>JAOEGL010000015.1:1215120-1600546 GCA_034509955.1 Urosaurus nigricauda
GAAATCGAACATTTCATCGTTGGAGAGAAAGAGTGAGCCAGCCACACTTTCTACTGCCTCTGCACCATCCACCTCCTACTTTCAGTCCAGCGTTCCATCCTGAGGAGAGAAAGAGTGAGCAAGCCACACTTTCTACTGCCTCTGCACCATCCTCCTCCTGCTTGCAGTCAAGAGTTTCATCCTGAGGAGAGAAAGAGTGAGCCAGCCACAATTTCTATTGCCTCTGCACCATCCTCCTCCTGCTTGCAGTCAAGTGTTCCATCCTGAGAGAGAAAGAGTGAGCCAGCCACACTTTCTGCTCCCTCTGCACCATCCTCCTCCTGCTTGCAGTCGAACATTACATCCTGAGGAGAGAAGGAGTGAGCCAGCCACACTTTCTACTGCCTCTGCACCATCCTCCTCCTGCTTAAAGTCTAACATTCCATCCTGAGAAGAGAAAGAGTGAGCCAACCACACTTTCTACTGCCTCTGCACCATCCTCCTCCTGCTTACAATCTAACATTCCATCCTGAGAAGAGAAAGAGTGAGCCAACCACACTTTCTACTGCCTCTGCACCATCCTCCTCCTGCTTGCAATCAAGAGTTCCATCCTGAGGAGATAAAGAGTGAGCCACCTACACTTTCTACTGCCTCTGCCCCATCCTCCTCCTCCTTGCAGTCAAGCGTTCCATCCTGAGGAGAGAAAGAGTGAGCCAGCCACACTTTCTATTGCCTCTACACCATCCTCCTCCTGCTTGCAGTCAAGTGTTCCATCCTGAGGAGAGAAAGAGTGAGCCAGCCACGATTTCTACTCCCTCTGCACCATCCTCCTCCTGGTTGCAATCGAACATTCCATCCTGAGGAGAGAAAGAGTGAGCCAGCCACAATTTCTACTCCCTCTGCACCATCCTCCTCCTGCTTGCAGTCGAACATTCCATCCTGAGGAGAGAAAGAGTGAGCCAGCCACACTTTCTTCTGCCTCTGCACCATCCTCCTCCTGCTTGCAGTCAAGCGTTCCATCCTGAGGAGAGAAAGAGTGAGCCAGCCACACTTTCTACTTCCTCTGCACCACCCTCCTCCTGCTTGCAGTCGACCATTCCATCCTGAGGAGAGAAAGAGTGAGCCAGCCACACTTTCTACTGCCTCTGCACCATCCTCCTCCTACTTTCAGTCCAGCGTTCCATCCTGAGGAGAGAAAGAGTGAGCCAGCCACACTTTCTACTGCCTCTGCACCATCCTCCTCCTGCTTGCCGTCAAGCGTTCCATCCTGAGGAGAGAAAGAGTGAGCCAGCCACACTTTCTACTGCCTCTGCACCATCCTCCTCCTGCTTGCAGTCAAGAGTTTCATCCTGAGGAGAGAAAGAGTGAGCCAGCCACACTTTCTACTGCCTCTGCACCATCCTCCTCCTGCTTGCCGTCAAGCGTTCCATCCTGAAGAGAGAAAGAGTGAGCCAGCCACACTTTCTACTGCCTCTACACCATCCTCCTCCTGCTTGCAGTCAAGCGTTCCATCCTGAGGAGAGAAAGAATGAGCCAGCCACACTTACTTCTGCCTCTGCACCATCGTCCTCGTGCTTGGAATCGAACATTCCATCCTGAGTTGAGAAAGAGTGAGCCAGCCACACTTTCTACTGCCTCTGCACCATCCTCCTCCTGCTTGCAGTCTAGCGTTCCATCCTGAGGAGAGAAAGAGTGAGCCAGCCACACTTTCCACTGCCTCTGCACCATCCTCCTCCTGCTTGCAGTCCAGCGTTCCATCCTGAGGAGAGAAAGAGTGAGCCAGCCACACTTTCTCCTGCCTCTGCACCATCCTCCTCCTGCTTGCAGTCAAGCGTTCCATCCTGAGGAGAGAAAGAGTGAGCCAGCCACAATTTCTACTCCCTCTGCACCATCCTCCTCCTGCTTGCAATCGAACATTCCATCCTGAGGAGAGAAAGATTGAGCCAGCCACAATTTCTACTCCCTCTGCACCATCCTCCTCCTACTTGCAATCGAACATTCCATCCTGAGGAGAGAAAGAGTGAGCCAGCCACAATTTCTACTCCCTCTGCACCATCCTCCTCCTGCTTGCAGTCGAACATTCCATCCTGAGGAGAGAAAGAGTGAGCCAGCCACACTTTCTACTGCCTCTGCACCATCCTCCTTCTGCTTGCAGTCGAACATTCCATCCTGAGGAGAGAAAGAGTGAGCCAGCCACACTTTCTACTGCCTCTGCACCATCCTCCTCCTGCTTGCAGTCGAACATTCCATCCTGAGGAGAGAAAGAGTGAGCCAGCCACACTTTCTACTCCCTCTGCACCATCCTCCTCCTGCTTGCAGTCGAACATTCCATCCTGAGGAGAGAAAGAGTGAGCCAGCCACACTTTCTACTGCCTCTGCACCATCCTCCTTCTGCTTGCAGTCGAACATTCCATCCTGAGGAGAGAAAGAGTGAGCCAGCCACACTTTCTACTGCCTCTGCACCACCCTCCTCCTGCTTGCAGTCGACCATTCCATCCTGAGGAGAGAAAGAGTGAGCCAGCCACACTTTCTACTGCCTCTGCACCATCCCCCTTCTGCTTGCAGTCAAGCGTTCCATCCTGAGGAGAGAAAGAGTGAGCCAGCCACACTTTCTTCTGTCTCTGCACCATCCTCCTCCTGCTTGCAATCGCACATTCCATCCTGAGGAGAGAAAGAGTGAGCCAGCAACAATTTCTATTGCCTCTGCACCATCCTCCTCTTGCTTGCAATCGCACATTCCATCCTGAGGAGAGAAAGAGTGAGCCAGCCACGCTTTCTTCTGCCTCTGCACCATCCTCCTCCTGCTTGCAATCGGACATTCCATCCTGAAGAGAGAAAGAGTGAGCCAGCCACGCTTTCTTCTGCCTCTGCACCATCCTCCTCCTGCTTGCAATCGCACATTCCATCCTGAGGAGAGAAAGAGTGAGCCAGCCACGCTTTCTTCTGCCTCTGCACCATCCTCCTCCTGCTTGCAGTCAAGCGTTCCATCCTGAGGAGAGAAAGAGTAAGACAGCCACACTTTCTTCTGCCTCTGCACCATCCTCCTCCTGGTTGCAATTGAACATTCCATCCTGAGGAGAGAAAGAGTAAGACAGCCACACTTTCTTCTGCCTCTGCACCATCCTCCTCCTGCTTGCAGTCGAACATTCCATCCTGAGGAGAGAAAGAGTGAGCCAGCCACACTTTCTACTGCCTCTGCACCATCCTCCTCCTGCTTGCAGTCGAACATTCCATCGTGAGGAGAGAAAGAGTGAGCCAGCCACACTTTCTACTGCCTCTGCACCATCCTCCTCCTGCTTGCAGTCCAGCGTTCCATCCTGAGGAGAGAAAGAGTGAGCCAACCACACTTTCTACTCCCTCTGCACCATCCTCCTCCTGCTTGCAGTCCAGCGTTCCATCCTGAGGAGAGAAAGAGTGAGCCAGCCACACTTTCTCCTGCCTCTGCACCATCCTCCTCCTGCTTGCAGTCCAGCGTTCCTTCCTGAGTAGAGAAAGTGAGCCAGCCACACTATCTACTGCCTCTGCACCATCCTCCTCCTGCTTGCAGTCAAGCGTTCCATCCTGAGGAGAGAAAGAGTGAGCCAGCCACACTTTCTATTGCCTCTACACCATCCTCCTCCTGCTTGCAGTCAAGTGTTCCATCCTGAGGAGAGAAAGAGTGAGCCAGCCACAATTTCTACTCCCTCTGCACCATCCTCCTCCTGCTTGCAATCGAACATTCCATCCTGAGGAGAGAAAGAGTGAGCCAGCCACAATTTCTACTCCCTCTGCACCATCCTCCTCCTGCTTGCAGTCGAACATTCCATCCTGAGGAGAGAAAGAGTGAGCCAGCCACACTTTCTACTGCCTCTGCACCATCCTCCTTCTGCTTGCAGTCGAACATTCCATCCTGAGGAGAGAAAGAGTGAGCCAGCCACACTTTCTACTGCCTGTACACCATCCTCCTCCTGCTTGCAGTCAAGCGTTCCATCCTGAGGAGAGAAAGAGTGAGCCAGCCACACTTTCTACTGCCTGTACACCATCCTCCTCCTGCTTGCAGTCAAGCGTTCCATCCTGAGGAGAGAAAGAGTGAGCCAGCCACACTTTCTACTGCCTCTGGACCATCCTTCTCTTGCTTGCAGTCGAACATTCCATCCGAAAGAGAGAAACAGTGAACTAGCCACGCTTTCTTCTGCCTCTGCACCATCCTACTTCTGCTTGCAGTCAAGCGTTCCATCCTGAGGAGAGAAAGAGTGAGCCAGCAAAACTTTCTACTGCCTCTGCACCAACCTCCTTCTGCTTTCAGTCCAGCGTTCCATCCTGAGGAGAGAAAGAGTGAGCCAGCCACACTTTCTACTGCCTCTGCACCATCCTCCTCCTGCTTGCAATCGAACATTCCATTCGGAAGAGAGAAAGAGTGAGCCAGTCACACTTTCTACTGCCTCTGCACCATCCTCCTCCTGCTTGCAGTCCAGCGTTCCATCCTGAGGAGAGAAAGAGTGAGCTAGCCACACTTTCTACCGCCTCTACACAATCCTCCTCTTGCTTGCAGTAAAGCGTTCCATCCTGAGGAGAGAAAGAGTGAGCCAGCCACACTTTCTACTGCCTCTGCACCATCCCCCTTCTGCTTGCAGTCAAGCGTTCCATCCTGAGGAGAGAAAGAGTGAGCCAGCAAAACTTTCTACTGCCTCTGCACCAACCTCCTTCTGCTTTCAGTCCAGCGTTTTATCCTGAGGAGAGAAAGAGTGAGCCAGCCACACTTTCTACTGCCTCTGCACCATCCTCCTCCTGCTTGCAGTCCAGCGTTCCATCCTGAGGAGAGAAAGAGTGAGCCAGCCACACTTTCTACCGCCTCTGCACCATCCTCCTCCTGCTTGCAGTCCAGCGTTCCATCCTGAGGAGAGAAAGAGTGAGTCAGCCACACTTTCTACCGCCTCTGCACCATCCTCCTCCTGCTTGCAGTCCAGCGTTCCATCCTGAGGAGAGAAAGAGTGAGCCAGCCACACTTTCTACCGCCTCTGCACCATCCTCCTCCTGCTTGCAGTCCAGCGTTCCATCCTGAGGAGATAAAGAGTGATCCAGCCACACTTTCTACCGCCTCTGCACCATCCTCCTCCTGCTTGCAGTCGAACATTCAATCCTGAAGAGAGAAAGAGTGAGCCAGCCACACTTTCTTCTGTCTCTGCACCATCCTCCTCCTGCTTGCAATCGCACATTCCATCCTGAGGAGAGAAAGAGTGAGCCAGCAACAATTTCTATTGCCTCTGCACCATCCTCCTCTTGCTTGCAATCGCACATTCCATCCTGAGGAGAGAAAGAGTGAGCCAGCCACGCTTTCTTCTGCCTCTGCACCATCCTCCTCCTGCTTGCAATCGGACATTCCATCCTGAAGAGAGAAAGAGTGAGCCAGCCACGCTTTCTTCTGCCTCTGCACCATCCTCCTCCTGCTTGCAATCGCACATTCCATCCTGAGGAGAGAAAGAGTGAGCCAGCCACGCTTTCTTCTGCCTCTGCACCATCCTCCTCCTGCTTGCAGTCAAGCGTTCCATCCTGAGGAGAGAAAGAGTAAGACAGCCACACTTTCTTCTGCCTCTGCACCATCCTCCTCCTGGTTGCAATTGAACATTCCATCCTGAGGAGAGAAAGAGTGAGCCAGCCACACTTTCTACTGCCTCTGCACCATCCTCCTCCTGCTTGCAGTCGAACATTCCATCGTGAGGAGAGAAAGAGTGAGCCAGCCACACTTTCTACTGCCTCTGCACCATCCTCCTCCTGCTTGCAGTCCAGCGTTCCATCCTGAGGAGAGAAAGAGTGAGCCAACCACACTTTCTACTCCCTCTGCACCATCCTCCTCCTGCTTGCAGTCCAGCGTTCCATCCTGAGGAGAGAAAGAGTGAGCCAGCCACACTTTCTCCTGCCTCTGCACCATCCTCCTCCTGCTTGCAGTCCAGCGTTCCTTCCTGAGGAGAGAAAGTGAGCCAGCCACACTATCTACTGCCTCTGCACCATCCTCCTCCTGCTTGCAGTCAAGCGTTCCATCCTGAGGAGAGAAAGAGTGAGCCAGCCACACTTTCTATTGCCTCTACACCATCCTCCTCCTGCTTGCAGTCAAGTGTTCCATCCTGAGGAGAGAAAGAGTGAGCCAGCCACAATTTCTACTCCCTCTGCACCATCCTCCTCCTGCTTGCAATCGAACATTCCATCCTGAGGAGAGAAAGAGTGAGCCAGCCACAATTTCTACTCCCTCTGCACCATCCTCCTCCTGCTTGCAGTCGAACATTCCATCCTGAGGAGAGAAAGAGTGAGCCAGCCACACTTTCTACTGCCTCTGCACCATCCTCCTTCTGCTTGCAGTCGAACATTCCATCCTGAGGAGAGAAAGAGTGAGCCAGCCACACTTTCTACTGCCTGTACACCATCCTCCTCCTGCTTGCAGTCAAGCGTTCCATCCTGAGGAGAGAAAGAGTGAGCCAGCCACACTTTCTACTGCCTGTACACCATCCTCCTCCTGCTTGCAGTCAAGCGTTCCATCCTGAGGAGAGAAAGAGTGAGCCAGCCACACTTTCTACTGCCTCTCCACCATCCTCCTCCTGCTTGCAATCGGACATTCCATCCTGAAGAGAGAAAGAGTGAGCCAGCCACGCTTTCTTCTGCCTCTGCACCATCCTCCTCCTGCTTGCAGTCAAGCGTTCCATCCTGAGGAGAGAAAGAGTAAGACAGCCACACTTTCTTCTGCGTCTGCACCATCCTCCTCCTGGTTGCAATTGAACATTCCATCCTGAGGAGAGAAAGAGTGAGCCAGCCACACTTTCTACTGCCTCTGCACCATCCTCCTCCTGCTTGCAGTCGAACATTCCATCGTGAGGAGAGAAAGAGTGAGCCAGCCACACTTTCTACTGCCTCTGCACCATCCTCCTCCTGCTTGCAGTCGAACATTCCATCCTGAGGAGAGAAAGAGTGAGCCAGCCACGCTTTCTTCTGCCTCTGCACCATCCTCCTCCTGCTTGCAATCGGACATTCCATCCTGAAGAGAGAAAGAGTGAGCCAGCCACGCTTTCTTCTGCCTCTGCACCATCCTCCTCCTGCTTGCAATCGCACATTCCATCCTGAGGAGAGAAAGAGTGAGCCAGCCACGCTTTCTTCTGCCTCTGCACCATCCTCCTCCTGCTTGCAGTCAAGCGTTCCATCCTGAGGAGAGAAAGAGTAAGACAGCCACACTTTCTTCTGCCTCTGCACCATCCTCCTCCTGGTTGCAATTGAACATTCCATCCTGAGGAGAGAAAGAGTAAGACAGCCACACTTTCTTCTGCCTCTGCACCATCCTCCTCCTGCTTGCAGTCGAACATTCCATCCTGAGGAGAGAAAGAGTGAGCCAGCCACACTTTCTACTGCCTCTGCACCATCCTCCTCCTGCTTGCAGTCGAACATTCCATCGTGAGGAGAGAAAGAGTGAGCCAGCCACACTTTCTACTGCCTCTGCACCATCCTCCTCCTGCTTGCAGTCCAGCGTTCCATCCTGAGGAGAGAAAGAGTGAGCCAACCACACTTTCTACTCCCTCTGCACCATCCTCCTCCTGCTTGCAGTCCAGCGTTCCATCCTGAGGAGAGAAAGAGTGAGCCAGCCACACTTTCTCCTGCCTCTGCACCATCCTCCTCCTGCTTGCAGTCCAGCGTTCCTTCCTGAGTAGAGAAAGTGAGCCAGCCACACTATCTACTGCCTCTGCACCATCCTCCTCCTGCTTGCAGTCAAGCGTTCCATCCTGAGGAGAGAAAGAGTGAGCCAGCCACACTTTCTATTGCCTCTACACCATCCTCCTCCTGCTTGCAGTCAAGTGTTCCATCCTGAGGAGAGAAAGAGTGAGCCAGCCACAATTTCTACTCCCTCTGCACCATCCTCCTCCTGCTTGCAATCGAACATTCCATCCTGAGGAGAGAAAGAGTGAGCCAGCCACAATTTCTACTCCCTCTGCACCATCCTCCTCCTGCTTGCAGTCGAACATTCCATCCTGAGGAGAGAAAGAGTGAGCCAGCCACACTTTCTACTGCCTCTGCACCATCCTCCTTCTGCTTGCAGTCGAACATTCCATCCTGAGGAGAGAAAGAGTGAGCCAGCCACACTTTCTACTGCCTGTACACCATCCTCCTCCTGCTTGCAGTCAAGCGTTCCATCCTGAGGAGAGAAAGAGTGAGCCAGCCACACTTTCTACTGCCTGTACACCATCCTCCTCCTGCTTGCAGTCAAGCGTTCCATCCTGAGGAGAGAAAGAGTGAGCCAGCCACACTTTCTACTGCCTCTGGACCATCCTTCTCTTGCTTGCAGTCGAACATTCCATCCGAAAGAGAGAAACAGTGAACTAGCCACGCTTTCTTCTGCCTCTGCACCATCCTACTTCTGCTTGCAGTCAAGCGTTCCATCCTGAGGAGAGAAAGAGTGAGCCAGCAAAACTTTCTACTGCCTCTGCACCAACCTCCTTCTGCTTTCAGTCCAGCGTTCCATCCTGAGGAGAGAAAGAGTGAGCCAGCCACACTTTCTACTGCCTCTGCACCATCCTCCTCCTGCTTGCAATCGAACATTCCATTCGGAAGAGAGAAAGAGTGAGCCAGTCACACTTTCTACTGCCTCTGCACCATCCTCCTCCTGCTTGCAGTCCAGCGTTCCATCCTGAGGAGAGAAAGAGTGAGCTAGCCACACTTTCTACCGCCTCTACACAATCCTCCTCTTGCTTGCAGTAAAGCGTTCCATCCTGAGGAGAGAAAGAGTGAGCCAGCCACACTTTCTACTGCCTCTGCACCATCCCCCTTCTGCTTGCAGTCAAGCGTTCCATCCTGAGGAGAGAAAGAGTGAGCCAGCAAAACTTTCTACTGCCTCTGCACCAACCTCCTTCTGCTTTCAGTCCAGCGTTTTATCCTGAGGAGAGAAAGAGTGAGCCAGCCACACTTTCTACTGCCTCTGCACCATCCTCCTCCTGCTTGCAGTCCAGCGTTCCATCCTGAGGAGAGAAAGAGTGAGCCAGCCACACTTTCTACCGCCTCTGCACCATCCTCCTCCTGCTTGCAGTCCAGCGTTCCATCCTGAGGAGAGAAAGAGTGAGTCAGCCACACTTTCTACCGCCTCTGCACCATCCTCCTCCTGCTTGCAGTCCAGCGTTCCATCCTGAGGAGAGAAAGAGTGAGCCAGCCACACTTTCTACCGCCTCTGCACCATCCTCCTCCTGCTTGCAGTCCAGCGTTCCATCCTGAGGAGATAAAGAGTGATCCAGCCACACTTTCTACCGCCTCTGCACCATCCTCCTCCTGCTTGCAGTCGAACATTCAATCCTGAAGAGAGAAAGAGTGAGCCAGCCACACTTTCTTCTGTCTCTGCACCATCCTCCTCCTGCTTGCAATCGCACATTCCATCCTGAGGAGAGAAAGAGTGAGCCAGCAACAATTTCTATTGCCTCTGCACCATCCTCCTCTTGCTTGCAATCGCACATTCCATCCTGAGGAGAGAAAGAGTGAGCCAGCCACGCTTTCTTCTGCCTCTGCACCATCCTCCTCCTGCTTGCAATCGGACATTCCATCCTGAAGAGAGAAAGAGTGAGCCAGCCACGCTTTCTTCTGCCTCTGCACCATCCTCCTCCTGCTTGCAATCGCACATTCCATCCTGAGGAGAGAAAGAGTGAGCCAGCCACGCTTTCTTCTGCCTCTGCACCATCCTCCTCCTGCTTGCAGTCAAGCGTTCCATCCTGAGGAGAGAAAGAGTAAGACAGCCACACTTTCTTCTGCCTCTGCACCATCCTCCTCCTGGTTGCAATTGAACATTCCATCCTGAGGAGAGAAAGAGTGAGCCAGCCACACTTTCTACTGCCTCTGCACCATCCTCCTCCTGCTTGCAGTCGAACATTCCATCGTGAGGAGAGAAAGAGTGAGCCAGCCACACTTTCTACTGCCTCTGCACCATCCTCCTCCTGCTTGCAGTCCAGCGTTCCATCCTGAGGAGAGAAAGAGTGAGCCAACCACACTTTCTACTCCCTCTGCACCATCCTCCTCCTGCTTGCAGTCCAGCGTTCCATCCTGAGGAGAGAAAGAGTGAGCCAGCCACACTTTCTCCTGCCTCTGCACCATCCTCCTCCTGCTTGCAGTCCAGCGTTCCTTCCTGAGGAGAGAAAGTGAGCCAGCCACACTATCTACTGCCTCTGCACCATCCTCCTCCTGCTTGCAGTCAAGCGTTCCATCCTGAGGAGAGAAAGAGTGAGCCAGCCACACTTTCTATTGCCTCTACACCATCCTCCTCCTGCTTGCAGTCAAGTGTTCCATCCTGAGGAGAGAAAGAGTGAGCCAGCCACAATTTCTACTCCCTCTGCACCATCCTCCTCCTGCTTGCAATCGAACATTCCATCCTGAGGAGAGAAAGAGTGAGCCAGCCACAATTTCTACTCCCTCTGCACCATCCTCCTCCTGCTTGCAGTCGAACATTCCATCCTGAGGAGAGAAAGAGTGAGCCAGCCACACTTTCTACTGCCTCTGCACCATCCTCCTTCTGCTTGCAGTCGAACATTCCATCCTGAGGAGAGAAAGAGTGAGCCAGCCACACTTTCTACTGCCTGTACACCATCCTCCTCCTGCTTGCAGTCAAGCGTTCCATCCTGAGGAGAGAAAGAGTGAGCCAGCCACACTTTCTACTGCCTGTACACCATCCTCCTCCTGCTTGCAGTCAAGCGTTCCATCCTGAGGAGAGAAAGAGTGAGCCAGCCACACTTTCTACTGCCTCTCCACCATCCTCCTCCTGCTTGCAATCGGACATTCCATCCTGAAGAGAGAAAGAGTGAGCCAGCCACGCTTTCTTCTGCCTCTGCACCATCCTCCTCCTGCTTGCAGTCAAGCGTTCCATCCTGAGGAGAGAAAGAGTAAGACAGCCACACTTTCTTCTGCGTCTGCACCATCCTCCTCCTGGTTGCAATTGAACATTCCATCCTGAGGAGAGAAAGAGTGAGCCAGCCACACTTTCTACTGCCTCTGCACCATCCTCCTCCTGCTTGCAGTCGAACATTCCATCGTGAGGAGAGAAAGAGTGAGCCAGCCACACTTTCTACTACCTCTGCACCATCCTCCTCCTGCTTGCAGTCGAACATTCCATCCTGAGGAGAGAAAGAGTGAGCCAGCCACACTTTCTACTGCCTGTACACCATCCTCCTCCTGCTTGCAGTCAAGGGTTCCATCCTGAGGAGAGAAAGAGTGAGCCAGCCACACTTTCTACTGCCTCTGGACCATCCTTCTCTTGCTTGCAGTCGAACATTCCATCCGAAAGAGAGAAACAGTGAACTAGCCACGCTTTCTTCTGCCTCTGCACCATCCTACTTCTGCTTGCAGTCAAGCGTTCCATCCTGAGGAGAGAAAGAGTGAGCCAGCAAAACTTTCTACTGCCTCTGCACCAACCTCCTTCTGCTTTCAGTCCAGCGTTCCATCCTGAGGAGAGAAAGAGTGAGCCAGCCACACTTTCTACTGCCTCTGCACCATCCTCCTCCTGCTTGCAATCGAACATTCCATTCGGAAGAGAGAAAGAGTGAGCCAGTCACACTTTCTACTGCCTCTGCACCATCCTCCTCCTGCTTGCAGTCCAGCGTTCCATCCTGAGGAGAGAAAGAGTGAGCTAGCCACACTTTCTACCGCCTCTACACAATCCTCCTCTTGCTTGCAGTAAAGCGTTCCATCCTGAGGAGAGAAAGAGTGAGCCAGCCACACTTTCTACTGCCTCTGCACCATCCTCCTCCTGCTTGCAGTCGAACATTCCATCCTGAGGAGAGAAAGAGTGAGCCAGCCACACTTTCTACTGCCTCTGGACCATCCTTCTCTTGCTTGCAGTCGAACATTCCATCCGAAAGAGAGAAAGAGTGAGCCAGCCACACTTTCTACTGCCTCTGCACCATCCTCATCCTGCTTGCAATCGAACATTCCATTCGGAAGAGAGAAAGAGTGAGCTAGCCACATTTTCTATTGCCTCTGCACCATCCTCCTCCTGCTTGCAGTCCAGCGTTCCATCCTGAGGAGAGAAAGAGTGAGCCAACCACACTTTCTACTCCCTCTGCACCATCCTCCTCCTGCTTGCAGTCCAGCGTTCCATCCTGAGGAAAGAAAGAGTGAGCCAGCCACACTTACTACTCCCTCTGCACCATCCTCCTTCTGCTTGCAGTCGAACATTCCATCCTGAGGAGAGAAAGAGTGAGCCAGCCACACTTTCTACTGCCTCTGCACCATCCTCCTCCTGCTTGCAGTCGAACATTCCATCCTGAGGAGAGAAAGAGTGAGCCAGCCACACTTTCTACTCCCTCTGCACCATCCTCCTCCTGCTTGCAGTCGAACATTCCATCCTGAGGAGAGAAAGAGTGAGCCAGCCACACTTTCTACTGCCTCTGCACCATCCTCCTTCTGCTTGCAGTCGAACATTCCATCCTGAGGAGAGAAAGAGTGAGCCAGCCACACTTTCTACTGCCTCTGCACCACCCTCCTCCTGCTTGCAGTCGACCATTCCATCCTGAGGAGAGAAAGAGTGAGCCAGCCACACTTTCTACTGCCTCTGCACCATCCCCCTTCTGCTTGCAGTCAAGCGTTCCATCCTGAGGAGAGAAAGAGTGAGCCAGCAAAACTTTCTACTGCCTCTGCACCAACCTCCTTCTGCTTTCAGTCCAGCGTTTTATCCTGAGGAGAGAAAGAGTGAGCCAGCCACACTTTCTACTGCCTCTGCACCATCCTCCTCCTGCTTGCAGTCCAGCGTTCCATCCTGAGGAGAGAAAGAGTGAGCCAGCCACACTTTCTACCACCTCTGCACCATCCTCCTCCTGCTTGCAGTCCAGCGTTCCATCCTGAGGAGAGAAAGAGTGAGCCAGCCACACTTTCTACCGCCTCTGCACCATCCTCCTCCTGCTTGCAGTCCAGCGTTCCATCCTGAGGAGAGAAAGAGTGAGCCAGCCACACTTTCTACCGCCTCTGCACCATCCTCCTCCTGCTTGCAGTCCAGCGTTCCATCCTGAGGAGATAAAGAGTGATCCATCCACACTTTCTACCGCCTCTGCACCATCCTCCTCCTGCTTGCAGTCGAACATTCAATCCTGAAGAGAGAAAGAGTGAGCCAGCCACACTTTCTTCTGTCTCTGCACCATCCTCCTCCTGCTTGCAATCGCACATTCCATCCTGAGGAGAGAAAGAGTGAGCCAGCAACAATTTCTATTGCCTCTGCACCATCCTCCTCTTGCTTGCAATCGCACATTCCATCCTGAGGAGAGAAAGAGTGAGCCAGCCACGCTTTCTTCTGCCTCTGCACCATCCTCCTCCTGCTTGCAATCGGACATTCCATCCTGAAGAGAGAAAGAGTGAGCCAGCCACGCTTTCTTCTGCCTCTGCACCATCCTCCTCCTGCTTGCAATCGCACATTCCATCCTGAGGAGAGAAAGAGTGAGCCAGCCACGCTTTCTTCTGCCTCTGCACCATCCTCCTCCTGCTTGCAGTCAAGCGTTCCATCCTGAGGAGAGAAAGAGTAAGACAGCCACACTTTCTTCTGCCTCTGCACCATCCTCCTCCTGGTTGCAATTGAACATTCCATCCTGAGGAGAGAAAGAGTGAGCCAGCCACACTTTCTACTGCCTCTGCACCATCCTCCTCCTGCTTGCAGTCGAACATTCCATCGTGAGGAGAGAAAGAGTGAGCCAGCCACACTTTCTACTGCCTCTGCACCATCCTCCTCCTGCTTGCAGTCCAGCGTTCCATCCTGAGGAGAGAAAGAGTGAGCCAACCACACTTTCTACTCCCTCTGCACCATCCTCCTCCTGCTTGCAGTCCAGCGTTCCATCCTGAGGAGAGAAAGAGTGAGCCAGCCACACTTTCTCCTGCCTCTGCACCATCCTCCTCCTGCTTGCAGTCCAGCGTTCCTTCCTGAGGAGAGAAAGTGAGCCAGCCACACTATCTACTGCCTCTGCACCATCCTCCTCCTGCTTGCAGTCAAGCGTTCCATCCTGAGGAGAGAAAGAGTGAGCCAGCCACACTTTCTATTGCCTCTACACCATCCTCCTCCTGCTTGCAGTCAAGTGTTCCATCCTGAGGAGAGAAAGAGTGAGCCAGCCACAATTTCTACTCCCTCTGCACCATCCTCCTCCTGCTTGCAATCGAACATTCCATCCTGAGGAGAGAAAGAGTGAGCCAGCCACAATTTCTACTCCCTCTGCACCATCCTCCTCCTGCTTGCAGTCGAACATTCCATCCTGAGGAGAGAAAGAGTGAGCCAGCCACACTTTCTACTGCCTCTGCACCATCCTCCTTCTGCTTGCAGTCGAACATTCCATCCTGAGGAGAGAAAGAGTGAGCCAGCCACACTTTCTACTGCCTGTACACCATCCTCCTCCTGCTTGCAGTCAAGCGTTCCATCCTGAGGAGAGAAAGAGTGAGCCAGCCACACTTTCTACTGCCTGTACACCATCCTCCTCCTGCTTGCAGTCAAGCGTTCCATCCTGAGGAGAGAAAGAGTGAGCCAGCCACACTTTCTACTGCCTCTCCACCATCCTCCTCCTGCTTGCAATCGGACATTCCATCCTGAAGAGAGAAAGAGTGAGCCAGCCACGCTTTCTTCTGCCTCTGCACCATCCTCCTCCTGCTTGCAGTCAAGCGTTCCATCCTGAGGAGAGAAAGAGTAAGACAGCCACACTTTCTTCTGCGTCTGCACCATCCTCCTCCTGGTTGCAATTGAACATTCCATCCTGAGGAGAGAAAGAGTGAGCCAGCCACACTTTCTACTGCCTCTGCACCATCCTCCTCCTGCTTGCAGTCGAACATTCCATCGTGAGGAGAGAAAGAGTGAGCCAGCCACACTTTCTACTACCTCTGCACCATCCTCCTCCTGCTTGCAGTCGAACATTCCATCCTGAGGAGAGAAAGAGTGAGCCAGCCACACTTTCTACTGCCTGTACACCATCCTCCTCCTGCTTGCAGTCAAGGGTTCCATCCTGAGGAGAGAAAGAGTGAGCCAGCCACACTTTCTACTGCCTCTGGACCATCCTTCTCTTGCTTGCAGTCGAACATTCCATCCGAAAGAGAGAAACAGTGAACTAGCCACGCTTTCTTCTGCCTCTGCACCATCCTACTTCTGCTTGCAGTCAAGCGTTCCATCCTGAGGAGAGAAAGAGTGAGCCAGCAAAACTTTCTACTGCCTCTGCACCAACCTCCTTCTGCTTTCAGTCCAGCGTTCCATCCTGAGGAGAGAAAGAGTGAGCCAGCCACACTTTCTACTGCCTCTGCACCATCCTCCTCCTGCTTGCAATCGAACATTCCATTCGGAAGAGAGAAAGAGTGAGCCAGTCACACTTTCTACTGCCTCTGCACCATCCTCCTCCTGCTTGCAGTCCAGCGTTCCATCCTGAGGAGAGAAAGAGTGAGCTAGCCACACTTTCTACCGCCTCTACACAATCCTCCTCTTGCTTGCAGTAAAGCGTTCCATCCTGAGGAGAGAAAGAGTGAGCCAGCCACACTTTCTACTGCCTCTGCACCATCCTCCTCCTGCTTGCAGTCGAACATTCCATCCTGAGGAGAGAAAGAGTGAGCCAGCCACACTTTCTACTGCCTGTACACCATCCTCCTCCTGCTTGCAGTCAAGGGTTCCATCCTGAGGAGAGAAAGAGTGAGCCAGCCACACTTTCTACTGCCTCTGGACCATCCTCATCCTGCTTGCAATCGAACATTCCATTCGGAAGAGAGAAAGAGTGAGCTAGCCACATTTTCTATTGCCTCTGCACCATCCTCCTCCTGCTTGCAGTCCAGCGTTCCATCCTGAGGAGAGAAAGAGTGAGCCAACCACACTTTCTACTCCCTCTGCACCATCCTCCTCCTGCTTGCAGTCCAGCGTTCCATCCTGAGGAAAGAAAGAGTGAGCCAGCCACACTTTCTACTGCCTCTGCACCATCCTCCTCCTGCTTGCAGTCCAGCGTTCCATCCTGAGGAGAGAAAGAGTGAGCTAGCCACACTTTCTACCGCCTCTGCACCATCCTCCTCTTGCTTGCAGTAAAGCGTTCCATCCTGAGGAGAGAAAGAGTGAGACAGCCACACTTTCTACCGTCTCTGCACCATCCTCCTCCTGCTTGCAATCGCACATTCCATCCTGAGGAGAGAAAGAGTGAGCCAGCCACAATTACTACTACCTCTGCACCATCCTCCTCTGGCTTGCAGTCGAACATTCCATCCTGAGGAGAGAAAGAGTGAGCCAGCCACACTTTCTGCTCCCTCTGCACCATCCCCCTCCTACTTGCAGTCGAACATTCCATCCTGAGGAGAGAAAGAGTGAGCCAGCCACAATTTCTACTACCTCTGCACCATCCTCCTCCTGCTTGCAGTCGAACATTCCATCCTGAGGAGAGAAAGAGTCAGCCAGCCATACTTTCTACTGCCTCTGCACCATCCTCCTCTTGCTTGCAGTCGAACATTCCATCCTGAGGAGAGAAAGAGTGAGCCAGCCACGCTTTGTACTGCCTCTGGACCATCCTCCTCCTGCTTGCAGTCGAACATTCCATCCTGAGGAGAGAAAGAGTCAGCCAGCCATACTTTCTACTGCCTCTGCACCATCCTCCTCTGGCTTGCAGTCGAACATTCCATCCTGAGGAGAGAAAGAGTGAGCCAGCCACACTTTCTACTACCTCTGCACCATCCTCCTCCTGCTTGCAGTCGAACATTCCATCCTGAGGAGAGAAAGAGTCAGCCAGCCATACTTTCTACTGCCGCTGCACCATCCTCCTCTTGCTTGCAGTCGAACATTCCATCCTGAGGAGAGAAAGAGTGAGCCAGCCACGCTTTGTACTGCCTCTGGACCATCCTCCTCCTGCTTGCAGTCGAACATTCCATCCTGAGGAGAGAAAGAGTCAGCCAGCCATACTTTCTACTGCCTCTGCACCATCCTCCTCTGGCTTGCAGTCGAACATTCCATCCTGAGGAGAGAAAGAGTGAGCCAGCCACACTTTCTACTACCTCTGCACCATCCTCCTCCTGCTTGCAGTCGAACATTCCATCCTGAGGAGAGAAAGAGTCAGCCAGCCATACTTTCTACTGCCGCTGCACCATCCTCCTCTTGCTTGCAGTCGAACATTCCATCCTGAGGAGAGAAAGAGTCAGCCAGCCACACTTTCTACTGCCTCTGGACCATCCACCCCTCCTGCTTGCAGTCGAACATTCCATCCTGAGGAGAGAAAGAGTCAGCCAGCCATACTTTCTACTACCTCTGCACCATCCTCCTCTTGCTTGCAGTCGAACATTCCATCCTGAGGAGAGAAAGAGTCAGCCAGCCATACTTTCTACTGTCACTGCACCATCCTCCTCTGGCTTGCAGTCGAACATTCCATCCTGAGGAGATAAAGAGTGAGCCAGCCACACTTTCTACTACCTCTGCACCATCCTCCTCCTGCTTGCAGTCGAACATTCCATCCTGAGGAGAGAAAGAGTGAGCCAGCCACACTTTCTACTGCCTCTGGACCATCCTCCTCTTGCTTGCAGTCGAACATTCCATCCGAAAGAGAGAAACAGTGAACCAGCCACACTTTCTACTGCCTCTGCACCATTCTACTTCTGCTTGCAGTCAAGCGTTCCATCCTGAGGAGAGAAAGAGTGAGCCAGCCACAGTTTCTACTGCCTGTACACCATCCTCCTCCTGCTTGCAGTCAAGCGTTCCATCCTGAGGAGAGAAAGAGTGAGCCAGCCACAGTTTCTACTGCCTCTGCACCATCCTCCTCTTGCTTGCAGTCGAACATTCCATCCGAAAGAGAGAAACAGTGAACCAGCCACACTTTCTACTGCCTCTGCACCATCCTACTTCTGCTTGCAGTCAAGCGTTCCATCCTGAGGAGAGAAAGAGTGAGCCAGCCACACTTTCTACTGCCTCTGCACCATCCTCCTTCTGCTTGCAGTCAAGCGTTCCATCCTGAGAAGAGAAAGAGTGAGCCAGCAAAACTTTCTACTGCCTCTGCACCAACCTCCTTCTGCTTTCAGTCCAGCGTTCCATCCTGAGGAGAGCAAGAGTGAGCCAGCCACACTTTCTACTGCCTCTGCACCATCCTCCTCTTGCTTGCAGTCGAACATTCCATCCGAAAGAGAGAAACAGTGAACCAGCCACACTTTCTACTGCCTCTGCACCATCCTACTTCTGCTTGCAGTCAAGCGTTCCATCCTGAGGAGAGAGTGAGCCAGCAAAACTTTCTACTGCCTCTGCACCAACCTCCTTCTGCTTTCAGTCCAGCGTTCCATCCTGAGGAGAGATAGAGTGAGCCAGCCACACTTTCTACTGCCTCTGCACCATCCTCCTCTTGCTTGCAGTCGAACATTCCATCCGAAAGAGAGAAACAGTGAACCAGCCACACTTTCTACTGCCTCTGCACCATCCTCCTCCTGCTTGCAGTCAAGCGTTCCATCCTGAGGAGAGAAAGAGTCAGCCAGCCATGCTTTCTACTGCCTCTGCACCATCCTCCTCTTGCTTGCAGTCGAACATTCCATCCGAAAGAGAGAAACAGTGAACTAGCCACACTTTCTACTGCCTCTGCACCATCCTACTTCTGCTTGCAGTCGAACATTCCATCCGAAAGAGAGAAACAGTGAACCAGCCACACTTTCTACTGCCTCTGCACCATCCTACTTCTGCTTGCAGTCAAGCGTTCCATCCTGAGAAGAGAAAGAGTGAGCCAGCCACACTTTCTACTGCCTGTACACCATCCTCCTCCTGCTTGCAGTCAAGCGTTCCATCCTGAGGAGAGAAAGAGTCAGCCAGCCACACTTTCTACTGCCTCTGGACCATCCTCCTCCTGCTTGCAGTCGAACATTCCATCCGAAAGAGAGAAACAGTGAACCAGCCACACTTTCTACTGCCTCTGCACCATCCTACTTCTGCTTGCAGTCGAACATTCCATCCGAAAGAGAGAAACAGTGAACCAGCCACACTTTCTACTTCCTCTGCACCATCCTACTTCTGCTTGCAGTCAAGCGTTCCATCCTGAGGAGAGAAAGAGTGAGCCAGCCACACTTTCTACTGCCTGTACACCATCCTCCTCCTGCTTGCAGTCAAGCGTTCCATCCTGAGGAGAGAAAGAGTCAGCCAGCCATACTTTCTACTGCCTCTGCACCATCCTCCTCCTGCTTGCAGTCGAACATTCCATCCTGAAGAGAGAAAGAGTCAGCCAGCCACACTTTCTACTGCCTCTGGACCATCCTCCTCTTGCTTGCAGTCGAACATTCCATCCGAAAGAGAGAAACAGTGAACCAGCCACACTTTCTACTGCCTCTGCACCATCCTACTTCTGCTTGCAGTCAAGCGTTCCATCCTGAGGAGAGAAAGAGTGAGCCAGCCACAGTTTCTACTGCCTGTACACCATCCTCCTCCTGCTTGCAGTCAAGCGTTCCATCCTGAGGAGAGAAAGAGTGAGCCAGCCACACTTTCTACTGCCTCTGCACCATCCTCCTCTTGCTTGCAGTCGAACATTCCATCCGAAAGAGAGAAACAGTGAACCAGCCACACTTTCTACTGCCTCTGCACCATCCTACTTCTGCTTGCAGTCTAGCGTTCCATCCTGAGGAGAGAAAGAGTGAGCCAGCAAAACTTTCTACTGCCTCTGCACCAACCTCCTTCTGCTTTCAGTCCAGCGTTCCATCCTGAGGAGAGAAAGAGTGAGCCAGCCACACTTTCTACTGCCTCTGCAACATCCTCCTCCTGCTTGCAATCGCACATTCCATCCTGAGGAGAGAAAGAGTGAGCCAGCCACAATTACTATTGCCTCTGCACCATCCTCCTCCTGCTTCCAATCGAACATTCCATTCGGAAGAGAAAAAGAGTGAGCTAGCCACACTTTCTATTGCCTCTGCACCATCCTCCTCCTGCTTGCAGTCAAGGGTTCCATCCTGAGGAAAGAAAGAGTGAGCCAGCCACACTTTCTACTGCCTCTGCACCATCGTCCTCCTGCTTGCAGACCAGCGTTCCATCCTGAGGAGAGAAAGAGTGAGCCAACCACACTTTCTACCGTCTCTGCACCAACCTCCTCCTGCTTGCAATTCAGCGTTCCATCCTGAAGAGAGAAAGAGTGTGCCAGCCACACTTTCTACTGCCTCTACACCATCCACCTCCTGGTTGCAATCCAACATTCCATCCTGAGGAGAGAAAAAGTGAGCCAGCCACACTTTCTATTGCCTCTGCACCATCCTCCTCCTGCTTGCAGTCGAACATTCCATCCTGAGGAGAGAAAGAGTGAGCCAGCCACACTTTCTACTGCATCTGCACCATCCTCCTCCTGCTTGCAGTCGAACATTCCATCCTGAGGAGAGAAAGAGTGAGCAAGCCACACTTTCTACTCCCTCTGCACCATTCTCCTCCTGCTTGCAGTCAAGCATTACATCCTGAGGAGAGAAAGAGTGAACCAGCCACACTTTCTACTGCCTCTGCACCATGCTCCTCCTGCTTGCAGTCAAGCGTTCCATACTGAGGAGAGAAAGAGTGAGCCAGACTCACTTTCTATTGCCTCTGCACCATGCTCCTCCTGCTTGCAGTCAAGCGTTCCATCCTGAGGAGAGAAAGAGTGAGCCAGCCACACTTTCTACTGCCTCTGCACCATGCTCCTCCTGCTTGCAGTCAAGCGTTCCATCCTGAGGAGAGAAAGAGTGAGCCAGACTCACTTTCTATTGCCTCTGCACCATCCTCCTCCCTGCTTGCAGTCGAACATTCCATCCTGAGGAGAGAAAGAGTGAGCCTGGCACACTTTCTACTGCCTCTGCACCATCCTCCTCCTGCTTGCAGTCGAACGTTCCATCCTGAAGAGAGAAAGAGTGAGCCTGGCACACTTTCTACTGCCTCTGCACCATCCTCCTCCTGCTTGCAGTCGAACATTCCATCCTGAGGTGAGAAGGAGTGAGCCAGCCACGCTTTCTACTTACACTGCACCATCGTCCTCCTGCTTGCAGTCGAACATTCCATCCTCAGGAGGGAAAGAGTGAGCCAGCGACAATTTCTACTACCTCTGCACCATCCTCCTCTGGCTTGCAGTCGAACATTCCATCCGAAAGAGAGATACAGTGAACCAGCCACACTTTCTACTGCCTCTGCACCATCCTACTTCTGCTTGCAGTCGAACATTCCATCCGAAAGAGAGAAACAGTGAACCAGCCACACTTTCTACTGCCTCTGCACCATACTCCTCCTGCTTGCAGTCAAGCGTTCCATCCTGAGGAGAGAAAGAGTGAGCCAGCCACACTTTCTACTGCCTGTACACCATCCTCCTCCTGCTTGCAGTCGAACATTCCATCCTGAGGAGAGAAAGAGTCAGCCAGCCACACTTTCTACTGCCTCTGGACCATCCTCCTCTTGCTTGCAGTCGAACATTCCATCCGAAAGAGAGAAACAGTGAACCAGCCACACTTTCTACTGCCTCTGCACCATCCTACTTCTGCTTGCAGTCAAGCGTTCCATCCTGAGGAGAGAAAGAGTGAGCCAGCCACACTTTCTACTGCCTCTGCACCATCCTCCTCTTGCTTGCAGTTGAACATTCCATCCGAAAGAGAGAAACAGTGAACCAGCCACACTTTCTACTGGCTCTGCACCATCCTACTTCTGCTTGCAGTCAAGCGTTCCATCCTGAGGAGAGAAAGAGTGAGCCAGCAAAACTTTCTACTGCCTCTGCACCATCCTCCTCCTGCTTGCAGTCGAACATTCCATCCTGAGGTGAGAAGGAGTGAGCCAGCCACGCTTTCTACTTACACTGCACCATCGTCCTCCTGCTTGCAGTCGAACATTCCATCCTCAGGAGGGAAAGAGTGAGCCAGCGACAATTTCTACTACCTCTGCACCATCCTCCTCTGGCTTGCAGTCGAACATTCCATCCGAAAGAGAGATACAGTGAACCAGCCACACTTTCTACTGCCTCTGCACCATCCTACTTCTGCTTGCAGTCGAACATTCCATCCGAAAGAGAGAAACAGTGAACCAGCCACACTTTCTACTGCCTCTGCACCATACTCCTCCTGCTTGCAGTCAAGCGTTCCATCCTGAGGAGAGAAAGAGTGAGCCAGCCACACTTTCTACTGCCTGTACACCATCCTCCTCCTGCTTACAGTCGAACATTCCATCCTGAGGAGAGAAAGAGTCAGCCAGCCACACTTTCTACTGCCTCTGGACCATCCTCCTCTTGCTTGCAGTCGAACATTCCATCCGAAAGAGAGAAACAGTGAACCAGCCACACTTTCTACTGCCTCTGCACCATCCTACTTCTGCTTGCAGTCAAGCGTTCCATCCTGAGGAGAGAAAGAGTGAGCCAGCCACACTTTCTACTGCCTCTGCACCATCCTCCTCTTGCTTGCAGTTGAACATTCCATCCGAAAGAGAGAAACAGTGAACCAGCCACACTTTCTACTGGCTCTGCACCATCCTACTTCTGCTTGCAGTCAAGCGTTCCATCCTGAGGAGAGAAAGAGTGAGCCAGCAAAACTTTCTACTGCCTCTGCACCATCCTCCTCCTGCTTGCAGTCGAACATTCCATCCTGAGGAGAGAAAGAGTGAGCCAGCCACACTTTCTACTCCCTCTGCACCATCCTCCTCCTGCTTGCAGTCGAACATTCCATCCTGAGGAGAGAAAGAGTGAGCCAGCCACACTTTCTACTGCCTCTGCACCATCCTCCTTCTGCTTGCAGTCGAACATTCCATCCTGAGGAGAGAAAGAGTGAGCCAGCCACACTTTCTACTGCCTCTGCACCACCCTCCTCCTGCTTGCAGTCGACCATTCCATCCTGAGGAGAGAAAGAGTGAGCCAGCCACACTTTCTACTGCCTCTGCACCATCCCCCTTCTGCTTGCAGTCAAGCGTTCCATCCTGAGGAGAGAAAGAGTGAGCCAGCAAAACTTTCTACTGCCTCTGCACCAACCTCCTTCTGCTTTCAGTCCAGCGTTTTATCCTGAGGAGAGAAAGAGTGAGCCAGCCACACTTTCTACTGCCTCTGCACCATCCTCCTCCTGCTTGCAGTCCAGCGTTCCATCCTGAGGAGAGAAAGAGTGAGCCAGCCACACTTTCTACCGCCTCTGCACCATCCTCCTCCTGCTTGCAGTCCAGCGTTCCATCCTGAGGAGAGAAAGAGTGAGCCAGCCACACTTTCTACCGCCTCTGCACCATCCTCCTGCTTGCAGTCCAGCGTTCCATCCTGAGGAGAGAAAGAGTGAGCCAGCCACACTTTCTACCGCCTCTGCACCATCCTCCTCCTGCTTGCAGTCCAGCGTTCCATCCTGAGGAGATAAAGAGTGATCCAGCCACACTTTCTACCGCCTCTGCACCATCCTCCTCCTGCTTGCAGTCGAACATTCAATCCTGAAGAGAGAAAGAGTGAGCCAGCCACACTTTCTTCTGTCTCTGCACCATCCTCCTCCTGCTTGCAATCGCACATTCCATCCTGAGGAGAGAAAGAGTGAGCCAGCAACAATTTCTATTGCCTCTGCACCATCCTCCTCTTGCTTGCAATCGCACATTCCATCCTGAGGAGAGAAAGAGTGAGCCAGCCACGCTTTCTTCTGCCTCTGCACCATCCTCCTCCTGCTTGCAATCGGACATTCCATCCTGAAGAGAGAAAGAGTGAGCCAGCCACGCTTTCTTCTGCCTCTGCACCATCCTCCTCCTGCTTGCAATCGCACATTCCATCCTGAGGAGAGAAAGAGTGAGCCAGCCACGCTTTTTTCTGCCTCTGCACCATCCTCCTCCTGCTTGCAGTCAAGCGTTCCATCCTGAGGAGAGAAAGAGTAAGACAGCCACACTTTCTTCTGCCTCTGCACCATCCTCCTCCTGGTTGCAATTGAACATTCCATCCTGAGGAGAGAAAGAGTGAGCCAGCCACACTTTCTACTGCCTCTGCACCATCCTCCTCCTGCTTGCAGTCGAACATTCCATCGTGAGGAGAGAAAGAGTGAGCCAGCCACACTTTCTACTGCCTCTGCACCATCCTCCTCCTGCTTGCAGTCCAGCGTTCCATCCTGAGGAGAGAAAGAGTGAGCCAACCACACTTTCTACTCCCTCTGCACCATCCTCCTCCTGCTTGCAGTCCAGCGTTCCATCCTGAGGAGAGAAAGAGTGAGCCAGCCACACTTTCTCCTGCCTCTGCACCATCCTCCTCCTGCTTGCAGTCCAGCGTTCCTTCCTGAGGAGAGAAAGTGAGCCAGCCACACTATCTACTGCCTCTGCACCATCCTCCTCCTGCTTGCAGTCAAGCGTTCCATCCTGAGGAGAGAAAGAGTGAGCCAGCCACACTTTCTATTGCCTCTACACCATCCTCCTCCTGCTTGCAGTCAAGTGTTCCATCCTGAGGAGAGAAAGAGTGAGCCAGCCACAATTTCTACTCCCTCTGCACCATCCTCCTCCTGCTTGCAATCGAACATTCCATCCTGAGGAGAGAAAGAGTGAGCCAGCCACAATTTCTACTCCCTCTGCACCATCCTCCTCCTGCTTGCAGTCGAACATTCCATCCTGAGGAGAGAAAGAGTGAGCCAGCCACACTTTCTACTGCCTCTGCACCATCCTCCTTCTGCTTGCAGTCGAACATTCCATCCTGAGGAGAGAAAGAGTGAGCCAGCCACACTTTCTACTGCCTGTACACCATCCTCCTCCTGCTTGCAGTCAAGCGTTCCATCCTGAGGAGAGAAAGAGTGAGCCAGCCACACTTTCTACTGCCTGTACACCATCCTCCTCCTGCTTGCAGTCAAGCGTTCCATCCTGAGGAGAGAAAGAGTGAGCCAGCCACACTTTCTACTGCCTCTCCACCATCCTCCTCCTGCTTGCAATCGGACATTCCATCCTGAAGAGAGAAAGAGTGAGCCAGCCACGCTTTCTTCTGCCTCTGCACCATCCTCCTCCTGCTTGCAGTCAAGCGTTCCATCCTGAGGAGAGAAAGAGTAAGACAGCCACACTTTCTTCTGCGTCTGCACCATCCTCCTCCTGGTTGCAATTGAACATTCCATCCTGAGGAGAGAAAGAGTGAGCCAGCCACACTTTCTACTGCCTCTGCACCATCCTCCTCCTGCTTGCAGTCGAACATTCCATCGTGAGGAGAGAAAGAGTGAGCCAGCCACACTTTCTACTACCTCTGCACCATCCTCCTCCTGCTTGCAGTCGAACATTCCATCCTGAGGAGAGAAAGAGTGAGCCAGCCACACTTTCTACTGCCTGTACACCATCCTCCTCCTGCTTGCAGTCAAGGGTTCCATCCTGAGGAGAGAAAGAGTGAGCCAGCCACACTTTCTACTGCCTCTGGACCATCCTTCTCTTGCTTGCAGTCGAACATTCCATCCGAAAGAGAGAAACAGTGAACTAGCCACGCTTTCTTCTGCCTCTGCACCATCCTACTTCTGCTTGCAGTCAAGCGTTCCATCCTGAGGAGAGAAAGAGTGAGCCAGCAAAACTTTCTACTGCCTCTGCACCAACCTCCTTCTGCTTTCAGTCCAGCGTTCCATCCTGAGGAGAGAAAGAGTGAGCCAGCCACACTTTCTACTGCCTCTGCACCATCCTCCTCCTGCTTGCAATCGAACATTCCATTCGGAAGAGAGAAAGAGTGAGCCAGTCACACTTTCTACTGCCTCTGCACCATCCTCCTCCTGCTTGCAGTCCAGCGTTCCATCCTGAGGAGAGAAAGAGTGAGCTAGCCACACTTTCTACCGCCTCTACACAATCCTCCTCTTGCTTGCAGTAAAGCGTTCCATCCTGAGGAGAGAAAGAGTGAGCCAGCCACACTTTCTACTGCCTCTGCACCATCCTCCTCCTTCTTGCAGTCGAACATTCCATCCTGAGGAGAGAAAGAGTGAGCCAGCCACACTTTCTACTGCCTGTACACCATCCTCCTCCTGCTTGCAGTCAAGGGTTCCATCCTGAGGAGAGAAAGAGTGAGCCAGCCACACTTTCTACTGCCTCTGGACCATCCTTCTCTTGCTTGCAGTCGAACATTCCATCCGAAAGAGAGAAAGAGTGAGCCAGCCACACTTTCTACTGCCTCTGCACCATCCTCATCCTGCTTGCAATCGAACATTCCATTCGGAAGAGAGAAAGAGTGAGCTAGCCACATTTTCTATTGCCTCTGCACCATCCTCCTCCTGCTTGCAGTCCAGCGTTCCATCCTGAGGAGAGAAAGAGTGAGCCAACCACACTTTCTACTCCCTCTGCACCATCCTCCTCCTGCTTGCAGTCCAGCGTTCCATCCTGAGGAAAGAAAGAGTGAGCCAGCCACACTTTCTACTGCCTCTGCACCATCCTCCTCCTGCTTGCAGTCCAGCGTTCCATCCTGAGGAGAGAAAGAGTGAGCTAGCCACATTTTCTACCGCCTCTGCACCATCCTCCTCTTGCTTGCAGTAAAGCGTTCCATCCTGAGGAGAGAAAGAGTGAGACAGCCACACTTTCTACCGTCTCTGCACCATCCTCCTCCTGCTTGCAATCGCACATTCCATCCTGAGGAGAGAAAGAGTGAGCCAGCCACAATTACTACTACCTCTGCACCATCCTCCTCTGGCTTGCAGTCGAACATTCCATCCTGAGGAGAGAAAGAGTGAGCCAGCCACACTTTCTGCTCCCTCTGCACCATCCCCCTCCTACTTGCAGTCGAACATTCCATCCTGAGGAGAGAAAGAGTGAGCCAGCCACAATTTCTACTACCTCTGCACCATCCTCCTCCTGCTTGCAGTCGAACATTCCATCCTGAGGAGAGAAAGAGTCAGCCAGCCATACTTTCTACTGCCTCTGCACCATCCTCCTCTTGCTTGCAGTCGAACATTCCATCCTGAGGAGAGAAAGAGTGAGCCAGCCACGCTTTGTACTGCCTCTGGACCATCCTCCTCCTGCTTGCAGTCGAACATTCCATCCTGAGGAGAGAAAGAGTCAGCCAGCCACACTTTCTACTACCTCTGCACCATCCTCCTCCTGCTTGCAGTCGAACATTCCATCCTGAGGAGAGAAAGAGTCAGCCAGCCATACTTTCTACTGCCGCTGCACCATCCTCCTCTTGCTTGCAGTCGAACATTCCATCCTGAGGAGAGAAAGAGTCAGCCAGCCACACTTTCTACTGCCTCTGGACCATCCACCCCTCCTGCTTGCAGTCGAACATTCCATCCTGAGGAGAGAAAGAGTCAGCCAGCCATACTTTCTACTACCTCTGCACCATCCTCCTCTTGCTTGCAGTCGAACATTCCATCCTGAGGAGAGAAAGAGTGAGCCAGCCACGCTTTGTACTGCCTCTGGACCATCCTCCTCTGGCTTGCAGTCGAACATTCCATCCTGAGGAGAGAAAGAGTCAGCCAGCCACACTTTCTACTACCTCTGCACCATCCTCCTCCTGCTTGCAGTCGAACATTCCATCCTGAGGAGAGAAAGAGTCAGCCAGCCATACTTTCTACTGCCGCTGCACCATCCTCCTCTTGCTTGCAGTCGAACATTCCATCCTGAGGAGAGAAAGAGTCAGCCAGCCACACTTTCTACTGCCTCTGGACCATCCACCCCTCCTGCTTGCAGTCGAACATTCCATCCTGAGGAGAGAAAGAGTCAGCCAGCCATACTTTCTACTACCTCTGCACCATCCTCCTCTTGCTTGCAGTCGAACATTCCATCCTGAGGAGAGAAAGAGTCAGCCAGCCATACTTTCTACTGCCACTGCACCATCCTCCTCTGGCTTGCAGTCGAACATTCCATCCTGAGGAGAGAAAGAGTGAGCCAGCCACACTTTCTACTACCTCTGCACCATCCTCCTCCTGCTTGCAGTCGAACATTCCATCCTGAGGAGAGAAAGAGTGAGCCAGCCACACTTTCTACTGCCTCTGGACCATCCTCCTCTTGCTTGCAGTCGAACATTCCATCCGAAAGAGAGAAACAGTGAACCAGCCACACTTTCTACTGCCTCTGCACCATTCTACTTCTGCTTGCAGTCAAGCGTTCCATCCTGAGGAGAGAAAGAGTGAGCCAGCCACAGTTTCTCCTGCCTGTACACCATCCTCCTCCTGCTTGCAGTCAAGCGTTCCATCCTGAGGAGAGAAAGAGTGAGCCAGCCACAGTTTCTACTGCCTCTGCACCATCCTCCTCTTGCTTGCAGTCGAACATTCCATCCGAAAGAGAGAAACAGTGAACCAGCCACACTTTCTACTGCCTCTGCACCATCCTACTTCTGCTTGCAGTCTAGCGTTCCATCCTGAGGAGAGAAAGAGTGAGCCAGCAAAACTTTCTACTGCCTCTGCACCAACCTCCTTCTGCTTTCAGTCCAGCGTTCCATCCTGAGGAGAGAAAGAGTGAGCCAGCCACACTTTCTACTGCCTCTGCACCATCCTCCTCCTGCTTGCAGTCCAGCGTTCCATCCTGAGGAGAGAAAGAGTGAGCCAGCCACACTTTCTACTGCCTCTGCAACATCCTCCTCCTGCTTGCAATCGCACATTCCATCCTGAGGAGAGAAAGAGTGAGCCAGCCACAATTACTATTGCCTCTGCACCATCCTCCTCCTGCTTCCAATCGAACATTCCATTCGGAAGAGAAAAAGAGTGAGCTAGCCACACTTTCTATTGCCTCTGCACCATCCTCCTCCTGCTTGCAGTCAAGGGTTCCATCCTGAGGAAAGAAAGAGTGAGCCAGCCACACTTTCTACTGCCTCTGCACCATCGTCCTCCTGCTTGCAGACCAGCGTTCCATCCTGAGGAGAGAAAGAGTGAGCCAACCACACTTTCTACCGTCTCTGCACCAACCTCCTCCTGCTTGCAATTCAGCGTTCCATCCTGAAGAGAGAAAGAGTGTGCCAGCCACACTTTCTACTGCCTCTACACCATCCACCTCCTGGTTGCAATCCAACATTCCATCCTGAGGAGAGAAAAAGTGAGCCAGCCACACTTTCTATTGCCTCTGCACCATCCTCCTCCTGCTTGCAGTCGAACATTCCATCCTGGGGAGAGAAAGAGTGAGCCAGCCACACTTTCTACTGCATCTGCACCATCGTCCTCCTGCTTGCAGTCGAACATTCCATCCTGAGGAGAGAAAGAGTGAGCCAGCCACAGTTTCTACTGCCTGTACACCATCCTCCTCCTGCTTGCAGTCAAGCGTTCCATCCTGAGGAGAGAAAGAGTGAGCCAGCCACACTTTCTACTGCCTCTGCACCATCCTCCTTCTGCTTGCAGTCAAGCGTTCCATCCTGAGAAGAGAAAGAGTGAGCCAGCAAAACTTTCTACTGCCTCTGCACCAACCTCCTTCTGCTTTCAGTCCAGCGTTCCATCCTGAGGAGAGCAAGAGTGAGCCAGCCACACTTTCTACTGCCTCTGCACCATCCTCCTCTTGCTTGCAGTCGAACATTCCATCCGAAAGAGAGAAACAGTGAACCAGCCACACTTTCTACTGCCTCTGCACCATCCTACTTCTGCTTGCAGTCAAGCGTTCCATCCTGAGGAGAGAGTGAGCCAGCAAAACTTTCTACTGCCTCTGCACCAACCTCCTTCTGCTTTCAGTCCAGCGTTCCATCCTGAGGAGAGAAAGAGTGAGCCAGCCACACTTTCTACTGCCTCTGCACCATCCTCCTCTTGCTTGCAGTCGAACATTCCATCCGAAAGAGAGAAACAGTGAACCAGCCACACTTTCTACTGCCTCTGCACCATCCTCCTCCTGCTTGCAGTCAAGCGTTCCATCCTGAGGAGAGAAAGAGTCAGCCAGCCATGCTTTCTACTGCCTCTGCACCATCCTCCTCTTGCTTGCAGTCGAACATTCCATCCGAAAGAGAGAAACAGTGAACCAGCCACACTTTCTACTGCCTCTGCACCATCCTACTTCTGCTTGCAGTCGAACATTCCATCCGAAAGAGAGAAACAGTGAACCAGCCACACTTTCTACTGCCTCTGCACCATCCTACTTCTGCTTGCAGTCAAGCGTTCCATCCTGAGAAGAGAAAGAGTGAGCCAGCCACACTTTCTACTGCCTGTACACCATCCTCCTCCTGCTTGCAGTCAAGCGTTCCATCCTGAGGAGAGAAAGAGTCAGCCAGCCACACTTTCTACTGCCTCTGGACCATCCTCCTCCTGCTTGCAGTCGAACATTCCATCCGAAAGAGAGAAACAGTGAACCAGCCACACTTTCTACTGCCTCTGCACCATCCTACTTCTGCTTGCAGTCGAACATTCCATCCGAAAGAGAGAAACAGTGAACCAGCCACACTTTCTACTTCCTCTGCACCATCCTACTTCTGCTTGCAGTCAAGCGTTCCATCCTGAGGAGAGAAAGAGTGAGCCAGCCACACTTTCTACTGCCTGTACACCATCCTCCTCCTGCTTGCAGTCAAGCGTTCCATCCTGAGGAGAGAAAGAGTCAGCCAGCCATACTTTCTACTGCCTCTGCACCATCCTCCTCCTGCTTGCAATCGCACATTCCATCCTGAGGAGAGAAAGAGTGAGCCAGCCACACTTTCTACTGCCTCTGCACCATCCTCCTCTTGCTTGCAGTCGAACATTCCATCCGAAAGAGAGAAACAGTGAACCAGCCACACTTTCTACTGCCTCTGCACCATCCTACTTCTGCTTGCAGTCTAGCGTTCCATCCTGAGGAGAGAAAGAGTGAGCCAGCAAAACTTTCTACTGCCTCTGCACCAACCTCCTTCTGCTTTCAGTCCAGCGTTCCATCCTGAGGAGAGAAAGAGTGAGCCAGCCACACTTTCTACTGCCTCTGCAACATCCTCCTCCTGCTTGCAATCGCACATTCCATCCTGAGGAGAGAAAGAGTGAGCCAGCCACAATTACTATTGCCTCTGCACCATCCTCCTCCTGCTTCCAATCGAACATTCCATTCGGAAGAGAAAAAGAGTGAGCTAGCCACACTTTCTATTGCCTCTGCACCATCCTCCTCCTGCTTGCAGTCAAGGGTTCCATCCTGAGGAAAGAAAGAGTGAGCCAGCCACACTTTCTACTGCCTCTGCACCATCGTCCTCCTGCTTGCAGACCAGCGTTCCATCCTGAGGAGAGAAAGAGTGAGCCAACCACACTTTCTACCGTCTCTGCACCAACCTCCTCCTGCTTGCAATTCAGCGTTCCATCCTGAAGAGAGAAAGAGTGTGCCAGCCACACTTTCTACTGCCTCTACACCATCCACCTCCTGGTTGCAATCCAACATTCCATCCTGAGGAGAGAAAAAGTGAGCCAGCCACACTTTCTATTGCCTCTGCACCATCCTCCTCCTGCTTGCAGTCGAACATTCCATCCTGGGGAGAGAAAGAGTGAGCCAGCCACACTTTCTACTGCATCTGCACCATCCTCCTCCTGCTTGCAGTCGAACATTCCATCCTGAGGAGAGAAAGAGTGAGCAAGCCACACTTTCTACTCCCTCTGCACCATTCTCCTCCTGCTTGCAGTCAAGCATTACATCCTGAGGAGAGAAAGAGTGAACCAGCCACACTTTCTACTGCCTCTGCACCATGCTCCTCCTGCTTGCAGTCAAGCGTTCCATACTGAGGAGAGAAAGAGTGAGCCAGACTCACTTTCTATTGCCTCTGCACCATGCTCCTCCTGCTTGCAGTCAAGCGTTCCATCCTGAGGAGAGAAAGAGTGAGCCAGACTCACTTTCTATTGCCTCTGCACCATCCTCCTCCCTGCTTGCAGTCGAACATTCCATCCTGAGGAGAGAAAGAGTGAGCCTGGCACACTTTCTACTGCCTCTGCACCATCCTCCTCCTGCTTGCAGTCGAACGTTCCATCCTGAAGAGAGAAAGAGTGAGCCTGGCACACTTTCTACTGCCTCTGCACCATCCTCCTCCTGCTTGCAGTCGAACGTTCCATCCTGAAGAGAGAAAGAGTGAGCCTGGCACACTTTCTACTGCCTCTGCACCATCGTCCTCCTGCTTGCAGTCGAACATTCCATCCTCAGGAGGGAAAGAGTGAGCCAGCGACAATTTCTACTACCTCTGCACCATCCTCCTCTGGCTTGCAGTCGAACATTCCATCCGAAAGAGAGATACAGTGAACCAGCCACACTTTCTACTGCCTCTGCACCATCCTACTTCTGCTTGCAGTCGAACATTCCATCAGAAAGAGAGAAACAGTGAACCAGCCACACTTTCTACTGCCTCTGCACCATACTCCTCCTGCTTGCAGTCAAGCGTTCCATCCTGAGGAGAGAAAGAGTGAGCCAGCCACACTTTCTACTGCCTGTACACCATCCTCCTCCTGCTTGCAGTCGAACATTCCATCCTGAGGAGAGAAAGAGTCAGCCAGCCACACTTTCTACTGCCTCTGGACCATCCTCCTCTTGCTTGCAGTCGAACATTCCATCCGAAAGAGAGAAACAGTGAACCAGCCACACTTTCTACTGCCTCTGCACCATCCTACTTCTGCTTGCAGTCAAGCGTTCCATCCTGAGGAGAGAAAGAGTGAGCCAGCCACACTTTCTACTGCCTCTGCACCATCCTCCTCTTGCTTGCAGTTGAACATTCCATCCGAAAGAGAGAAACAGTGAACCAGCCACACTTTCTACTGGCTCTGCACCATCCTACTTCTGCTTGCAGTCAAGCGTTCCATCCTGAGGAGAGAAAGAGTGAGCCAGCAAAACTTTCTACTGCCTCTGCACCAACCTCCTTCTGCTTTCAGTCCAGCGTTCCATCCTGAGGAGAGAAAGAGTGAGCCAGCCACACTTTCTACTGCCTCTGCAACATCCTCCTCCTGCTTGCAATCGCACATTCCATCCTGAGGAGAGAAAGAGTGAGCCAGACACAATTACTATTGCCTCTGCACCATCCTCCTCCTGCTTGCAATCGAACATTCCATTCGGAAGAGAGAAAGAGTGAGCTAGCCACACTTTCTACTCCCTCTGCACCATTCTCCTCCTGCTTGCAGTCAAGCGTTACATCCTGAGGAGAGAAAGAGTGAGCCAGACTCACTTTCCATTGCCTCTGCACAATGCTCCTCCTGCTTGCAGTCAAGCGTTCCATCCTGAGGAGAGAAAGAGTGAGCCAGCCACACTTTCTACTGCCTCTGCACCATGCTCCTCCTGATTGCAGTCAAGCGTTCCATCCTGAGGAGAGAAAGAGTGAGCCAGACTCACTTTCTATTGCCTCTGCACCATCCTCCTCCTGCTTGCAGTCGAACATTCCATCCTGAAGAGAGAAAGAGTGAGCCTGGCACACTTTCTACTGCCTCTGCACCATCCTCCTCCTGCTTGCAGTCGAATATTCCATCCTGAGGAGAGAAAGAGTGAGCCAGCCACACTTTCTACTGCCTCTGCACCATCCTCCTCCTGGTTGCAGTCAAACATTCCATCCTGAGGAGAGAAATAGTGAGCCAGCCACACTTTCTACTGCCTCTGGACCATCCTCCTCCAGGTTGCAGTCGAACATTCCATCCTGAGGAGAGAAATAGTGAGCCAGCCACACTTTCTACTGCCTCTGGACCATCCTCCTCCAGGTTGCAGTCGAACATTCCATCCTGAGGAGAGAAAGATTGAGCCAGCCACACTTTCTACTGCCTCTGCACCATGCTCCTCCTGATTGCAGTCAAGCGTTCCATCCTGAGGAGAGAAAGAGTGAGCCAGACTCACTTTCTATTGCCTCTGCACCATCCTCCTCCTGCTTGCAGTCGACCATTCCATCCTGAGGAGAGAAAGAGTGAGCCAGCCACAATTTCTACTGCCTCTGCACCATCCTCCTCCTGCTTGCAGTCGAACATTCCATCCTGAGGAAAGAAAGAGTGAGCCAGCCACACTTTCTACTGCCTCTGCACCATCCTCCTCCTCCTTGCAGTCGACCATTCCATCCTGAGAAGAGAAAGAGTGAGCCAACAACACTTTCTACTACCTCTGCACCATCCCCCTCTGGCTTGCAGTCGACCATTCCATCCTGAGGATAGAAAGAGTGAGCCAGCAACACTTTCTACTACCTCTGCACCATCCCCCTCTGTCTTGCAGTCGACCATTCCATCCTGAGGAGAGAAAGAGTGAGCCAGCCACACTTTCTACTACCTCTGCACCATCCCCCTCTGGCTTGCAGTCGACCATTCCATCCTGAGGAGAGAAAGAGTGAGCCAGCAACACTTTCTACTACCTCTGCACCATCCCCCTCTGGCTTGCAGTCGACCATTCCATCCTGAGGAGAGAAAGAGTGATCCAGCCACACTTTCTACTACCTCTGCACCATCCCCCTCTGGCTTGCAGTCCAGCGTTCCATCCTGAGGAGAGAAAGAGTGAGCCAGCCACACTTTCTACTACCTCTGCACCATCCCCCTCTGGCTTGCAGTCCAGCGTTCCATCCTGAGGAAAGAAAGAGTGAGCCAGCCACACTTTCTACTGCCTCTGCACCATCCTCCTCCTGCTTGCAGTCGACCATTCCATCCTGAGGAGAGAAAGAGTGAGCCAGCCACACTTTCTACTACCTCTGGACCATCCTCCTCCTGCTTGCAGTCGAACATTCCATCCTGAGGATAGAAAGAGTGAGCCAGCCACACTTTCTACTACCTCTGGACCATCCTCCTCCTGCTTGCAGTCGAACATTCCATCCTGAGGATAGAAAGAGTGAGCCAGCCACACTTTCTACTACCTCTGGACCATCCTCCTCCTGCTTGCAGTCGAACATTCCATTCTGAGGATAGAAAGAGTGAGCCAGCCACACTTTCTACTACCTCTGGACCATCCTCCTCCTGCTTGCAGTCGACCATTCCATCCTGAGGAGAGAAAGAGTGAGCCAGCCACACTTTCTATTACCTCTGGACCATCCTCCTCCTGCTTGCAGTCGACCATTCCATCCTGAGGAGAGAAAGAGTGAGCCAGCCACACTTTCTACTACCTCTGGACCATCCTCCTCCTGCTTGCAGTCGACCATTCCATCCTGAGGAGAGAAAGAGTGAGCCAGCCACACTTTCTACTACCTCTGGACCATCCTCCTCCTGCTTGCAGTCGACCATTCCATCCTGAGGAGAGAAAGAGTGAGCCAGCCACACTTTCTATTACCTCTGGACCATCCTCCTCCTGCTTGCAGTCGACCATTCCATCCTGAGGAGAGAAAGAGTGAGCCAGCCACACTTTCTACTACCTCTGGACCATCCTCCTCCTGCTTGCAGTCGACCATTCCATCCTGAGGATAGAAAGAGTGAGCCAGCCACACTTTCTACTACCTCTGGACCATCCTCCTCCTGCTTGCAGTCGACCATTCCATCCTGAGGAGAGAAAGAGTGAGCCAGCCACACTTTCTATTACCTCTGGACCATCCTCCTCCTGCTTGCAGTCGACCATTCCATCCTGAGGAGAGAAAGAGTGAGCCAGCCACACTTTCTACTACCTCTGGACCATCCTCCTCCTGCTTGCAGTCGACCATTCCATCCTGAGGATAGAAAGAGTGAGCCAGCCACACTTTCTACTACCTCTGCACCATCCCCCTCTGGCTTGCAGTCGACCATTCCATCCTGAGGAGAGAAAGAGTGAGCCAGCCACACTTTCTACTACCTCTGCACCATCCCCCTCTGGCTTGCAGTCGACCATTCCATCCTGAGGATAGAAAGAGTGAGCCAGCAACACTTTCTACTACCTCTGCACCATCCCCCTCTGGCTTGCAGTCGACCATTCCATCCTGAGGATAGAAAGAGTGAGCCAGCCACACTTTCTACTACCTCTGCACCATCCCCCTCTGGCTTGCAGTCGACCATTCCATCCTGAGGAGAGAAAGAGTGAGCCAGCAACACTTTCTACTACCTCTGCACCATCCCCCTCTGGCTTGCAGTCGACCATTCCATCCTGAGGATAGAAAGAGTGAGCCAGCCACACTTTCTACTACCTCTGCACCATCCCCCCCTGGCTTGCAGTCGACCATTCCATCCTGAGGAGAGAAAGAGTGAGCCAGCCACACTTTCTACTACCTCTGCACCATCCCCCTCTGGCTTGCAGTCGACCATTCCATCCTGAGGAGAGAAAGAGTGAGCCAGCCACACTTTCTACTACCTCTGCACCATCCCCCTCTGGCTTGCAGTCGACCATTCCATCCTGAGGATAGAAAGAGTGAGCCAGCCACACTTTCTACTACCTCTGGACCATCCTCCTCCTGCTTGCAGTCGACCATTCCATCCTGAGGAGAGAAAGAGTGATCCAGCCACACTTTTTATTACCTCTGGACCATCCTCCTCCTGCTTGCAGTCGAACATTCCATCCTGAGGATAGAAAGAGTGAGCCAGCCACACTTTCTACTACCTCTGCACCATCCCCCTCTGGCTTGCAGTCGACCATTCCATCCTGAGGATAGAAAGAGTGAGCCAGCAACACTTTCTACTACCTCTGCACCATCCCCCCCTGGCTTGCAGTCGACCATTCCATCCTGAGGATAGAAAGAGTGAGCCAGCCACACTTTCTACTACCTCTGCACCATCCCCCTCTGGCTTGCAGTCGACCATTCCATCCTGAGGAGAGAAAGAGTGAGCCAGCCACACTTTCTATTACCTCTGGACCATCCTCCTCCTGCTTGCAGTCGACCATTCCATCCTGAGGAGTGAAAGAGTGAGCCAGCCACACTTTCTACTACCTCTGCACCATCCCCCTCTGGCTTGCAGTCGACCATTCCATCCTGAGGATAGAAAGAGTGAGCCAGCCACACTTTCTACTACCTCTGCACCATCCCCCTCTGGCTTGCAGTCGACCATTCCATCCTGAGGATAGAAAGAGTGAGCCAGCCACACTTTCTACTACCTCTGCACCATCCCCCTCTGGCTTGCAGTCGACCATTCCATCCTGAGGATAGAAAGAGTGAGCCAGCCACACTTTCTACTACCTCTGCACCATCCCCCTCTGGCTTGCAGTCGACCATTCCATCCTGAGGAGAGAAAGAGTGAGCCAGCCACACTTTCTACTACCTCTGCACCATCCCCCTCTGGCTTGCAGTCGACCATTCCATCCTGAGGATAGAAAGAGTGAGCCAGCAACACTTTCTACTACCTCTGCACCATCCCCCTCTGGCTTGCAGTCGACCATTCCATCCTGAGGAGAGAAAGAGTGAGCCAGCCACACTTTCTACTACCTCTGCACCATCCCCCTCTGGCTTGCAGTCGACCATTCCATCCTGAGGAGAGAAAGAGTGAGCCAGCCACACTTTCTACTACCTCTGCACCATCCCCCTCTGGCTTGCAGTCGACCATTCCATCCTGAGGATAGAAAGAGTGAGCCAGCCACACTTTCTACTACCTCTGCACCATCCCCCTCTGGCTTGCAGTCGACCATTCCATCCTGAGGATAGAAAGAGTGAGCCAGCAACACTTTCTACTACCTCTGCACCATCCCCCTCTGGTTTGCAGTCGACCATTCCATCCTGAGGATAGAAAGAGTGAGCCAGCCACACTTTCTACTACCTCTGCACCATCCCCCTCTGGCTTGCAGTCGACCATTCCATCCTGAGGATAGAAAGAGTGAGCCAGCAACACTTTCTACTACCTCTGCACCATCCCCCTCTGGCTTGCAGTCGACCATTCCATCCTGAGGAGAGAAAGAGTGAGCCAGCCACACTTTCTATTACCTCTGGACCATCCTCCTCCTGCTTGCAGTCGACCATTCCATCCTGAGGATAGAAAGAGTGAGCCAGCCACACTTTCTACTACCTCTGCACCATCCCCCTCTGGCTTGCAGTCGACCATTCCATCCTGAGGAGAGAAAGAGTGAGCCAGCCACACTTTCTACTACCTCTGCACCATCCCCCTCTGGCTTGCAGTCGACCATTCCATCCTGAGGATAGAAAGAGTGAGCCAGCCACACTTTCTACTACCTCTGCACCATCCCCCTCTGGCTTGCAGTCGACCATTCCATCCTGAGGATAGAAAGAGTGAGCCAGCAACACTTTCTACTACCTCTGCACCATCCCCCTCTGGTTTGCAGTCGACCATTCCATCCTGAGGATAGAAAGAGTGAGCCAGCCACACTTTCTACTACCTCTGCACCATCCCCCTCTGGCTTGCAGTCGACCATTCCATCCTGAGGATAGAAAGAGTGAGCCAGCCACACTTTCTACTACCTCTGCACCATCCCCCTCTGGCTTGCAGTCGACCATTCCATCCTGAGGATAGAAAGAGTGAGCCAGCAACACTTTCTACTACCTCTGCACCATCCCCCTCTGGCTTGCAGTCGACCATTCCATCCTGAGGATAGAAAGAGTGAGCCAGCCACACTTTCTACTACCTCTGCACCATCCCCCTCTGGCTTGCAGTCGACCATTCCATCCTGAGGATAGAAAGAGTGAGCCAGCCACACTTTCTACTACCTCTGCACCATCCCCCTCTGGCTTGCAGTCGACCATTCCATCCTGAGGATAGAAAGAGTGAGCCAGCAACACTTTCTACTACCTCTGCACCATCCCCCTCTGGTTTGCAGTCGACCATTCCATCCTGAGGATAGAAAGAGTGAGCCAGCCACACTTTCTACTACCTCTGCACCATCCCCCTCTGGCTTGCAGTCGACCATTCCATCCTGAGGATAGAAAGAGTGAGCCAGCAACACTTTCTACTACCTCTGCACCATCCCCCTCTGGTTTGCAGTCGACCATTCCATCCTGAGGATAGAAAGAGTGAGCCAGCCACACTTTCTACTACCTCTGCACCATCCCCCTCTGGCTTGCAGTCTACCATTCCATCCTGAGGATAGAAAGAGTGAGCCAGCCACACTTTCTACTACCTCTGCACCATCCCCCTCTGGCTTGCAGTCGACCATTCCATCCTGAGGATAGAAAGAGTGAGCCAGCCACACTTTCTACTACCTCTGCACCATCCCCCTCTGGCTTGCAGTCGACCATTCCATCCTGAGGATAGATAGAGTGAGCCAGCCACACTTTCTACTACCTCTGCACCATCCCCCTCTGGCTTGCAGTCGACCATTCCATCCTGAGGATAGAAAGAGTGAGCCAGCCACACTTTCTACTACCTCTGCACCATCCCCCTCTGGCTTGCAGTCGACCATTCCATCCTGAGGATAGAAAGAGTGAGCCAGCCACACTTTCTACTACCTCTGCACCATCCCCCTCTGGCTTGCAGTCGACCATTCCATCCTGAGGATAGAAAGAGTGAGCCAGCCACACTTTCTACTACCTCTGCACCATCCCCCTCTGGCTTGCAGTCGACCATTCCATCCTGAGGAGAGAAAGAGTGAGCCAGCAACACTTTCTACTACCTCTGCACCATCCCCCTCTGGCTTGCAGTCGACCATTCCATCCTGAGGATAGAAAGAGTGAGCCAGCAACACTTTCTACTACCTCTGCACCATCCCCCTCTGGCTTGCAGTCGACCATTCCATCCTGAGGAGAGAAAGAGTGAGCCAGCCACACTTTCTACTACCTCTGCACCATCCCCCTCTGGCTTGCAGTCGACCATTCCATCCTGAGGATAGAAAGAGTGAGCCAGCAACACTTTCTACTACCTCTGCACCATCCCCCTCTGGCTTGCAGTCGACCATTCCATCCTGAGGAGAGAAAGAGTGAGCCAGCAACACTTTCTACTACCTCTGCACCATCCCCCTCTGGCTTGCAGTCGACCATTCCATCCTGAGGAGAGAAAGAGTGAGCCAGCCACACTTTCTACTACCTCTGCACCATCCCCCTCTGGCTTGCAGTCGACCATTCCATCCTGAGGATAGAAAGAGTGAGCCAGCAACACTTTCTACTACCTCTGCACCATCCCCCTCTGGCTTGCAGTCGACCATTCCATCCTGAGGAGAGAAAGAGTGAGCCAGCAACACTTTCTACTACCTCTGCACCATCCCCCTCTGGCTTGCAGTCGACCATTCCATCCTGAGGATAGAAAGAGTGAGCCAGCAACACTTTCTATTACCTCTGGACCATCCTCCTCCTGCTTGCAGTCGACCATTCCATCCTGAGGAGAGAAAGAGTGAGCCAGCCACACTTTCTACTGCCTCTGCACCATCCTCCTCCTGTTTGCAGTCGAACATTCCATCCTGAAGAGAGAAAGAGTGAGCCAGCCACACTTTCTATTACCTCTGGACCATCCTCCTCCTGCTTGCAGTCGAACATTCCATCCTGAGGATAGAAAGAGTGAGCCAGCCACACTTTCTACTACCTCTGGACCATCCTCCTCCTGCTTGCAGTCGACCATTCCATCCTGAGGAGAGAAAGAGTGAGCCAGCCACACTTTCTATTACCTCTGGACCATCCTCCTCCTGCTTGCAGTCGAACATTCCATCCTGAGGAGAGAAAGAGTGAGCCAGCCACACTTTCTACTACCTCTGGACCATCCTCCTCCTGCTTGCAGTCGACCATTCCATCCTGAGGAGAGAAAGAGTGAGCCAGCAACACTTTCTACTACCTCTGCACCATCCCCCTCTGGCTTGCAGTCGACCATTCCATCCTGAGGATAGAAAGAGTGAGCCAGCAACACTTTCTACTACCTCTGGACCATCCTCCTCCTGCTTGCAGTCGACCATTCCATCCTGAGGATAGAAAGAGTGAGCCAGCAACACTTTCTACTACCTCTGCACCATCCCCCTCTGGCTTGCAGTCGACCATTCCATCCTGAGGATAGAAAGAGTGAGCCAGCAACACTTTCTACTACCTCTGCACCATCCCCCTCTGGCTTGCAGTCGACCATTCCATCCTGAGGAGAGAAAGAGTGAGCCAGCCACACTTTCTACTACCTCTGCACCATCCCCCTCTGGCTTGCAGTCCAGCGTTCCATCCTGAGGAGAGAAAGAGTGAGCCAGCCACACTTTCTACTACCTCTGCACCATCCCCCTCTGGCTTGCAGTCCAGCGTTCCATCCTGAGGAAAGAAAGAGTGAGCCAGCCACACTTTCTACTGCCTCTGCACCATCCTCCTCCTGCTTGCAGTCGACCATTCCATCCTGAGGAGAGAAAGAGTGAGCCAGCCACACTTTCTACTACCTCTGGACCATCCTCCTCCTGCTTGCAGTCGAACATTCCATCCTGAGGATAGAAAGAGTGAGCCAGCCACACTTTCTACTACCTCTGGACCATCCTCCTCCTGCTTGCAGTCGAACATTCCATCCTGAGGATAGAAAGAGTGAGCCAGCCACACTTTCTACTACCTCTGGACCATCCTCCTCCTGCTTGCAGTCGAACATTCCATTCTGAGGATAGAAAGAGTGAGCCAGCCACACTTTCTACTACCTCTGGACCATCCTCCTCCTGCTTGCAGTCGACCATTCCATCCTGAGGAGAGAAAGAGTGAGCCAGCCACACTTTCTATTACCTCTGGACCATCCTCCTCCTGCTTGCAGTCGACCATTCCATCCTGAGGAGAGAAAGAGTGAGCCAGCCACACTTTCTACTACCTCTGGACCATCCTCCTCCTGCTTGCAGTCGACCATTCCATCCTGAGGAGAGAAAGAGTGAGCCAGCCACACTTTCTACTACCTCTGGACCATCCTCCTCCTGCTTGCAGTCGACCATTCCATCCTGAGGAGAGAAAGAGTGAGCCAGCCACACTTTCTATTACCTCTGGACCATCCTCCTCCTGCTTGCAGTCGACCATTCCATCCTGAGGAGAGAAAGAGTGAGCCAGCCACACTTTCTACTACCTCTGGACCATCCTCCTCCTGCTTGCAGTCGACCATTCCATCCTGAGGATAGAAAGAGTGAGCCAGCCACACTTTCTACTACCTCTGGACCATCCTCCTCCTGCTTGCAGTCGACCATTCCATCCTGAGGAGAGAAAGAGTGAGCCAGCCACACTTTCTATTACCTCTGGACCATCCTCCTCCTGCTTGCAGTCGACCATTCCATCCTGAGGAGAGAAAGAGTGAGCCAGCCACACTTTCTACTACCTCTGGACCATCCTCCTCCTGCTTGCAGTCGACCATTCCATCCTGAGGATAGAAAGAGTGAGCCAGCCACACTTTCTACTACCTCTGCACCATCCCCCTCTGGCTTGCAGTCGACCATTCCATCCTGAGGAGAGAAAGAGTGAGCCAGCCACACTTTCTACTACCTCTGCACCATCCCCCTCTGGCTTGCAGTCGACCATTCCATCCTGAGGATAGAAAGAGTGAGCCAGCAACACTTTCTACTACCTCTGCACCATCCCCCTCTGGCTTGCAGTCGACCATTCCATCCTGAGGATAGAAAGAGTGAGCCAGCCACACTTTCTACTACCTCTGCACCATCCCCCTCTGGCTTGCAGTCGACCATTCCATCCTGAGGAGAGAAAGAGTGAGCCAGCAACACTTTCTACTACCTCTGCACCATCCCCCTCTGGCTTGCAGTCGACCATTCCATCCTGAGGATAGAAAGAGTGAGCCAGCCACACTTTCTACTACCTCTGCACCATCCCCCCCTGGCTTGCAGTCGACCATTCCATCCTGAGGAGAGAAAGAGTGAGCCAGCCACACTTTCTACTACCTCTGCACCATCCCCCTCTGGCTTGCAGTCGACCATTCCATCCTGAGGAGAGAAAGAGTGAGCCAGCCACACTTTCTACTACCTCTGCACCATCCCCCTCTGGCTTGCAGTCGACCATTCCATCCTGAGGATAGAAAGAGTGAGCCAGCCACACTTTCTACTACCTCTGCACCATCCCCCTCTGGCTTGCAGTCGACCATTCCATCCTGAGGAGAGAAAGAGTGAGCCAGCCACACTTTCTATTACCTCTGGACCATCCTCCTCCTGCTTGCAGTCGACCATTCCATCCTGAGGAGTGAAAGAGTGAGCCAGCCACACTTTCTATTACCTCTGGACCATCCTCCTCCTGCTTGCAGTCGACCATTCCATCCTGAGGAGAGAAAGAGTGATCCAGCCACACTTTTTATTACCTCTGGACCATCCTCCTCCTGCTTGCAGTCGAACATTCCATCCTGAGGAGAGAAAGAGTGAGCCAGCCACACTTTCTACTACCTCTGCACCATCCCCCTCTGGTTTGCAGTCGACCATTCCATCCTGAGGATAGAAAGAGTGAGCCAGCCACACTTTCTACTACCTCTGCACCATCCCCCTCTGGCTTGCAGTCGACCATTCCATCCTGAGGATAGAAAGAGTGAGCCAGCAACACTTTCTACTACCTCTGCACCATCCCCCTCTGGCTTGCAGTCGACCATTCCATCCTGAGGAGAGAAAGAGTGAGCCAGCCACACTTTCTATTACCTCTGGACCATCCTCCTCCTGCTTGCAGTCGACCATTCCATCCTGAGGATAGAAAGAGTGAGCCAGCCACACTTTCTACTACCTCTGCACCATCCCCCTCTGGCTTGCAGTCGACCATTCCATCCTGAGGAGAGAAAGAGTGAGCCAGCCACACTTTCTACTACCTCTGCACCATCCCCCTCTGGCTTGCAGTCGACCATTCCATCCTGAGGATAGAAAGAGTGAGCCAGCCACACTTTCTACTACCTCTGCACCATCCCCCTCTGGCTTGCAGTCGACCATTCCATCCTGAGGATAGAAAGAGTGAGCCAGCAACACTTTCTACTACCTCTGCACCATCCCCCTCTGGTTTGCAGTCGACCATTCCATCCTGAGGATAGAAAGAGTGAGCCAGCCACACTTTCTACTACCTCTGCACCATCCCCCTCTGGCTTGCAGTCGACCATTCCATCCTGAGGATAGAAAGAGTGAGCCAGCCACACTTTCTACTACCTCTGCACCATCCCCCTCTGGCTTGCAGTCGACCATTCCATCCTGAGGATAGAAAGAGTGAGCCAGCCACACTTTCTACTACCTCTGCACCATCCCCCTCTGGCTTGCAGTCGACCATTCCATCCTGAGGATAGAAAGAGTGAGCCAGCAACACTTTCTACTACCTCTGCACCATCCCCCTCTGGTTTGCAGTCGACCATTCCATCCTGAGGATAGAAAGAGTGAGCCAGCCACACTTTCTACTACCTCTGCACCATCCCCCTCTGGCTTGCAGTCGACCATTCCATCCTGAGGATAGAAAGAGTGAGCCAGCAACACTTTCTACTACCTCTGCACCATCCCCCTCTGGTTTGCAGTCGACCATTCCATCCTGAGGATAGAAAGAGTGAGCCAGCCACACTTTCTACTACCTCTGCACCATCCTCCTCCTGCTTGCAGTCGAACATTCCATTCTGAGGATAGAAAGAGTGAGCCAGCCACACTTTCTACTACCTCTGGACCATCCTCCTCCTGCTTGCAGTCGACCATTCCATCCTGAGGAGAGAAAGAGTGAGCCAGCCACACTTTCTATTACCTCTGGACCATCCTCCTCCTGCTTGCAGTCGACCATTCCATCCTGAGGAGAGAAAGAGTGAGCCAGCCACACTTTCTACTACCTCTGGACCATCCTCCTCCTGCTTGCAGTCGACCATTCCATCCTGAGGAGAGAAAGAGTGAGCCAGCCACACTTTCTACTACCTCTGGACCATCCTCCTCCTGCTTGCAGTCGACCATTCCATCCTGAGGAGAGAAAGAGTGAGCCAGCCACACTTTCTATTACCTCTGGACCATCCTCCTCCTGCTTGCAGTCGACCATTCCATCCTGAGGAGAGAAAGAGTGAGCCAGCCACACTTTCTACTACCTCTGGACCATCCTCCTCCTGCTTGCAGTCGACCATTCCATCCTGAGGATAGAAAGAGTGAGCCAGCCACACTTTCTACTACCTCTGGACCATCCTCCTCCTGCTTGCAGTCGACCATTCCATCCTGAGGAGAGAAAGAGTGAGCCAGCCACACTTTCTATTACCTCTGGACCATCCTCCTCCTGCTTGCAGTCGACCATTCCATCCTGAGGAGAGAAAGAGTGAGCCAGCCACACTTTCTACTACCTCTGGACCATCCTCCTCCTGCTTGCAGTCGACCATTCCATCCTGAGGATAGAAAGAGTGAGCCAGCCACACTTTCTACTACCTCTGCACCATCCCCCTCTGGCTTGCAGTCGACCATTCCATCCTGAGGAGAGAAAGAGTGAGCCAGCCACACTTTCTACTACCTCTGCACCATCCCCCTCTGGCTTGCAGTCGACCATTCCATCCTGAGGATAGAAAGAGTGAGCCAGCAACACTTTCTACTACCTCTGCACCATCCCCCTCTGGCTTGCAGTCGACCATTCCATCCTGAGGATAGAAAGAGTGAGCCAGCCACACTTTCTACTACCTCTGCACCATCCCCCTCTGGCTTGCAGTCGACCATTCCATCCTGAGGAGAGAAAGAGTGAGCCAGCAACACTTTCTACTACCTCTGCACCATCCCCCTCTGGCTTGCAGTCGACCATTCCATCCTGAGGATAGAAAGAGTGAGCCAGCCACACTTTCTACTACCTCTGCACCATCCCCCCCTGGCTTGCAGTCGACCATTCCATCCTGAGGAGAGAAAGAGTGAGCCAGCCACACTTTCTACTACCTCTGCACCATCCCCCTCTGGCTTGCAGTCGACCATTCCATCCTGAGGAGAGAAAGAGTGAGCCAGCCACACTTTCTACTACCTCTGCACCATCCCCCTCTGGCTTGCAGTCGACCATTCCATCCTGAGGATAGAAAGAGTGAGCCAGCCACACTTTCTACTACCTCTGCACCATCCCCCTCTGGCTTGCAGTCGACCATTCCATCCTGAGGAGAGAAAGAGTGAGCCAGCCACACTTTCTATTACCTCTGGACCATCCTCCTCCTGCTTGCAGTCGACCATTCCATCCTGAGGAGTGAAAGAGTGAGCCAGCCACACTTTCTATTACCTCTGGACCATCCTCCTCCTGCTTGCAGTCGACCATTCCATCCTGAGGAGAGAAAGAGTGATCCAGCCACACTTTTTATTACCTCTGGACCATCCTCCTCCTGCTTGCAGTCGAACATTCCATCCTGAGGAGAGAAAGAGTGAGCCAGCCACACTTTCTACTACCTCTGCACCATCCCCCTCTGGTTTGCAGTCGACCATTCCATCCTGAGGATAGAAAGAGTGAGCCAGCCACACTTTCTACTACCTCTGCACCATCCCCCTCTGGCTTGCAGTCGACCATTCCATCCTGAGGATAGAAAGAGTGAGCCAGCAACACTTTCTACTACCTCTGCACCATCCCCCTCTGGCTTGCAGTCGACCATTCCATCCTGAGGAGAGAAAGAGTGAGCCAGCCACACTTTCTATTACCTCTGGACCATCCTCCTCCTGCTTGCAGTCGACCATTCCATCCTGAGGATAGAAAGAGTGAGCCAGCCACACTTTCTACTACCTCTGCACCATCCCCCTCTGGCTTGCAGTCGACCATTCCATCCTGAGGAGAGAAAGAGTGAGCCAGCCACACTTTCTACTACCTCTGCACCATCCCCCTCTGGCTTGCAGTCGACCATTCCATCCTGAGGATAGAAAGAGTGAGCCAGCCACACTTTCTACTACCTCTGCACCATCCCCCTCTGGCTTGCAGTCAAGCGTTCCATCCTGAGGAGAGAAAGAGTGAGCCAGCCACAGTTTCTACTGCCTCTGCACCATCCTCCTCTTGCTTGCAGTCGAACATTCCATCCGAAAGAGAGAAACAGTGAACCAGCCACACTTTCTACTGCCTCTGCACCATCCTACTTCTGCTTGCAGTCTAGCGTTCCATCCTGAGGAGAGAAAGAGTGAGCCAGCAAAACTTTCTACTGCCTCTGCACCAACCTCCTTCTGCTTTCAGTCCAGCGTTCCATCCTGAGGAGAGAAAGAGTGAGCCAGCCACACTTTCTACTGCCTCTGCACCATCCTCCTCCTGCTTGCAGTCCAGCGTTCCATCCTGAGGAGAGAAAGAGTGAGCCAGCCACACTTTCTACTGCCTCTGCAACATCCTCCTCCTGCTTGCAATCGCACATTCCATCCTGAGGAGAGAAAGAGTGAGCCAGCCACAATTACTATTGCCTCTGCACCATCCTCCTCCTGCTTCCAATCGAACATTCCATTCGGAAGAGAAAAAGAGTGAGCTAGCCACACTTTCTATTGCCTCTGCACCATCCTCCTCCTGCTTGCAGTCAAGGGTTCCATCCTGAGGAAAGAAAGAGTGAGCCAGCCACACTTTCTACTGCCTCTGCACCATCGTCCTCCTGCTTGCAGACCAGCGTTCCATCCTGAGGAGAGAAAGAGTGAGCCAACCACACTTTCTACCGTCTCTGCACCAACCTCCTCCTGCTTGCAATTCAGCGTTCCATCCTGAAGAGAGAAAGAGTGTGCCAGCCACACTTTCTACTGCCTCTACACCATCCACCTCCTGGTTGCAATCCAACATTCCATCCTGAGGAGAGAAAAAGTGAGCCAGCCACACTTTCTATTGCCTCTGCACCATCCTCCTCCTGCTTGCAGTCGAACATTCCATCCTGGGGAGAGAAAGAGTGAGCCAGCCACACTTTCTACTGCATCTGCACCATCGTCCTCCTGCTTGCAGTCGAACATTCCATCCTGAGGAGAGAAAGAGTGAGCCAGCCACAGTTTCTACTGCCTGTACACCATCCTCCTCCTGCTTGCAGTCAAGCGTTCCATCCTGAGGAGAGAAAGAGTGAGCCAGCCACACTTTCTACTGCCTCTGCACCATCCTCCTTCTGCTTGCAGTCAAGCGTTCCATCCTGAGAAGAGAAAGAGTGAGCCAGCAAAACTTTCTACTGCCTCTGCACCAACCTCCTTCTGCTTTCAGTCCAGCGTTCCATCCTGAGGAGAGCAAGAGTGAGCCAGCCACACTTTCTACTGCCTCTGCACCATCCTCCTCTTGCTTGCAGTCGAACATTCCATCCGAAAGAGAGAAACAGTGAACCAGCCACACTTTCTACTGCCTCTGCACCATCCTACTTCTGCTTGCAGTCAAGCGTTCCATCCTGAGGAGAGAGTGAGCCAGCAAAACTTTCTACTGCCTCTGCACCAACCTCCTTCTGCTTTCAGTCCAGCGTTCCATCCTGAGGAGAGAAAGAGTGAGCCAGCCACACTTTCTACTGCCTCTGCACCATCCTCCTCTTGCTTGCAGTCGAACATTCCATCCGAAAGAGAGAAACAGTGAACCAGCCACACTTTCTACTGCCTCTGCACCATCCTCCTCCTGCTTGCAGTCAAGCGTTCCATCCTGAGGAGAGAAAGAGTCAGCCAGCCATGCTTTCTACTGCCTCTGCACCATCCTCCTCTTGCTTGCAGTCGAACATTCCATCCGAAAGAGAGAAACAGTGAACCAGCCACACTTTCTACTGCCTCTGCACCATCCTACTTCTGCTTGCAGTCGAACATTCCATCCGAAAGAGAGAAACAGTGAACCAGCCACACTTTCTACTGCCTCTGCACCATCCTACTTCTGCTTGCAGTCAAGCGTTCCATCCTGAGAAGAGAAAGAGTGAGCCAGCCACACTTTCTACTGCCTGTACACCATCCTCCTCCTGCTTGCAGTCAAGCGTTCCATCCTGAGGAGAGAAAGAGTCAGCCAGCCACACTTTCTACTGCCTCTGGACCATCCTCCTCCTGCTTGCAGTCGAACATTCCATCCGAAAGAGAGAAACAGTGAACCAGCCACACTTTCTACTGCCTCTGCACCATCCTACTTCTGCTTGCAGTCGAACATTCCATCCGAAAGAGAGAAACAGTGAACCAGCCACACTTTCTACTTCCTCTGCACCATCCTACTTCTGCTTGCAGTCAAGCGTTCCATCCTGAGGAGAGAAAGAGTGAGCCAGCCACACTTTCTACTGCCTGTACACCATCCTCCTCCTGCTTGCAGTCAAGCGTTCCATCCTGAGGAGAGAAAGAGTCAGCCAGCCATACTTTCTACTGCCTCTGCACCATCCTCCTCCTGCTTGCAATCGCACATTCCATCCTGAGGAGAGAAAGAGTGAGCCAGCCACACTTTCTACTGCCTCTGCACCATCCTCCTCTTGCTTGCAGTCGAACATTCCATCCGAAAGAGAGAAACAGTGAACCAGCCACACTTTCTACTGCCTCTGCACCATCCTACTTCTGCTTGCAGTCTAGCGTTCCATCCTGAGGAGAGAAAGAGTGAGCCAGCAAAACTTTCTACTGCCTCTGCACCAACCTCCTTCTGCTTTCAGTCCAGCGTTCCATCCTGAGGAGAGAAAGAGTGAGCCAGCCACACTTTCTACTGCCTCTGCAACATCCTCCTCCTGCTTGCAATCGCACATTCCATCCTGAGGAGAGAAAGAGTGAGCCAGCCACAATTACTATTGCCTCTGCACCATCCTCCTCCTGCTTCCAATCGAACATTCCATTCGGAAGAGAAAAAGAGTGAGCTAGCCACACTTTCTATTGCCTCTGCACCATCCTCCTCCTGCTTGCAGTCAAGGGTTCCATCCTGAGGAAAGAAAGAGTGAGCCAGCCACACTTTCTACTGCCTCTGCACCATCGTCCTCCTGCTTGCAGACCAGCGTTCCATCCTGAGGAGAGAAAGAGTGAGCCAACCACACTTTCTACCGTCTCTGCACCAACCTCCTCCTGCTTGCAATTCAGCGTTCCATCCTGAAGAGAGAAAGAGTGTGCCAGCCACACTTTCTACTGCCTCTACACCATCCACCTCCTGGTTGCAATCCAACATTCCATCCTGAGGAGAGAAAAAGTGAGCCAGCCACACTTTCTATTGCCTCTGCACCATCCTCCTCCTGCTTGCAGTCGAACATTCCATCCTGGGGAGAGAAAGAGTGAGCCAGCCACACTTTCTACTGCATCTGCACCATCCTCCTCCTGCTTGCAGTCGAACATTCCATCCTGAGGAGAGAAAGAGTGAGCAAGCCACACTTTCTACTCCCTCTGCACCATTCTCCTCCTGCTTGCAGTCAAGCATTACATCCTGAGGAGAGAAAGAGTGAACCAGCCACACTTTCTACTGCCTCTGCACCATGCTCCTCCTGCTTGCAGTCAAGCGTTCCATACTGAGGAGAGAAAGAGTGAGCCAGACTCACTTTCTATTGCCTCTGCACCATGCTCCTCCTGCTTGCAGTCAAGCGTTCCATCCTGAGGAGAGAAAGAGTGAGCCAGACTCACTTTCTATTGCCTCTGCACCATCCTCCTCCCTGCTTGCAGTCGAACATTCCATCCTGAGGAGAGAAAGAGTGAGCCTGGCACACTTTCTACTGCCTCTGCACCATCCTCCTCCTGCTTGCAGTCGAACGTTCCATCCTGAAGAGAGAAAGAGTGAGCCTGGCACACTTTCTACTGCCTCTGCACCATCCTCCTCCTGCTTGCAGTCGAACGTTCCATCCTGAAGAGAGAAAGAGTGAGCCTGGCACACTTTCTACTGCCTCTGCACCATCGTCCTCCTGCTTGCAGTCGAACATTCCATCCTCAGGAGGGAAAGAGTGAGCCAGCGACAATTTCTACTACCTCTGCACCATCCTCCTCTGGCTTGCAGTCGAACATTCCATCCGAAAGAGAGATACAGTGAACCAGCCACACTTTCTACTGCCTCTGCACCATCCTACTTCTGCTTGCAGTCGAACATTCCATCAGAAAGAGAGAAACAGTGAACCAGCCACACTTTCTACTGCCTCTGCACCATACTCCTCCTGCTTGCAGTCAAGCGTTCCATCCTGAGGAGAGAAAGAGTGAGCCAGCCACACTTTCTACTGCCTGTACACCATCCTCCTCCTGCTTGCAGTCGAACATTCCATCCTGAGGAGAGAAAGAGTCAGCCAGCCACACTTTCTACTGCCTCTGGACCATCCTCCTCTTGCTTGCAGTCGAACATTCCATCCGAAAGAGAGAAACAGTGAACCAGCCACACTTTCTACTGCCTCTGCACCATCCTACTTCTGCTTGCAGTCAAGCGTTCCATCCTGAGGAGAGAAAGAGTGAGCCAGCCACACTTTCTACTGCCTCTGCACCATCCTCCTCTTGCTTGCAGTTGAACATTCCATCCGAAAGAGAGAAACAGTGAACCAGCCACACTTTCTACTGGCTCTGCACCATCCTACTTCTGCTTGCAGTCAAGCGTTCCATCCTGAGGAGAGAAAGAGTGAGCCAGCAAAACTTTCTACTGCCTCTGCACCAACCTCCTTCTGCTTTCAGTCCAGCGTTCCATCCTGAGGAGAGAAAGAGTGAGCCAGCCACACTTTCTACTGCCTCTGCAACATCCTCCTCCTGCTTGCAATCGCACATTCCATCCTGAGGAGAGAAAGAGTGAGCCAGACACAATTACTATTGCCTCTGCACCATCCTCCTCCTGCTTGCAATCGAACATTCCATTCGGAAGAGAGAAAGAGTGAGCTAGCCACACTTTCTACTCCCTCTGCACCATTCTCCTCCTGCTTGCAGTCAAGCGTTACATCCTGAGGAGAGAAAGAGTGAGCCAGACTCACTTTCCATTGCCTCTGCACAATGCTCCTCCTGCTTGCAGTCAAGCGTTCCATCCTGAGGAGAGAAAGAGTGAGCCAGCCACACTTTCTACTGCCTCTGCACCATGCTCCTCCTGATTGCAGTCAAGCGTTCCATCCTGAGGAGAGAAAGAGTGAGCCAGACTCACTTTCTATTGCCTCTGCACCATCCTCCTCCTGCTTGCAGTCGAACATTCCATCCTGAAGAGAGAAAGAGTGAGCCTGGCACACTTTCTACTGCCTCTGCACCATCCTCCTCCTGCTTGCAGTCGAATATTCCATCCTGAGGAGAGAAAGAGTGAGCCAGCCACACTTTCTACTGCCTCTGCACCATCCTCCTCCTGGTTGCAGTCAAACATTCCATCCTGAGGAGAGAAATAGTGAGCCAGCCACACTTTCTACTGCCTCTGGACCATCCTCCTCCAGGTTGCAGTCGAACATTCCATCCTGAGGAGAGAAATAGTGAGCCAGCCACACTTTCTACTGCCTCTGGACCATCCTCCTCCAGGTTGCAGTCGAACATTCCATCCTGAGGAGAGAAAGATTGAGCCAGCCACACTTTCTACTGCCTCTGCACCATGCTCCTCCTGATTGCAGTCAAGCGTTCCATCCTGAGGAGAGAAAGAGTGAGCCAGACTCACTTTCTATTGCCTCTGCACCATCCTCCTCCTGCTTGCAGTCGACCATTCCATCCTGAGGAGAGAAAGAGTGAGCCAGCCACAATTTCTACTGCCTCTGCACCATCCTCCTCCTGCTTGCAGTCGAACATTCCATCCTGAGGAAAGAAAGAGTGAGCCAGCCACACTTTCTACTGCCTCTGCACCATCCTCCTCCTCCTTGCAGTCGACCATTCCATCCTGAGAAGAGAAAGAGTGAGCCAACAACACTTTCTACTACCTCTGCACCATCCCCCTCTGGCTTGCAGTCGACCATTCCATCCTGAGGATAGAAAGAGTGAGCCAGCAACACTTTCTACTACCTCTGCACCATCCCCCTCTGTCTTGCAGTCGACCATTCCATCCTGAGGAGAGAAAGAGTGAGCCAGCCACACTTTCTACTACCTCTGCACCATCCCCCTCTGGCTTGCAGTCGACCATTCCATCCTGAGGAGAGAAAGAGTGAGCCAGCAACACTTTCTACTACCTCTGCACCATCCCCCTCTGGCTTGCAGTCGACCATTCCATCCTGAGGAGAGAAAGAGTGATCCAGCCACACTTTCTACTACCTCTGCACCATCCCCCTCTGGCTTGCAGTCCAGCGTTCCATCCTGAGGAGAGAAAGAGTGAGCCAGCCACACTTTCTACTACCTCTGCACCATCCCCCTCTGGCTTGCAGTCCAGCGTTCCATCCTGAGGAAAGAAAGAGTGAGCCAGCCACACTTTCTACTGCCTCTGCACCATCCTCCTCCTGCTTGCAGTCGACCATTCCATCCTGAGGAGAGAAAGAGTGAGCCAGCCACACTTTCTACTACCTCTGGACCATCCTCCTCCTGCTTGCAGTCGAACATTCCATCCTGAGGATAGAAAGAGTGAGCCAGCCACACTTTCTACTACCTCTGGACCATCCTCCTCCTGCTTGCAGTCGAACATTCCATCCTGAGGATAGAAAGAGTGAGCCAGCCACACTTTCTACTACCTCTGGACCATCCTCCTCCTGCTTGCAGTCGAACATTCCATTCTGAGGATAGAAAGAGTGAGCCAGCCACACTTTCTACTACCTCTGGACCATCCTCCTCCTGCTTGCAGTCGACCATTCCATCCTGAGGAGAGAAAGAGTGAGCCAGCCACACTTTCTATTACCTCTGGACCATCCTCCTCCTGCTTGCAGTCGACCATTCCATCCTGAGGAGAGAAAGAGTGAGCCAGCCACACTTTCTACTACCTCTGGACCATCCTCCTCCTGCTTGCAGTCGACCATTCCATCCTGAGGAGAGAAAGAGTGAGCCAGCCACACTTTCTACTACCTCTGGACCATCCTCCTCCTGCTTGCAGTCGACCATTCCATCCTGAGGAGAGAAAGAGTGAGCCAGCCACACTTTCTATTACCTCTGGACCATCCTCCTCCTGCTTGCAGTCGACCATTCCATCCTGAGGAGAGAAAGAGTGAGCCAGCCACACTTTCTACTACCTCTGGACCATCCTCCTCCTGCTTGCAGTCGACCATTCCATCCTGAGGATAGAAAGAGTGAGCCAGCCACACTTTCTACTACCTCTGGACCATCCTCCTCCTGCTTGCAGTCGACCATTCCATCCTGAGGAGAGAAAGAGTGAGCCAGCCACACTTTCTATTACCTCTGGACCATCCTCCTCCTGCTTGCAGTCGACCATTCCATCCTGAGGAGAGAAAGAGTGAGCCAGCCACACTTTCTACTACCTCTGGACCATCCTCCTCCTGCTTGCAGTCGACCATTCCATCCTGAGGATAGAAAGAGTGAGCCAGCCACACTTTCTACTACCTCTGCACCATCCCCCTCTGGCTTGCAGTCGACCATTCCATCCTGAGGAGAGAAAGAGTGAGCCAGCCACACTTTCTACTACCTCTGCACCATCCCCCTCTGGCTTGCAGTCGACCATTCCATCCTGAGGATAGAAAGAGTGAGCCAGCAACACTTTCTACTACCTCTGCACCATCCCCCTCTGGCTTGCAGTCGACCATTCCATCCTGAGGATAGAAAGAGTGAGCCAGCCACACTTTCTACTACCTCTGCACCATCCCCCTCTGGCTTGCAGTCGACCATTCCATCCTGAGGAGAGAAAGAGTGAGCCAGCAACACTTTCTACTACCTCTGCACCATCCCCCTCTGGCTTGCAGTCGACCATTCCATCCTGAGGATAGAAAGAGTGAGCCAGCCACACTTTCTACTACCTCTGCACCATCCCCCCCTGGCTTGCAGTCGACCATTCCATCCTGAGGAGAGAAAGAGTGAGCCAGCCACACTTTCTACTACCTCTGCACCATCCCCCTCTGGCTTGCAGTCGACCATTCCATCCTGAGGAGAGAAAGAGTGAGCCAGCCACACTTTCTACTACCTCTGCACCATCCCCCTCTGGCTTGCAGTCGACCATTCCATCCTGAGGATAGAAAGAGTGAGCCAGCCACACTTTCTACTACCTCTGGACCATCCTCCTCCTGCTTGCAGTCGACCATTCCATCCTGAGGAGAGAAAGAGTGATCCAGCCACACTTTTTATTACCTCTGGACCATCCTCCTCCTGCTTGCAGTCGAACATTCCATCCTGAGGATAGAAAGAGTGAGCCAGCCACACTTTCTACTACCTCTGCACCATCCCCCTCTGGCTTGCAGTCGACCATTCCATCCTGAGGATAGAAAGAGTGAGCCAGCAACACTTTCTACTACCTCTGCACCATCCCCCCCTGGCTTGCAGTCGACCATTCCATCCTGAGGATAGAAAGAGTGAGCCAGCCACACTTTCTACTACCTCTGCACCATCCCCCTCTGGCTTGCAGTCGACCATTCCATCCTGAGGAGAGAAAGAGTGAGCCAGCCACACTTTCTATTACCTCTGGACCATCCTCCTCCTGCTTGCAGTCGACCATTCCATCCTGAGGAGTGAAAGAGTGAGCCAGCCACACTTTCTACTACCTCTGCACCATCCCCCTCTGGCTTGCAGTCGACCATTCCATCCTGAGGATAGAAAGAGTGAGCCAGCCACACTTTCTACTACCTCTGCACCATCCCCCTCTGGCTTGCAGTCGACCATTCCATCCTGAGGATAGAAAGAGTGAGCCAGCCACACTTTCTACTACCTCTGCACCATCCCCCTCTGGCTTGCAGTCGACCATTCCATCCTGAGGATAGAAAGAGTGAGCCAGCCACACTTTCTACTACCTCTGCACCATCCCCCTCTGGCTTGCAGTCGACCATTCCATCCTGAGGAGAGAAAGAGTGAGCCAGCCACACTTTCTACTACCTCTGCACCATCCCCCTCTGGCTTGCAGTCGACCATTCCATCCTGAGGATAGAAAGAGTGAGCCAGCAACACTTTCTACTACCTCTGCACCATCCCCCTCTGGCTTGCAGTCGACCATTCCATCCTGAGGAGAGAAAGAGTGAGCCAGCCACACTTTCTACTACCTCTGCACCATCCCCCTCTGGCTTGCAGTCGACCATTCCATCCTGAGGAGAGAAAGAGTGAGCCAGCCACACTTTCTACTACCTCTGCACCATCCCCCTCTGGCTTGCAGTCGACCATTCCATCCTGAGGATAGAAAGAGTGAGCCAGCCACACTTTCTACTACCTCTGCACCATCCCCCTCTGGCTTGCAGTCGACCATTCCATCCTGAGGATAGAAAGAGTGAGCCAGCAACACTTTCTACTACCTCTGCACCATCCCCCTCTGGTTTGCAGTCGACCATTCCATCCTGAGGATAGAAAGAGTGAGCCAGCCACACTTTCTACTACCTCTGCACCATCCCCCTCTGGCTTGCAGTCGACCATTCCATCCTGAGGATAGAAAGAGTGAGCCAGCAACACTTTCTACTACCTCTGCACCATCCCCCTCTGGCTTGCAGTCGACCATTCCATCCTGAGGAGAGAAAGAGTGAGCCAGCCACACTTTCTATTACCTCTGGACCATCCTCCTCCTGCTTGCAGTCGACCATTCCATCCTGAGGATAGAAAGAGTGAGCCAGCCACACTTTCTACTACCTCTGCACCATCCCCCTCTGGCTTGCAGTCGACCATTCCATCCTGAGGAGAGAAAGAGTGAGCCAGCCACACTTTCTACTACCTCTGCACCATCCCCCTCTGGCTTGCAGTCGACCATTCCATCCTGAGGATAGAAAGAGTGAGCCAGCCACACTTTCTACTACCTCTGCACCATCCCCCTCTGGCTTGCAGTCGACCATTCCATCCTGAGGATAGAAAGAGTGAGCCAGCAACACTTTCTACTACCTCTGCACCATCCCCCTCTGGTTTGCAGTCGACCATTCCATCCTGAGGATAGAAAGAGTGAGCCAGCCACACTTTCTACTACCTCTGCACCATCCCCCTCTGGCTTGCAGTCGACCATTCCATCCTGAGGATAGAAAGAGTGAGCCAGCCACACTTTCTACTACCTCTGCACCATCCCCCTCTGGCTTGCAGTCGACCATTCCATCCTGAGGATAGAAAGAGTGAGCCAGCAACACTTTCTACTACCTCTGCACCATCCCCCTCTGGCTTGCAGTCGACCATTCCATCCTGAGGATAGAAAGAGTGAGCCAGCCACACTTTCTACTACCTCTGCACCATCCCCCTCTGGCTTGCAGTCGACCATTCCATCCTGAGGATAGAAAGAGTGAGCCAGCCACACTTTCTACTACCTCTGCACCATCCCCCTCTGGCTTGCAGTCGACCATTCCATCCTGAGGATAGAAAGAGTGAGCCAGCAACACTTTCTACTACCTCTGCACCATCCCCCTCTGGTTTGCAGTCGACCATTCCATCCTGAGGATAGAAAGAGTGAGCCAGCCACACTTTCTACTACCTCTGCACCATCCCCCTCTGGCTTGCAGTCGACCATTCCATCCTGAGGATAGAAAGAGTGAGCCAGCAACACTTTCTACTACCTCTGCACCATCCCCCTCTGGTTTGCAGTCGACCATTCCATCCTGAGGATAGAAAGAGTGAGCCAGCCACACTTTCTACTACCTCTGCACCATCCCCCTCTGGCTTGCAGTCTACCATTCCATCCTGAGGATAGAAAGAGTGAGCCAGCCACACTTTCTACTACCTCTGCACCATCCCCCTCTGGCTTGCAGTCGACCATTCCATCCTGAGGATAGAAAGAGTGAGCCAGCCACACTTTCTACTACCTCTGCACCATCCCCCTCTGGCTTGCAGTCGACCATTCCATCCTGAGGATAGATAGAGTGAGCCAGCCACACTTTCTACTACCTCTGCACCATCCCCCTCTGGCTTGCAGTCGACCATTCCATCCTGAGGATAGAAAGAGTGAGCCAGCCACACTTTCTACTACCTCTGCACCATCCCCCTCTGGCTTGCAGTCGACCATTCCATCCTGAGGATAGAAAGAGTGAGCCAGCCACACTTTCTACTACCTCTGCACCATCCCCCTCTGGCTTGCAGTCGACCATTCCATCCTGAGGATAGAAAGAGTGAGCCAGCCACACTTTCTACTACCTCTGCACCATCCCCCTCTGGCTTGCAGTCGACCATTCCATCCTGAGGAGAGAAAGAGTGAGCCAGCAACACTTTCTACTACCTCTGCACCATCCCCCTCTGGCTTGCAGTCGACCATTCCATCCTGAGGATAGAAAGAGTGAGCCAGCAACACTTTCTACTACCTCTGCACCATCCCCCTCTGGCTTGCAGTCGACCATTCCATCCTGAGGAGAGAAAGAGTGAGCCAGCCACACTTTCTACTACCTCTGCACCATCCCCCTCTGGCTTGCAGTCGACCATTCCATCCTGAGGATAGAAAGAGTGAGCCAGCAACACTTTCTACTACCTCTGCACCATCCCCCTCTGGCTTGCAGTCGACCATTCCATCCTGAGGAGAGAAAGAGTGAGCCAGCAACACTTTCTACTACCTCTGCACCATCCCCCTCTGGCTTGCAGTCGACCATTCCATCCTGAGGAGAGAAAGAGTGAGCCAGCCACACTTTCTACTACCTCTGCACCATCCCCCTCTGGCTTGCAGTCGACCATTCCATCCTGAGGATAGAAAGAGTGAGCCAGCAACACTTTCTACTACCTCTGCACCATCCCCCTCTGGCTTGCAGTCGACCATTCCATCCTGAGGAGAGAAAGAGTGAGCCAGCAACACTTTCTACTACCTCTGCACCATCCCCCTCTGGCTTGCAGTCGACCATTCCATCCTGAGGATAGAAAGAGTGAGCCAGCAACACTTTCTATTACCTCTGGACCATCCTCCTCCTGCTTGCAGTCGACCATTCCATCCTGAGGAGAGAAAGAGTGAGCCAGCCACACTTTCTACTGCCTCTGCACCATCCTCCTCCTGTTTGCAGTCGAACATTCCATCCTGAAGAGAGAAAGAGTGAGCCAGCCACACTTTCTATTACCTCTGGACCATCCTCCTCCTGCTTGCAGTCGAACATTCCATCCTGAGGATAGAAAGAGTGAGCCAGCCACACTTTCTACTACCTCTGGACCATCCTCCTCCTGCTTGCAGTCGACCATTCCATCCTGAGGAGAGAAAGAGTGAGCCAGCCACACTTTCTATTACCTCTGGACCATCCTCCTCCTGCTTGCAGTCGAACATTCCATCCTGAGGAGAGAAAGAGTGAGCCAGCCACACTTTCTACTACCTCTGGACCATCCTCCTCCTGCTTGCAGTCGACCATTCCATCCTGAGGAGAGAAAGAGTGAGCCAGCAACACTTTCTACTACCTCTGCACCATCCCCCTCTGGCTTGCAGTCGACCATTCCATCCTGAGGATAGAAAGAGTGAGCCAGCAACACTTTCTACTACCTCTGGACCATCCTCCTCCTGCTTGCAGTCGACCATTCCATCCTGAGGATAGAAAGAGTGAGCCAGCAACACTTTCTACTACCTCTGCACCATCCCCCTCTGGCTTGCAGTCGACCATTCCATCCTGAGGATAGAAAGAGTGAGCCAGCAACACTTTCTACTACCTCTGCACCATCCCCCTCTGGCTTGCAGTCGACCATTCCATCCTGAGGAGAGAAAGAGTGAGCCAGCCACACTTTCTACTACCTCTGCACCATCCCCCTCTGGCTTGCAGTCCAGCGTTCCATCCTGAGGAGAGAAAGAGTGAGCCAGCCACACTTTCTACTACCTCTGCACCATCCCCCTCTGGCTTGCAGTCCAGCGTTCCATCCTGAGGAAAGAAAGAGTGAGCCAGCCACACTTTCTACTGCCTCTGCACCATCCTCCTCCTGCTTGCAGTCGACCATTCCATCCTGAGGAGAGAAAGAGTGAGCCAGCCACACTTTCTACTACCTCTGGACCATCCTCCTCCTGCTTGCAGTCGAACATTCCATCCTGAGGATAGAAAGAGTGAGCCAGCCACACTTTCTACTACCTCTGGACCATCCTCCTCCTGCTTGCAGTCGAACATTCCATCCTGAGGATAGAAAGAGTGAGCCAGCCACACTTTCTACTACCTCTGGACCATCCTCCTCCTGCTTGCAGTCGAACATTCCATTCTGAGGATAGAAAGAGTGAGCCAGCCACACTTTCTACTACCTCTGGACCATCCTCCTCCTGCTTGCAGTCGACCATTCCATCCTGAGGAGAGAAAGAGTGAGCCAGCCACACTTTCTATTACCTCTGGACCATCCTCCTCCTGCTTGCAGTCGACCATTCCATCCTGAGGAGAGAAAGAGTGAGCCAGCCACACTTTCTACTACCTCTGGACCATCCTCCTCCTGCTTGCAGTCGACCATTCCATCCTGAGGAGAGAAAGAGTGAGCCAGCCACACTTTCTACTACCTCTGGACCATCCTCCTCCTGCTTGCAGTCGACCATTCCATCCTGAGGAGAGAAAGAGTGAGCCAGCCACACTTTCTATTACCTCTGGACCATCCTCCTCCTGCTTGCAGTCGACCATTCCATCCTGAGGAGAGAAAGAGTGAGCCAGCCACACTTTCTACTACCTCTGGACCATCCTCCTCCTGCTTGCAGTCGACCATTCCATCCTGAGGATAGAAAGAGTGAGCCAGCCACACTTTCTACTACCTCTGGACCATCCTCCTCCTGCTTGCAGTCGACCATTCCATCCTGAGGAGAGAAAGAGTGAGCCAGCCACACTTTCTATTACCTCTGGACCATCCTCCTCCTGCTTGCAGTCGACCATTCCATCCTGAGGAGAGAAAGAGTGAGCCAGCCACACTTTCTACTACCTCTGGACCATCCTCCTCCTGCTTGCAGTCGACCATTCCATCCTGAGGATAGAAAGAGTGAGCCAGCCACACTTTCTACTACCTCTGCACCATCCCCCTCTGGCTTGCAGTCGACCATTCCATCCTGAGGAGAGAAAGAGTGAGCCAGCCACACTTTCTACTACCTCTGCACCATCCCCCTCTGGCTTGCAGTCGACCATTCCATCCTGAGGATAGAAAGAGTGAGCCAGCAACACTTTCTACTACCTCTGCACCATCCCCCTCTGGCTTGCAGTCGACCATTCCATCCTGAGGATAGAAAGAGTGAGCCAGCCACACTTTCTACTACCTCTGCACCATCCCCCTCTGGCTTGCAGTCGACCATTCCATCCTGAGGAGAGAAAGAGTGAGCCAGCAACACTTTCTACTACCTCTGCACCATCCCCCTCTGGCTTGCAGTCGACCATTCCATCCTGAGGATAGAAAGAGTGAGCCAGCCACACTTTCTACTACCTCTGCACCATCCCCCCCTGGCTTGCAGTCGACCATTCCATCCTGAGGAGAGAAAGAGTGAGCCAGCCACACTTTCTACTACCTCTGCACCATCCCCCTCTGGCTTGCAGTCGACCATTCCATCCTGAGGAGAGAAAGAGTGAGCCAGCCACACTTTCTACTACCTCTGCACCATCCCCCTCTGGCTTGCAGTCGACCATTCCATCCTGAGGATAGAAAGAGTGAGCCAGCCACACTTTCTACTACCTCTGCACCATCCCCCTCTGGCTTGCAGTCGACCATTCCATCCTGAGGAGAGAAAGAGTGAGCCAGCCACACTTTCTATTACCTCTGGACCATCCTCCTCCTGCTTGCAGTCGACCATTCCATCCTGAGGAGTGAAAGAGTGAGCCAGCCACACTTTCTATTACCTCTGGACCATCCTCCTCCTGCTTGCAGTCGACCATTCCATCCTGAGGAGAGAAAGAGTGATCCAGCCACACTTTTTATTACCTCTGGACCATCCTCCTCCTGCTTGCAGTCGAACATTCCATCCTGAGGAGAGAAAGAGTGAGCCAGCCACACTTTCTACTACCTCTGCACCATCCCCCTCTGGTTTGCAGTCGACCATTCCATCCTGAGGATAGAAAGAGTGAGCCAGCCACACTTTCTACTACCTCTGCACCATCCCCCTCTGGCTTGCAGTCGACCATTCCATCCTGAGGATAGAAAGAGTGAGCCAGCAACACTTTCTACTACCTCTGCACCATCCCCCTCTGGCTTGCAGTCGACCATTCCATCCTGAGGAGAGAAAGAGTGAGCCAGCCACACTTTCTATTACCTCTGGACCATCCTCCTCCTGCTTGCAGTCGACCATTCCATCCTGAGGATAGAAAGAGTGAGCCAGCCACACTTTCTACTACCTCTGCACCATCCCCCTCTGGCTTGCAGTCGACCATTCCATCCTGAGGAGAGAAAGAGTGAGCCAGCCACACTTTCTACTACCTCTGCACCATCCCCCTCTGGCTTGCAGTCGACCATTCCATCCTGAGGATAGAAAGAGTGAGCCAGCCACACTTTCTACTACCTCTGCACCATCCCCCTCTGGCTTGCAGTCGACCATTCCATCCTGAGGATAGAAAGAGTGAGCCAGCAACACTTTCTACTACCTCTGCACCATCCCCCTCTGGTTTGCAGTCGACCATTCCATCCTGAGGATAGAAAGAGTGAGCCAGCCACACTTTCTACTACCTCTGCACCATCCCCCTCTGGCTTGCAGTCGACCATTCCATCCTGAGGATAGAAAGAGTGAGCCAGCCACACTTTCTACTACCTCTGCACCATCCCCCTCTGGCTTGCAGTCGACCATTCCATCCTGAGGATAGAAAGAGTGAGCCAGCCACACTTTCTACTACCTCTGCACCATCCCCCTCTGGCTTGCAGTCGACCATTCCATCCTGAGGATAGAAAGAGTGAGCCAGCAACACTTTCTACTACCTCTGCACCATCCCCCTCTGGTTTGCAGTCGACCATTCCATCCTGAGGATAGAAAGAGTGAGCCAGCCACACTTTCTACTACCTCTGCACCATCCCCCTCTGGCTTGCAGTCGACCATTCCATCCTGAGGATAGAAAGAGTGAGCCAGCAACACTTTCTACTACCTCTGCACCATCCCCCTCTGGTTTGCAGTCGACCATTCCATCCTGAGGATAGAAAGAGTGAGCCAGCCACACTTTCTACTACCTCTGCACCATCCTCCTCCTGCTTGCAGTCGAACATTCCATTCTGAGGATAGAAAGAGTGAGCCAGCCACACTTTCTACTACCTCTGGACCATCCTCCTCCTGCTTGCAGTCGACCATTCCATCCTGAGGAGAGAAAGAGTGAGCCAGCCACACTTTCTATTACCTCTGGACCATCCTCCTCCTGCTTGCAGTCGACCATTCCATCCTGAGGAGAGAAAGAGTGAGCCAGCCACACTTTCTACTACCTCTGGACCATCCTCCTCCTGCTTGCAGTCGACCATTCCATCCTGAGGAGAGAAAGAGTGAGCCAGCCACACTTTCTACTACCTCTGGACCATCCTCCTCCTGCTTGCAGTCGACCATTCCATCCTGAGGAGAGAAAGAGTGAGCCAGCCACACTTTCTATTACCTCTGGACCATCCTCCTCCTGCTTGCAGTCGACCATTCCATCCTGAGGAGAGAAAGAGTGAGCCAGCCACACTTTCTACTACCTCTGGACCATCCTCCTCCTGCTTGCAGTCGACCATTCCATCCTGAGGATAGAAAGAGTGAGCCAGCCACACTTTCTACTACCTCTGGACCATCCTCCTCCTGCTTGCAGTCGACCATTCCATCCTGAGGAGAGAAAGAGTGAGCCAGCCACACTTTCTATTACCTCTGGACCATCCTCCTCCTGCTTGCAGTCGACCATTCCATCCTGAGGAGAGAAAGAGTGAGCCAGCCACACTTTCTACTACCTCTGGACCATCCTCCTCCTGCTTGCAGTCGACCATTCCATCCTGAGGATAGAAAGAGTGAGCCAGCCACACTTTCTACTACCTCTGCACCATCCCCCTCTGGCTTGCAGTCGACCATTCCATCCTGAGGAGAGAAAGAGTGAGCCAGCCACACTTTCTACTACCTCTGCACCATCCCCCTCTGGCTTGCAGTCGACCATTCCATCCTGAGGATAGAAAGAGTGAGCCAGCAACACTTTCTACTACCTCTGCACCATCCCCCTCTGGCTTGCAGTCGACCATTCCATCCTGAGGATAGAAAGAGTGAGCCAGCCACACTTTCTACTACCTCTGCACCATCCCCCTCTGGCTTGCAGTCGACCATTCCATCCTGAGGAGAGAAAGAGTGAGCCAGCAACACTTTCTACTACCTCTGCACCATCCCCCTCTGGCTTGCAGTCGACCATTCCATCCTGAGGATAGAAAGAGTGAGCCAGCCACACTTTCTACTACCTCTGCACCATCCCCCCCTGGCTTGCAGTCGACCATTCCATCCTGAGGAGAGAAAGAGTGAGCCAGCCACACTTTCTACTACCTCTGCACCATCCCCCTCTGGCTTGCAGTCGACCATTCCATCCTGAGGAGAGAAAGAGTGAGCCAGCCACACTTTCTACTACCTCTGCACCATCCCCCTCTGGCTTGCAGTCGACCATTCCATCCTGAGGATAGAAAGAGTGAGCCAGCCACACTTTCTACTACCTCTGCACCATCCCCCTCTGGCTTGCAGTCGACCATTCCATCCTGAGGAGAGAAAGAGTGAGCCAGCCACACTTTCTATTACCTCTGGACCATCCTCCTCCTGCTTGCAGTCGACCATTCCATCCTGAGGAGTGAAAGAGTGAGCCAGCCACACTTTCTATTACCTCTGGACCATCCTCCTCCTGCTTGCAGTCGACCATTCCATCCTGAGGAGAGAAAGAGTGATCCAGCCACACTTTTTATTACCTCTGGACCATCCTCCTCCTGCTTGCAGTCGAACATTCCATCCTGAGGAGAGAAAGAGTGAGCCAGCCACACTTTCTACTACCTCTGCACCATCCCCCTCTGGTTTGCAGTCGACCATTCCATCCTGAGGATAGAAAGAGTGAGCCAGCCACACTTTCTACTACCTCTGCACCATCCCCCTCTGGCTTGCAGTCGACCATTCCATCCTGAGGATAGAAAGAGTGAGCCAGCAACACTTTCTACTACCTCTGCACCATCCCCCTCTGGCTTGCAGTCGACCATTCCATCCTGAGGAGAGAAAGAGTGAGCCAGCCACACTTTCTATTACCTCTGGACCATCCTCCTCCTGCTTGCAGTCGACCATTCCATCCTGAGGATAGAAAGAGTGAGCCAGCCACACTTTCTACTACCTCTGCACCATCCCCCTCTGGCTTGCAGTCGACCATTCCATCCTGAGGAGAGAAAGAGTGAGCCAGCCACACTTTCTACTACCTCTGCACCATCCCCCTCTGGCTTGCAGTCGACCATTCCATCCTGAGGATAGAAAGAGTGAGCCAGCCACACTTTCTACTACCTCTGCACCATCCCCCTCTGGCTTGCAGTCGACCATTCCATCCTGAGGATAGAAAGAGTGAGCCAGCAACACTTTCTACTACCTCTGCACCATCCCCCTCTGGTTTGCAGTCGACCATTCCATCCTGAGGATAGAAAGAGTGAGCCAGCCACACTTTCTACTACCTCTGCACCATCCCCCTCTGGCTTGCAGTCGACCATTCCATCCTGAGGATAGAAAGAGTGAGCCAGCCACACTTTCTACTACCTCTGCACCATCCCCCTCTGGCTTGCAGTCGACCATTCCATCCTGAGGATAGAAAGAGTGAGCCAGCCACACTTTCTACTACCTCTGCACCATCCCCCTCTGGCTTGCAGTCGACCATTCCATCCTGAGGATAGAAAGAGTGAGCCAGCAACACTTTCTACTACCTCTGCACCATCCCCCTCTGGTTTGCAGTCGACCATTCCATCCTGAGGATAGAAAGAGTGAGCCAGCCACACTTTCTACTACCTCTGCACCATCCCCCTCTGGCTTGCAGTCGACCATTCCATCCTGAGGATAGAAAGAGTGAGCCAGCAACACTTTCTACTACCTCTGCACCATCCCCCTCTGGTTTGCAGTCGACCATTCCATCCTGAGGATAGAAAGAGTGAGCCAGCCACACTTTCTACTACCTCTGCACCATCCCCCTCTGGCTTGCAGTCGACCATTCCATCCTGAGGATAGAAAGAGTGAGCCAGCCACACTTTCTACTACCTCTGCACCATCCCCCTCTGGCTTGCAGTCGACCATTCCATCCTGAGGATAGAAAGAGTGAGCCAGCCACACTTTCTACTACCTCTGCACCATCCCCCTCTGGCTTGCAGTCGACCATTCCATCCTGAGGATAGAAAGAGTGAGCCAGCCACACTTTCTACTACCTCTGCACCATCCCCCTCTGGCTTGCAGTCGACCATTCCATCCTGAGGATAGAAAGAGTGAGCCAGCCACACTTTCTACTACCTCTGCACCATCCCCCTCTGGCTTGCAGTCGACCATTCCATCCTGAGGATAGAAAGAGTGAGCCAGCCACACTTTCTACTACCTCTGCACCATCCCCCTCTGGCTTGCAGTCGACCATTCCATCCTGAGGAGAGAAAGAGTGAGCCAGCAACACTTTCTACTACCTCTGCACCATCCCCCTCTGGCTTGCAGTCGACCATTCCATCCTGAGGATAGAAAGAGTGAGCCAGCAACACTTTCTACTACCTCTGCACCATCCCCCTCTGGCTTGCAGTCGACCATTCCATCCTGAGGAGAGAAAGAGTGAGCCAGCCACACTTTCTACTACCTCTGCACCATCCCCCTCTGGCTTGCAGTCGACCATTCCATCCTGAGGATAGAAAGAGTGAGCCAGCAACACTTTCTACTACCTCTGCACCATCCCCCTCTGGCTTGCAGTCGACCATTCCATCCTGAGGAGAGAAAGAGTGAGCCAGCAACACTTTCTACTACCTCTGCACCATCCCCCTCTGGCTTGCAGTCGAACATTCCATCCTGAAGAGAGAAAGAGTGAGCCAGCCACACTTTCTACTACCTCTGCACCATCCCCCTCTGGCTTGCAGTCGACCATTCCATCCTGAGGAGAGAAAGAGTGAGCCAGCAACACTTTCTACTACCTCTGCACCATCCCCCTCTGGCTTGCAGTCGAACATTCCATCCTGAGGATAGAAAGAGTGAGCCAGCAACACTTTCTACTACCTCTGCACCATCCCCCTCTGGCTTGCAGTCGACCATTCCATCCTGAGGATAGAAAGAGTGAGCCAGCAACACTTTCTACTACCTCTGCACCATCCCCCTCTGGCTTGCAGTCGACCATTCCATCCTGAGGAGAGAAAGAGTGAGCCAGCAACACTTTCTACTACCTCTGCACCATCCCCCTCTGGCTTGCAGTCGAACATTCCATCCTGAAGAGAGAAAGAGTGAGCCAGCCACACTTTCTACTACCTCTGCACCATCCCCCTCTGGCTTGCAGTCGACCATTCCATCCTGAGGAGAGAAAGAGTGAGCCAGCCACACTTTCTACTACCTCTGCACCATCCCCCTCTGGCTTGCAGTCGACCATTCCATCCTGAGGAGAGAAAGAGTGAGCCAGCAACACTTTCTACTACCTCTGCACCATCCCCCTCTGGCTTGCAGTCGACCATTCCATCCTGAGGATAGAAAGAGTGAGCCAGCAACACTTTCTATTACCTCTGGACCATCCTCCTCCTGCTTGCAGTCGAACATTCCATCCTGAGGATAGAAAGAGTGAGCCAGCCACACTTTCTATTACCTCTGGACCATCCTCCTCCTGCTTGCAGTCGACCATTCCATCCTGAGGATAGAAAGAGTGAGCCAGCAACACTTTCTATTACCTCTGGACCATCCTCCTCCTGCTTGCAGTCGACCATTCCATCCTGAGGATAGAAAGAGTGATCCAGCCACACTTTCTATTACCTCTGGACCATCCTCCTCCTGCTTGCAGTCGAACATTCCATCCTGAGGATAGAAAGAGTGAGCCAGCCACACTTTCTACTACCTCTGGACCATCCTCCTCCTGCTTGCAGTCGACCATTCCATCCTGAGGAGAGAAAGAGTGAGCCAGCCACACTTTCTATTACCTCTGGACCATCCTCCTCCTGCTTGCAGTCGACCATTCCATCCTGAGGATAGAAAGAGTGAGCCAGCCACACTTTCTACTACCTCTGCACCATCCCCCTCTGGCTTGCAGTCGACCATTCCATCCTGAGGAGAGAAAGAGTGAGCCAGCCACACTTTCTACTACCTCTGCACCATCCCCCTCTGGCTTGCAGTCGACCATTCCATCCTGAGGATAGAAAGAGTGAGCCAGCAACACTTTCTACTACCTCTGCACCATCCCCCTCTGGCTTGCAGTCGACCATTCCATCCTGAGGAGAGAAAGAGTGAGCCAGCCACACTTTCTACTACCTCTGCACCATCCCCCTCTGGCTTGCAGTCGACCATTCCATCCTGAGGAGAGAAAGAGTGAGCCAGCCACACTTTCTACTACCTCTGCACCATCCCCCTCTGGCTTGCAGTCGACCATTCCATCCTGAGGATAGAAAGAGTGAGCCAGCCACACTTTCTACTACCTCTGCACCATCCCCCTCTGGCTTGCAGTCGACCATTCCATCCTGAGGATAGAAAGAGTGAGCCAGCAACACTTTCTACTACCTCTGCACCATCCCCCTCTGGTTTGCAGTCGACCATTCCATCCTGAGGATAGAAAGAGTGAGCCAGCCACACTTTCTACTACCTCTGCACCATCCCCCTCTGGCTTGCAGTCGACCATTCCATCCTGAGGATAGAAAGAGTGAGCCAGCAACACTTTCTACTACCTCTGCACCATCCCCCTCTGGCTTGCAGTCGACCATTCCATCCTGAGGAGAGAAAGAGTGAGCCAGCCACACTTTCTATTACCTCTGGACCATCCTCCTCCTGCTTGCAGTCGACCATTCCATCCTGAGGATAGAAAGAGTGAGCCAGCCACACTTTCTACTACCTCTGCACCATCCCCCTCTGGCTTGCAGTCGACCATTCCATCCTGAGGAGAGAAAGAGTGAGCCAGCCACACTTTCTACTACCTCTGCACCATCCCCCTCTGGCTTGCAGTCGACCATTCCATCCTGAGGATAGAAAGAGTGAGCCAGCCACACTTTCTACTACCTCTGCACCATCCCCCTCTGGCTTGCAGTCGACCATTCCATCCTGAGGATAGAAAGAGTGAGCCAGCAACACTTTCTACTACCTCTGCACCATCCCCCTCTGGCTTGCAGTCGACCATTCCATCCTGAGGATAGAAAGAGTGAGCCAGCCACACTTTCTACTACCTCTGCACCATCCCCCTCTGGCTTGCAGTCGACCATTCCATCCTGAGGATAGAAAGAGTGAGCCAGCCACACTTTCTACTACCTCTGCACCATCCCCCTCTGGCTTGCAGTCGACCATTCCATCCTGAGGATAGAAAGAGTGAGCCAGCAACACTTTCTACTACCTCTGCACCATCCCCCTCTGGTTTGCAGTCGACCATTCCATCCTGAGGATAGAAAGAGTGAGCCAGCCACACTTTCTACTACCTCTGCACCATCCCCCTCTGGCTTGCAGTCGACCATTCCATCCTGAGGATAGAAAGAGTGAGCCAGCAACACTTTCTACTACCTCTGCACCATCCCCCTCTGGCTTGCAGTCGACCATTCCATCCTGAGGAGAGAAAGAGTGAGCCAGCCACACTTTCTACTACCTCTGCACCATCCCCCTCTGGCTTGCAGTCGACCATTCCATCCTGAGGATAGAAAGAGTGAGCCAGCAACACTTTCTACTACCTCTGCACCATCCCCCTCTGGCTTGCAGTCGACCATTCCATCCTGAGGAGAGAAAGAGTGAGCCAGCAACACTTTCTACTACCTCTGCACCATCCCCCTCTGGCTTGCAGTCGACCATTCCATCCTGAGGAGAGAAAGAGTGAGCCAGCCACACTTTCTACTACCTCTGCACCATCCCCCTCTGGCTTGCAGTCGACCATTCCATCCTGAGGATAGAAAGAGTGAGCCAGCAACACTTTCTACTACCTCTGCACCATCCCCCTCTGGCTTGCAGTCGACCATTCCATCCTGAGGATAGAAAGAGTGAGCCAGCCACACTTTCTACTACCTCTGCACCATCCCCCTCTGGCTTGCAGTCGACCATTCCATCCTGAGGAGAGAAAGAGTGAGCCAGCAACACTTTCTACTACCTCTGCACCATCCCCCTCTGGCTTGCAGTCGACCATTCCATCCTGAGGAGAGAAAGAGTGAGCCAGCAACACTTTCTACTACCTCTGCACCATCCCCCTCTGGCTTGCAGTCGACCATTCCATCCTGAGGAGAGAAAGAGTGAGCCAGCAACACTTTCTACTACCTCTGCACCATCCCCCTCTGGCTTGCAGTCGACCATTCCATCCTGAGGATAGAAAGAGTGAGCCAGCAACACTTTCTATTACCTCTGGACCATCCTCCTCCTGCTTGCAGTCGACCATTCCATCCTGAGGAGAGAAAGAGTGAGCCAGCCACACTTTCTATTACCTCTGGACCATCCTCCTCCTGCTTGCAGTCGACCATTCCATCCTGAGGAGAGAAAGAGTGAGCCAGCCACACTTTCTATTACCTCTGGACCATCCTCCTCCTGCTTGCAGTCGACCATTCCATCCTGAGGAGAGAAAGAGTGAGCCAGCCACACTTTCTACTGCCTCTGCACCATCCTCCTCCTGTTTGCAGTCGAACATTCCATCCTGAAGAGAGAAAGAGTGAGCCAGCCACACTTTCTATTACCTCTGGACCATCCTCCTCCTGCTTGCAGTCGAACATTCCATCCTGAGGATAGAAAGAGTGAGCCAGCCACACTTTCTACTACCTCTGGACCATCCTCCTCCTGCTTGCAGTCGACCATTCCATCCTGAGGAGAGAAAGAGTGAGCCAGCCACACTTTCTATTACCTCTGGACCATCCTCCTCCTGCTTGCAGTCGAACATTCCATCCTGAGGATAGAAAGAGTGAGCCAGCAACACTTTCTACTACCTCTGCACCATCCCCCTCTGGCTTGCAGTCGACCATTCCATCCTGAGGATAGAAAGAGTGAGCCAGCAACACTTTCTACTACCTCTGCACCATCCCCCTCTGGCTTGCAGTCGACCATTCCATCCTGAGGAGAGAAAGAGTGAGCCAGCCACACTTTCTACTACCTCTGCACCATCCCCCTCTGGCTTGCAGTCGACCATTCCATCCTGAGGATAGAAAGAGTGAGCCAGCCACACTTTCTACTACCTCTGCACCATCCCCCTCTGGCTTGCAGTCGACCATTCCATCCTGAGGAGAGAAAGAGTGAGCCAGCAACACTTTCTACTACCTCTGCACCATCCCCCCTCTGGCTTGCAGTCGACCATTCCATCCTGAGGAGAGAAAGAGTGAGCCAGCAACACTTTCTACTACCTCTGCACCATCCCCCTCTGGCTTGCAGTCGACCATTCCATCCTGAGGAGAGAAAGAGTGAGCCAGCAACACTTTCTACTACCTCTGCACCATCCCCCTCTGGCTTGCAGTCGACCATTCCATCCTGAGGATAGAAAGAGTGAGCCAGCCACACTTTCTACTACCTCTGCACCATCCCCCTCTGGCTTGCAGTCGACCATTCCATCCTGAGGAGAGAAAGAGTGAGCCAGCAACACTTTCTACTACCTCTGCACCATCCCCCTCTGGCTTGCAGTCGACCATTCCATCCTGAGGAGAGAAAGAGTGAGCCAGCCACACTTTCTACTACCTCTGCACCATCCCCCTCTGGCTTGCAGTCGACCATTCCATCCTGAGGATAGAAAGAGTGAGCCAGCCACACTTTCTACTACCTCTGCACCATCCCCCTCTGGCTTGCAGTCGACCATTCCATCCTGAGGAGAGAAAGAGTGAGCCAGCAACACTTTCTACTACCTCTGCACCATCCCCCTCTGGCTTGCAGTCGAACATTCCATCCTGAGGAGAGAAAGAGTGAGCCAGCCACACTTTCTACTACCTCTGCACCATCCCCCTCTGGCTTGCAGTCGACCATTCCATCCTGAGGATAGAAAGAGTGAGCCAGCCACACTTTCTACTACCTCTGCACCATCCCCCTCTGGCTTGCAGTCGACCATTCCATCCTGAGGAGAGAAAGAGTGAGCCAGCCACACTTTCTACTACCTCTGCACCATCCCCCTCTGGCTTGCAGTCGACCATTCCATCCTGAGGAGAGAAAGAGTGAGCCAGCCACACTTTCTATTACCTCTGGACCATCCTCCTCCTGCTTGCAGTCGAACATTCCATCCTGAGGATAGAAAGAGTGAGCCAGCCACACTTTCTACTACCTCTGCACCATCCCCCTCTGGCTTGCAGTCGACCATTCCATCCTGAGGAGAGAAAGAGTGAGCCAGCCACACTTTCTATTACCTCTGGACCATCCTCCTCCTGCTTGCAGTCGAACATTCCATCCTGAGGATAGAAAGAGTGAGCCAGCAACACTTTCTACTACCTCTGCACCATCCCCCTCTGGCTTGCAGTCGACCATTCCATCCTGAGGAGAGAAAGAGTGAGCCAGCAACACTTTCTACTACCTCTGGACCATCCTCCTCCTGCTTGCAGTCGAACATTCCATCCTGAGGATAGAAAGAGTGATCCAGCCACACTTTCTACTACCTCTGCACCATCCCCCTCTGGCTTGCAGTCGACCATTCCATCCTGAGGATAGAAAGAGTGAGCCAGCCACACTTTCTATTACCTCTGGACCATCCTCCTCCTGCTTGCAGTCGACCATTCCATCCTGAGGAGAGAAAGAGTGATCCAGCCACACTTTTTATTACCTCTGGACCATCCTCCTCCTGCTTGCAGTCGAACATTCCATCCTGAGGAGAGAAAGAGTGAGCCAGCCACACTTTTTATTACCTCTGGACCATCCTCCTCCTGCTTGCAGTCGACCATTCCATCCTGAGCAGAGAAAGAGTGATCCAGCCACACTTTTTATTACCTCTGGACCATCCTCCTCCTGCTTGCAGTCGACCATTCCATCCTGAGGAGAGAAAGAGTGATCCAGCCACACTTTTTATTACCTCTGGACCATCCTCCTCCTGCTTGCAGTCGACCATTCCATCCTGAGGAGAGAAAGAGTGAGCCAGCCACACTTTCTATTACCTCTGCACCATCCTCCTCCTGCTTGCAGTCGAACATTCCATCCTGAGGAGATAAAGAGTGATCCCGCCACACTTTCTATTGCCTCTGCACCATCCTCCTCCTGCTTGCAGTTGAACATTCCATCCAGAGGAGAGAAAGAGTGATCCCGCCACACTTTCTATTGCCTCTGGACCATCCTCCTCCTGCTTGCAGTCAAGCGTTACATCCTAAGAGAGAAAGAGTGATCCAGCCACACTTTCTACTGCCTCTGCACCATCCTCCGCCTGCTTTCAGTCGAACATTCCATCCTGAGGAGAGAAAGAGTGATCCAGCCACACTTTCTATTGCCTCTGCACCATCCTCCTCCTGCTTGCAGTCGAACATTCCATCCTGAGGAGAGAAAGAGTGATCCAGCCACACTTTCTATTGCCTCTGCACCATCCTCCTCCTGCTTGCAGTCGAACATTCCATCCTGAGGAGAAAAAGAGTGAGCCAACCACACTTTCTACTGCCTCTGGACCATCCTCCTCCTGCTTGCAGTCGAACATTCCATCCTGAGGAGAGAAAGAGTGATCCAGCCACACTTTCTATTGCCTCTGCACCATCCTCCTCCTGCTTGCAGTCGAACATTCCATCCTGAGGAGAGAAAGAGTGATCCAGCCACACTTTCTATTGCCTCTGGACCATCCTCCTCCTGCTTGCAGTCGAACATTCCATCCTGAGGAGAAAAAGAGTGATCCAGCCACACTTTCTATTGCCTCTGGACCATCCTCCTCCTGCTTGCAGTCGAACATTCCATCCTGAGGAGAGAAAGAGTGATCCAGCCACACTTTCTATTGCCTCCTCACCATCCTCCTCCTGCTTGCAGTCGAACATTCCATCCTGAGGAGAGAAAGAGTGATCCAGCCACACTTTCTATTGCCTCTGCACCATCCTCCTCCTGCTTGCAGTCGAACATTCCATCCTGAGGAGAGAAAGAGTGATCCAGCCACACTTTCTATTGCCTCTGGACCATCCTCCTCCTACTTGCAGTCGAACATTCCATCCTGAGGAGAAAAAGAGTGAGCCAACCACACTTTCTACTGCCTCTGGACCATCCTCCTCCTGCTTGCAGTCGAACATTCCATCCTGAGGAGAGAAAGAGTGATCCAGCCACACTTTCTATTGCCTCTGCACCATCCTCCTCCTGCTTGCAGTCAAGCGTTACATCCTAAGAGAGAAAGAGTGAGCCAGCAACACTTTCTACTACCTCTGCACCATCCCCCTCTGGCTTGCAGTTGACCATTCCATCCTGAGGAGAGAAAGAGTGAGCCAGCAACACTTTCTACTACCTCTGCACCATCCCCCTCTGGCTTGCAGTCGACCATTCCATCCTGAGGAGAGAAAGAGTGAGCCAGCCACACTTTCTACTACCTCTGCACCATCCCCCTCTGGCTTGCAGTCCAGCGTTCCATCCTGAGGAAAGAAAGAGTGAGCCAGCCACACTTTCTACTACCTCTGCACCATCCCCCTCTGGCTTGCAGTCCAGCGTTCCATCCTGAGGAAAGAAAGAGTGAGCCAGCCACACTTTCTACTACCTCTGCACCATCCCCCTCTGGCTTGCAGTCGACCATTCCATCCTGAGGAAAGAAAGAGTGAGCCAGCAACACTTTCTACTACCTCTGCACCATCCCCCTCTGGCTTGCAGTTGACCATTCCATCCTGAGGAGAGAAAGAGTGAGCCAGCAACACTTTCTACTACCTCTGCACCATCCCCCTCTGGCTTGCAGTCGACCATTCCATCCTGAGGAGAGAAAGAGTGAGCCAGCCACACTTTCTACTACCTCTGCACCATCCACCTCTGGCTTGCAGTCCAGCGTTCCATCCTGAGGAAAGAAAGAGTGAGCCAGCCACACTTTCTACTACCTCTGCACCATCCCCCTCTGGCTTGCAGTCCAGCGTTCCATCCTGAGGAGAGAAAGAGTGAGCCAGCCACACTTTCTACTACCTCTGCACCATCCCCCTCTGGCTTGCAGTCCAGCGTTCCATCCTGAGGAAAGAAAGAGTGAGCCAGCAACACTTTCTACTACCTCTGCACCATCCCCCTCTGGCTTGCAGTCGACCATTCCATCCTGAGGAGAGAAAGAGTGAGCCAGCCACACTTTCTACTACCTCTGCACCATCCCCCTCTGGCTTGCAGTCGACCATTCCATCCTGAGGAGAGAAAGAGTGAGCCAGCAACACTTTCTACTACCTCTGCACCATCCCCCTCTGGCTTGCAGTCAACCATTCCATCCTGAGGATAGAAAGAGTGAGCCAGCCACACTTTCTACTACCTCTGCACCATCCCCCTCTGGCTTGCAGTCGACCATTCCATCCTGAGGAGAGAAAGAGTGAGCCAGCAACACTTTCTACTACCTCTGCACCATCCCCCTCTGGCTTGCAGTCGACCATTCCATCCTGAGGATAGAAAGAGTGAGCCAGCCACACTTTCTACTACCTCTGCACCATCCCCCTCTGGCTTGCAGTCGACCATTCCATCCTGAGGATAGAAAGAGTGAGCCAGCAACACTTTCTATTACCTCTGGACCATCCTCCTCCTGCTTGCAGTCGAACATTCCATCCTGAGGATAGAAAGAGTGAGCCAGCCACACTTTCTACTACCTCTGGACCATCCTCCTCCTGCTTGCAGTCGAACATTCCATCCTGAGGATAGAAAGAGTGAGCCAGCCACACTTTCTACTACCTCTGGACCATCCTCCTCCTGCTTGCAGTCGACCATTCCATCCTGAGGAGAGAAAGAGTGAGCCAGCCACACTTTCTATTACCTCTGGACCATCCTCCTCCTGCTTGCAGTCGAACATTCCATCCTGAGGATAGAAAGAGTAAGCCAGCAACACTTTCTACTACCTCTGCACCATCCCCCTCTGGCTTGCAGTCGACCATTCCATCCTGAGGATAGAAAGAGTGAGCCAGCCACACTTTCTATTACCTCTGGACCATCCTCCTCCTGCTTGCAGTCGACCATTCCATCCTGAGGAGAGAAAGAGTGATCCAGCCACACTTTTTATTACCTCTGGACCATCCTCCTCCTGCTTGCAGTCGAACATTCCATCCTGAGGAGAGAAAGAGTGAGCCAGCCACACTTTTTATTACCTCTGGACCATCCTCCTCCTGCTTGCAGTCGACCATTCCATCCTGAGGAGAGAAAGAGTGATCCAGCCACACTTTTTATTACCTCTGGACCATCCTCCTCCTGCTTGCAGTCGACCATTCCATCCTGAGGAGAGAAAGAGTGATCCAGCCACACTTTTTATTACCTCTTGACCATCCTACTCCTGCTTGCAGTCGACCATTCCATCCTGAGGAGAGAAAGAGTGAGCCAGCCACACTTTCTATTACCTCTGCACCATCCTCCTCCTGCTTGCAGTCGAACATTCCATCCTGAGGAGAGAAAGAGTGATCCCGCCACACTTTCTATTGCCTCTGCACCATCCTCCTCCTGCTTGCAGTCGAACATTCCATCCTGAGGAGAGAAAGAGTGATCCCGCCACACTTTCTATTGCCTCTGCACCATCCTCCTCCTGCTTGCAGTCGAACATTCCATCCTGAGGAGAGAAAGAGTGATCCCGCCACACTTTCTACTGCCTCTGCACCATCCTCCTCCTGCTTGCAGTTGAACATTACATCCTGAGGAGTGAAAGAGTGATCCAGCCACACTTTCTATTGCCTCTGCACAATCCTCCTCCTGCTTGCAGTCGAACATTCCATCCTGAGGAGAGAAAGAGTGATCCAGCCACACTTTCTATTGCCTCTGCACCATCCTCCTCCTGCTTGCAGTCGAACATTCCATCCTGAGGAGAGAAAGAGTGATCCCGCCACACTTTCTATTGCCTCTGCACCATCCTCCTCCTGCTTGCAGTCAAGCGTTACATCCTAAGAGAGAAAGAGTGATCCAGCCACACTTTCTACTGCCTCTGCACCATCCTCCGCCTGCTTTCAGTCGAACATTCCATCCTGAGGAGAGAAAGAGTGATCCAGCCACACTTTCTATTGCCTCTGGACCATCCTCCTCCTGCTTGCAGTCGAACATTCCATCCTGAGGAGAGAAAGAGTGATCCAGCCACACTTTCTATTGCCTCTGCACCATCCTCCTCCTGCTTGCAGTCAAGCGTTACATCCTAAGAGAGAAAGAGTGAGCCAGCAACACTTTCTACTACCTCTGCACCATCCCCCTCTGGCTTGCAGTTGACCATTCCATCCTGAGGAGAGAAAGAGTGAGCCAGCAACACTTTCTACTACCTCTGCACCATCCCCCTCTGGCTTGCAGTCGACCATTCCATCCTGAGGAGAGAAAGAGTGAGCCAGCCACACTTTCTACTACCTCTGCACCATCCCCCTCTGGCTTGCAGTCCAGCGTTCCATCCTGAGGAAAGAAAGAGTGAGCCAGCCACACTTTCTACTACCTCTGCACCATCCCCCTCTGGCTTGCAGTCCAGCGTTCCATCCTGAGGAAAGAAAGAGTGAGCCAGCCACACTTTCTACTACCTCTGCACCATCCCCCTCTGGCTTGCAGTCGACCATTCCATCCTGAGGAAAGAAAGAGTGAGCCAGCAACACTTTCTACTACCTCTGCACCATCCCCCTCTGGCTTGCAGTTGACCATTCCATCCTGAGGAGAGAAAGAGTGAGCCAGCAACACTTTCTACTACCTCTGCACCATCCCCCTCTGGCTTGCAGTCGACCATTCCATCCTGAGGAGAGAAAGAGTGAGCCAGCCACACTTTCTACTACCTCTGCACCATCCCCCTCTGGCTTGCAGTCCAGCGTTCCATCCTGAGGAAAGAAAGAGTGAGCCAGCCACACTTTCTACTACCTCTGCACCATCCCCCTCTGGCTTGCAGTCCAGCGTTCCATCCTGAGGAGAGAAAGAGTGAGCCAGCCACACTTTCTACTACCTCTGCACCATCCCCCTCTGGCTTGCAGTCCAGCGTTCCATCCTGAGGAAAGAAAGAGTGAGCCAGCAACACTTTCTACTACCTCTGCACCATCCCCCTCTGGCTTGCAGTCGACCATTCCATCCTGAGGAGAGAAAGAGTGAGCCAGCCACACTTTCTACTACCTCTGCACCATCCCCCTCTGGCTTGCAGTCGACCATTCCATCCTGAGGAGAGAAAGAGTGAGCCAGCAACACTTTCTACTACCTCTGCACCATCCCCCTCTGGCTTGCAGTCAACCATTCCATCCTGAGGATAGAAAGAGTGAGCCAGCCACACTTTCTACTACCTCTGCACCATCCCCCTCTGGCTTGCAGTCGACCATTCCATCCTGAGGAGAGAAAGAGTGAGCCAGCAACACTTTCTACTACCTCTGCACCATCCCCCTCTGGCTTGCAGTCGACCATTCCATCCTGAGGATAGAAAGAGTGAGCCAGCCACACTTTCTACTACCTCTGCACCATCCCCCTCTGGCTTGCAGTCGACCATTCCATCCTGAGGATAGAAAGAGTGAGCCAGCAACACTTTCTATTACCTCTGGACCATCCTCCTCCTGCTTGCAGTCGAACATTCCATCCTGAGGATAGAAAGAGTGAGCCAGCCACACTTTCTACTACCTCTGGACCATCCTCCTCCTGCTTGCAGTCGAACATTCCATCCTGAGGATAGAAAGAGTGAGCCAGCCACACTTTCTACTACCTCTGGACCATCCTCCTCCTGCTTGCAGTCGACCATTCCATCCTGAGGAGAGAAAGAGTGAGCCAGCCACACTTTCTATTACCTCTGGACCATCCTCCTCCTGCTTGCAGTCGAACATTCCATCCTGAGGATAGAAAGAGTGAGCCAGCAACACTTTCTACTACCTCTGCACCATCCCCCTCTGGCTTGCAGTCGACCATTCCATCCTGAGGATAGAAAGAGTGAGCCAGCCACACTTTCTATTACCTCTGGACCATCCTCCTCCTGCTTGCAGTCGACCATTCCATCCTGAGGAGAGAAAGAGTGATCCAGCCACACTTTTTATTACCTCTGGACCATCCTCCTCCTGCTTGCAGTCGAACATTCCATCCTGAGGAGAGAAAGAGTGAGCCAGCCACACTTTTTATTACCTCTGGACCATCCTCCTCCTGCTTGCAGTCGACCATTCCATCCTGAGGAGAGAAAGAGTGATCCAGCCACACTTTTTATTACCTCTGGACCATCCTCCTCCTGCTTGCAGTCGACCATTCCATCCTGAGGAGAGAAAGAGTGATCCAGCCACACTTTTTATTACCTCTGGACCATCCTCCTCCTGCTTGCAGTCGACCATTCCATCCTGAGGAGAGAAAGAGTGATCCAGCCACACTTTTTATTACCTCTGGACCATCCTCCTCCTGCTTGCAGTCGACCATTCCATCCTGAGGAGAGAAAGAGTGATCCAGCCACACTTTTTATTACCTCTTGACCATCCTACTCCTGCTTGCAGTCGACCATTCCATCCTGAGGAGAGAAAGAGTGAGCCAGCCACACTTTCTATTACCTCTGCACCATCCTCCTCCTGCTTGCAGTCGAACATTCCATCCTGAGGAGAGAAAGAGTGATCCCGCCACACTTTCTATTGCCTCTGCACCATCCTCCTCCTGCTTGCAGTCGAACATTCCATCCTGAGGAGAGAAAGAGTGATCCCGCCACACTTTCTATTGCCTCTGCACCATCCTCCTCCTGCTTGCAGTCGAACATTCCATCCTGAGGAGAGAAAGAGTGATCCCGCCACACTTTCTACTGCCTCTGCACCATCCTCCTCCTGCTTGCAGTTGAACATTACATCCTGAGGAGTGAAAGAGTGATCCAGCCACACTTTCTATTGCCTCTGCACAATCCTCCTCCTGCTTGCAGTCGAACATTCCATCCTGAGGAGAGAAAGAGTGATCCAGCCACACTTTCTATTGCCTCTGCACCATCCTCCTCCTGCTTGCAGTCGAACATTCCATCCTGAGGAGAGACAGAGTGATCCCGCCACACTTTCTATTGCCTCTGCACCATCCTCCTCCTGCTTGCAGTCAAGCGTTACATCCTAAGAGAGAAAGAGTGATCCAGCCACACTTTCTACTGCCTCTGCACCATCCTCCGCCTGCTTTCAGTCGAACATTCCATCCTGAGGAGAGAAAGAGTGATCCAGCCACACTTTCTATTGCCTCTGGACCATCCTCCTCCTGCTTGCAGTCGAACATTCCATCCTGAGGAGAGAAAGAGTGATCCAGCCACACTTTCTATTGCCTCTGCACCATCCTCCTCCTGCTTGCAGTCAAGCGTTACATCCTAAGAGAGAAAGAGTGATCCAGCCACACTTTCTACTGCCTCTGCACCATCCTCCGCCTGCTTTCAGTCGAACATTCCATCCTGAGGAGAGAAAGAGTGATCCAGCCACACTTTCTATTGCCTCTGGACCATCCTCCTCCTGCTTGCAGTCGAACATTCCATCCTGAGGAGAAAAAGAGTGAGCCAACCACACTTTCTACTGCCTCTGCACCATCCTCCTCCTGCTTGCAGTCGAACATTCCATCCTGAGGAGAGAAAGAGTGATCCCGCCACACTTTCTATTGCCTCTGGACCATCCTCCTCCTGCTTGCAGTCGAACATTCCATCCTGAGGAGAGAAAGAGTGATCCAGCCACACTTTCTATTGCCTCTGCACCATCCTCCTCCTGCTTGCAGGCAAGCGTTACATCCTAAGAGAGAAAGAGTGATCCAGCCACACTTTCTACTGCCTCTGCACCATCCTCCGCCTGCTTTCAGTCGAACATTCCATCCTGAGGAGAGAAAGAGTGATCCAGCCACACTTTCTATTGCCTCTGGACCATCCTCCTCCTGCTTGCAGTCGAACATTCCATCCTGAGGAGAGAAAGAGTGATCCAGCCACACTTTCTATTGCCTCTGCACCATCCTCCTCCTGCTTGCAGTCGAACATTCCATCCTGAGGAGAGAAAGAGTGATCCCGCCACACTTTCTATTGCCTCTGGACCATCCTCCTCCTGCTTGCAGTCGAACATTCCATCCTGAGGAGAGAAAGAGTGATCCAGCCACACTTTCTATTGCCTCTGCACCATCCTCCTCCTGCTTGCAGTCGAACATTCCATCCTGAGGAGAGAAAGAGTGATCCCGCCACACTTTCTATTGCCTCTGGACCATCCTCCTCCTGCTTGCAGTCGAACATTCCATCCTGAGGAGAGAAAGAGTGATCCAGCCACACTTTCTATTGCCTCTGCACCATCCTCCTCCTGCTTGCAGTCGAACATTCCATCCTGAGGAGAGAAAGAGTGATCCAGCCACACTTTCTACTGCCTCTGCACCATCCTCCTCCTGCTTACAGTCGACCATTCCATCCTGAGAGAGAAAGAGTGAGCGAGCCACACTTTCTCCCGCCTCTGCACCATCCTCCTCCTGGTTGCAGTCGAACATTCCATCCTGAGGAGAGAAAGAGTGATTCAGCCACACTTTCTATTGCCTCTGCACCATCCTCCTCCTGCTTGCAGTCGAACATTCCATCCTGAGGAGAGAAAGAGTGATCCCGCCACACTTTCTATTGCCTCTGGACCATCCTCCTCCTGCTTGCAGTCGAACATTCCATCCTGAGGAGAGAAAGAGTGATCCAGCCACACTTTCTATTGCCTCTGCACCATCCTCCTCCTGCTTGCAGTCGAACATTCCATCCTGAGGAGAGAAAGAGTGATCCAGCCACACTTTCTATTGCCTCTGCACCATCCTCCTCCTGCTTGCAGTCGAACATTCCATCCTGAGGAGAGAAAGAGTGAATCCCGCCACACTTTCTACTGCCTCTGCACCATCCTCCTCCTGCTTGCAGTCAAGCGTTACATCCTAAGAGAGAAAGAGTGATCCAGCCACACTTTCTATTGCCTCTGCACCATCCTCCTCCTGCTTGCAGTCGAACATTCCATCCTGAGAAGAGAGAGAGTGATCCCGCCACACTTTCTACTGCCTCTGCACCATCCTCCTCCTGCTTGCAGTTGAACATTACATCCTGAGGAGTGAAAGAGTGATCCAGCCACACTTTCTATTGCCTCTGCACCATCCTCCTCCTGCTTGCAGTCAAGCGTTACATCCTAAGAGAGAAAGAGTGATCCAGCCACACTTTCTATTGCCTCTGCACCATCCTCCGCCTGCTTTCAGTCGAACATTCCATCCTGAGGAGAGAAAGAGTGATCCAGCCACACTTTCTATTGCCTCTCCACCATCCTCCTCCTGCTTGCAGTCAAGCGTTACATCCTAAGAGAGAAAGAGTGATCCAGCCACACTTTCTATTGCCTCTGCACCATCCTCCGCCTGCTTTCAGTCGAACATTCCATCCTGAGGAGATAAAGAGTGAGCCAGCCACACTTTCTATTGCCTCTGCACCATCCTCCTCCTGCTTGCAGTTGAACATTACATCCTGAGGCGTGAAAGAGTGAGCCAGCCACAATTTCTATTGCCTCTGCACCATCCTCCTCCTGCTTGCAATCGGACATTCCATCCTGAAGAGAGAAAGAGTGAGCCAGCCACAATTTCTACTGCCTCTGCACCATCCCCCTCTGGCTTGCAGTCGACCATTCCATCCTGAGGATAGAAAGAGTGAGCCAGCAACACTTTCTACTACCTCTGCACCATCCCCCTCTGGCTTGCAGTCGACCATTCCATCCTGAGGATAGAAAGAGTGAGCCAGCAACACTTTCTACTACCTCTGCACCATCCCCCTCTGGCTTGCAGTCGACCATTCCATCCTGAGGATAGAAAGAGTGAGCCAGCAACACTTTCTACTACCTCTGCACCATCCCCCTCTGGCTTGCAGTCGACCATTCCATCCTGAGGATAGAAAGAGTGAGCCAGCAACACTTTCTACTACCTCTGCACCATCCCCCTCTGGCTTGCAGTCGACCATTCCATCCTGAGGATAGAAAGAGTGAGCCAGCAACACTTTCTACTACCTCTGCACCATCCCCCTCTGGCTTGCAGTCGACCATTCCATCCTGAGGATAGAAAGAGTGAGCCAGCAACACTTTCTACTACCTCTGCACCATCCCCCTCTGGCTTGCAGTCGACCATTCCATCCTGAGGATAGAAAGAGTGATCCAGCCACACTTTCTACTACCTCTGCACCATCCCCCTCTGGCTTGCAGTCGACCATTCCATCCTGAGGATAGAAAGAGTGAGCCAGCCACACTTTCTATTACCTCTGGACCATCCTCCTCCTGCTTGCAGTCGACCATTCCATCCTGAGGAGAGAAAGAGTGATCCAGCCACACTTTTTATTACCTCTGGACCATCCTCCTCCTGCTTGCAGTCGAACATTCCATCCAGAGGAGAGAAAGAGTGATCCCGCCACACTTTCTACTGCCTCTGCACCATCCTCCTCCTGCTTGCAGTTGAACATTACATCCTGAGGAGTGAAAGAGTGATCCAGCCACACTTTCTATTGCCTCTGCACCATCCTCCTCCTGCTTGCAGTCGAACATTCCATCCTGAGGAGAGAAAGAGTGATCCCGCCACACTTTCTATTGCCTCTGCACCATCCTCCTCCTGCTTGCAGTCAAGCGTTACATCCTAAGAGAGAAAGAGTGATCCAGCCACACTTTCTACTGCCTCTGCACCATCCTCCGCCTGCTTGCAGTCGAACATTCCATCCTGAGGAGAGAAAGAGTGATCCCGCCACACTTTCTATTGCCTCTGCACCATCCTCCTCCTGCTTGCAGTCAAGCGTTACATCATAAGAGAGAAAGAGTGATCCAGCCACACTTTCTATTGCCTCTGCACCATCCTCCTCCTGCTTGCAGTCAAGCGTTACATCATAAGAGAGAAAGAGTGATCCAGCCACACTTTCTACTGCCTCTGCACCATCCTCCGCCTGCTTGCAGTCGAACATTCCATCCTGAGGAGAGAAAGAGTGATCCCGCCACACTTTCTACTGCCTCTGCACCATCCTCCTCCTGCTTGCAGTTGAACATTACATCCTGAGGAGTGAAAGAGTGATCCAGCCACACTTTCTATTGCCTCTGCACCATCCTCCTCCTGCTTGCAGTCAAGCGTTACATCCTAAGAGAGAAAGAGTGATCCAGCCACACTTTCTATTGCCTCTGGACCATCCTCCTCCTGCTTGCAGTTGAACATTCCATCCTGAGGAGAGAAAGAGTGATCCCGCCACACTTTCTATTGCCTCTCCACCATCCTCCTCCTGCTTGCAGTCAAGCGTTACATCCTAAGAGAGAAAGAGTGATCCAGCCACACTTTCTATTGCCTCTGCACCATCCTCCGCCTGCTTTCAGTCGAACATTCCATCCTGAGGAGAGAAAGAGTGATCCAGCCACACTTTCTATTGCCTCTGCACCATCCTCCGCCTGCTTTCAGTCGAACATTCCATCCTGAGGAGAGAAAGAGTGATCCAGCCACACTTTCTATTGCCTCTGGACCATCCTCCTCCTTCTTGCAGTCGAACATTCCATCCTGAGGAGATAAAGAGTGAGCCATCCACACTTTCTACTGCCTCTGCACCATCCTCCTCCAGGTTTCAGTCGAACATTCCATCCTGAGGAGAGAAAGAGTGATCCCGCCACACTTTCTACTGCCTCTGCACCATCCTCCTCCTGCTTGCAGTTGAACATTACATCCTGAGGCGTGAAAGAGTGAGCCAGCCACAATTTCTATTGCCTCTGCACCATCCTCCTCCTGCTTGCAATCGGACATTCCATCCTGAAGAGAGAAAGAGTGAGCCAGCCACAATTTCTACTGCCTCTGCACCATCCCCCTCTGGCTTGCAGTCGACCATTCCATCCTGAGGATAGAAAGAGTGAGCCAGCAACACTTTCTACTACCTCTGCACCATCCCCCTCTGGCTTGCAGTCGACCATTCCATCCTGAGGATAGAAAGAGTGAGCCAGCAACACTTTCTACTACCTCTGCACCATCCCCCTCTGGCTTGCAGTCGACCATTCCATCCTGAGGATAGAAAGAGTGAGCCAGCAACACTTTCTACTACCTCTGCACCATCCCCCTCTGGCTTGCAGTCGACCATTCCATCCTGAGGATAGAAAGAGTGAGCCAGCAACACTTTCTACTACCTCTGCACCATCCCCCTCTGGCTTGCAGTCGACCATTCCATCCTGAGGATAGAAAGAGTGAGCCAGCAACACTTTCTACTACCTCTGCACCATCCCCCTCTGGCTTGCAGTCGACCATTCCATCCTGAGGATAGAAAGAGTGAGCCAGCAACACTTTGTACTACCTCTGCACCATCCCCCTCTGGCTTGCAGTCGACCATTCCATCCTGAGGATAGAAAGAGTGATCCAGCCACACTTTCTACTACCTCTGCACCATCCCCCTCTGGCTTGCAGTCGACCATTCCATCCTGAGGATAGAAAGAGTGAGCCAGCAACACTTTCTACTACCTCTGCACCATCCCCCTCTGGCTTGCAGTCGACCATTCCATCCTGAGGATAGAAAGAGTGAGCCAGCCACACTTTCTATTACCTCTGGACCATCCTCCTCCTGCTTGCAGTCGACCATTCCATCCTGAGGAGAGAAAGAGTGATCCAGCCACACTTTTTATTACCTCTGGACCATCCTCCTCCTGCTTGCAGTCGAACATTCCATCCAGAGGAGAGAAAGAGTGATCCCGCCACACTTTCTACTGCCTCTGCACCATCCTCCTCCTGCTTGCAGTTGAACATTACATCCTGAGGAGTGAAAGAGTGATCCAGCCACACTTTCTATTGCCTCTGCACCATCCTCCTCCTGCTTGCAGTCGAACATTCCATCCTGAGGAGAGAAAGAGTGATCCCGCCACACTTTCTATTGCCTCTGCACCATCCTCCTCCTGCTTGCAGTCAAGCGTTACATCCTAAGAGAGAAAGAGTGATCCAGCCACACTTTCTACTGCCTCTGCACCATCCTCCGCCTGCTTGCAGTCGAACATTCCATCCTGAGGAGAGAAAGAGTGATCCCGCCACACTTTCTATTGCCTCTGCACCATCCTCCTCCTGCTTGCAGTCAAGCGTTACATCATAAGAGAGAAAGAGTGATCCAGCCACACTTTCTATTGCCTCTGCACCATCCTCCTCCTGCTTGCAGTCAAGCGTTACATCATAAGAGAGAAAGAGTGATCCAGCCACACTTTCTACTGCCTCTGCACCATCCTCCGCCTGCTTGCAGTCGAACATTCCATCCTGAGGAGAGAAAGAGTGATCCCGCCACACTTTCTACTGCCTCTGCACCATCCTCCTCCTGCTTGCAGTTGAACATTACATCCTGAGGAGTGAAAGAGTGATCCAGCCACACTTTCTATTGCCTCTGCACCATCCTCCTCCTGCTTGCAGTCAAGCGTTACATCCTAAGAGAGAAAGAGTGATCCAGCCACACTTTCTATTGCCTCTGGACCATCCTCCTCCTGCTTGCAGTTGAACATTCCATCCTGAGGAGAGAAAGAGTGATCCCGCCACACTTTCTACTGCCTCTGCACCATCCTCCTCCTGCTTTCAGTCGAACATTCCATCCTGAGGAGAGAAAGAGTGATCCAGCCACACTTTCTATTGCCTCTGGACCATCCTCCTCCTGCTTGCAGTCGAACATTCCATCCTGAGGAGTGAAAGAGTGATCCCGCCACACTTTCTACTGCCTCTGCACCATCCTCCGCCTGCTTTCAGTCGAACATTCCATCCTGAGGAGAGAAAGAGTGATCCAGCCACACTTTCTATTGCCTCTGGACCATCCTCCTCCTGCTTGCAGTCGAACATTCCATCCTGAGGAGTGAAAGAGTGATCCAGCCACACTTTCTATTGTCTCTGCACCATCCTCCGCCTGCTTTCAGTCGAACATTCCATCCTGAGGAGAGAAAGAGTGATCCAGCCACACTTTCTATTGCCTCTGCACCATCCTCCTCCTGCTTGCAGTCGAACATTCCATCCTGAGGAGAGAAAGAGTGATCCCGCCACACTTTCTACTGCCTCTGCACCATCCTCCTCCTGCTTGCAGTCGACCATTCCATCCTGAGAAGAGAAAGAGTGAGCCAACAACACTTTCTACTACCTCTGCACCATCCCCCTCTGGCTTGCAGTCGACCATTCCATCCAGAGGAGTGAAAGAGTGATCCAGCCACACTTTCTATTGCCTCTGGACCATCCTCCTCCTGCTTGCAGTTGAACATTACATCCTGAGGAGTGAAAGAGTGATCCAGCCACACTTTCTATTGCCTCTACACCATCCTCCTCCTGCTTGCAGTCAAGCGTTACATCCTAAAAGAGAAAGAGTGATCCAGCCACACTTTCTATTGCCTCTACACCATCCTCCTCCTGCTTGCAGTCAAGCGTTACATCCTAAGAGAGAAAGAGTGATCCAGCCCCAATTTCTATTGCCTCTGCACCATCCCCCTCTGGCTTGCAGTCGACCATTCCATCCTGAGGATCGAAAGAGTGATCCAGCCACACTTTCTACTGCCTCTGCACCATCCTCCTCCTGCTTGCAGTCGAACATTCCATCCTGAGGAGAGAAAGAGTGATCCAGCCACACTTTCTATTGCCTCTGCACCATCCTCCTCCTGCTTGCAGTCGAACATTCCATCCTGAGGAGAGAAAGAGTGATCCAGCCACACTTTCTATTGCCTCTGGACCATCCTCCTCCCGCTTGCAGTCGAACATTCCATCCTGAGGAGAAAAAGAGTGATCCAGCCACACTTTCTATTGCTTCTGGACCATCCTCCTCCTGCTTGCAGTTGAACATTCCATCCTGAGGAGAGAAAGAGTGATCCAGCCACACTTTCTATTGCCTCTGGACCATCCTCCTCCTGCTTGCAGTCGAACATTCCATCCTGAGGAGAGAAAGAGTGATCCAGCCACACTTTCTATTGCCTCTGGACCATCCTCCTCCTGCTTGCAGTCGAACATTCCATCCTGAGGAGAGAAAGAGTGATCCAGCCACACTTTCTATTGCCTCTGGACCATCCTCCTCCTGCTTGCAGTTGAACATTCCATCCTGAGGAGAAAAAGAGTGATCCAGCCACACTTTCTATTGCCTCTGGACCATCCTCCTCCTGCTTACAGTCGAACATTCCATCCTGAGGAGAGAAAGAGTGATCCAGCCACACTTTCTATTGCCTCTGCACCATCCTCCTCCTGCTTGCAGTCGAACATTCCATCCTGAGGAGAGAAAGAGTGATCCAGCCACACTTTCTATTGCCTCTGGACCATCCTCCTCCTGCTTGCAGTCGAACATTCCATCCTGAGGAGTGAAAGAGTGATCCAGCCACACTTTCTATTGCCTCTGGACCATCCTCCTCCTGCTTGCAGTTGAACATTACATCCTGAGGAGTGAAAGAGTGATCCAGCCACACTTTCTATTGCCTCTGCACCATCCTCCTCCTGCTTGCAGTCAAGCGTTACATCCTAAGAGAGAAAGAGTGATCCAGCCACACTTTCTATTGCCTCTGCACCATCCTCCGCATGCTTTCAGTCGAACATTCCATCCTGAGGAGAGAAAGAGTGATCCAGCCACACTTTCTATTCCCTCTGCACCATCCTCCTCCTGCTTACAGTCGAACATTCCATCCTGAGGAGAGAAAGAGTGATCCAGCCACAATTTCTATTGCCTCTGCACCATCCCCCTCTGGCTTGCAGTCGACCATTCCATCCTGAGGATAGAAAGAGTGAGCCAGCCACACTTTCTACTGCCTCTGCACCATCCTCCTCCTGCTTGCAGTTGAACATTACATCCTGAGGAGTGAAAGAGTGATCCAGCCACACTTTCTATTGCCTCTGCACCATCCTCCTCCTGCTTGCAGTCAAGCGTTACATCCTAAGAGAGAAAGAGTGATCCAGCCACACTTTCTATTGCCTCTGCACCATCCTCCTCCTGCTTGCAGTCGAACATTCCATCCTGAGGAGAGAAAGAGTGATCCAGCCACACTTTCTATTGCCTCTGCACCATCCTCCTCCTGCTTGCAGTCGAACATTCCATCCTGAGGAGAGAAAGAGTGATCCAGCCACACTTTCTATTGCCTCTGCACCATCCTCCTCCTGCTTGCAGTCGAACATTCCATCCTGAGGAGAGAAAGAGTGATCCAGCCACACTTTCTATTGCCTCTGGACCATCCTCCTCCTGCTTGCAGTCGAACATTCCATCCTGAGGAGAGAAAGAGTGATCCAGCCACATTTTCTACTGCCTCTGCACCATCCTCCTCCTGCTTGCAGTCCAGCGTTCCTTCCTGAGGATAGAAAGAGTGAGCCAGCCACACTTGATAGGCCCTGAACTGCATTCTGATATCAAAATCATACTGACCTGAGTGACCCCTTCATGGCCCAAGCATGGAATCTAGTGAGCAAGGCCTCCCACTGATGTGAACAGGGGAAGCCATGGGTTTGAAATGTAAATGTATTTCCTTTCTCAGCTTTGGACAGGAATTGGATCATGCAAGGAGCTGCTGTAAGTTTTACTCAGTCGCCAACAGGCTGATGTCTTGGAAATGTCTCCCTTTTGTGATGGACAGAAACCATCTTGATCAAAGCAATGTCCATTTGCATAGCCATTTGGCTCCTGCTACAGCAGAGGTAGTCGGAGACCTACTGAAGAATCAAAGAAACATGAACCTAGGATGTGAGATACACTTCAAACAGTTTCCTTAGAAGACTGATTGTCCCTTTGTCTAGAGACCCTGTTGAAAACCTTATAAAAGGTCTCCTAAATTTACACACCCCGCCCTTCTTGGTCACTTGCAGCCAGAATCTCTGTCAGTCTGCTGTAACCTTAAGCATCAGAGCAGACTTGCTTCATAGTCAAATCCCTCACACAGATTGAACATCCTTGGGAACAGACCTCAATGCTGGTATGTATTTCCATTAGTGATGCCTGTTGACTATTCCACTCTAACACGTTATTTCTTGAGCCTTGTATGAATGTGTGTGTGCGTGCATTGTGTGTTTGAACTCCTGTATCAATAAAAGAGACATTGAGTGCAGTTAAAGCCTCTGTCCTATTTCTGGATTCCTAGTTCCTGGTATACACACCGAAGGGCGGTCCTGCAGGGTCTTGTAAGCAGACCCCTCTTGCAATTTGGTATTTAGAATTCCCCTAAGAGAACACTTGTGCTTACATTATTGGTGGAGAACGGCGGGCAAGGGCCCTTCCCGAAATCTAAGCAGGACAGCTTGATCACCTGACTTGCTTGGATATCGGAACGTAGGGAAAACGGGAATCCAGGGGAAAAAAAACAGACGCAGAACTCAATAGGAAGCTGGAGTGAGTGTGTTTCTTGTATGCGTGGCCTGAAGGGCAGTGAACTGTCGGGGTGGGCTCTCCCCCTCTTTCTGGCTTTGGCTTCACGTTTGTCTCTGTTGTCGCGCGAGTGGCATAGTGATGAGCGTGGAGTCACCCTTGGGCCTGGAGTCGGAGTAGGTCTGCCCGACGCCCTATTTTTTGTTTTGCCCAACTTGTGGGTGGGAAAAAGGCAGGGATAGGTTTCCCTTTTTGGCCCCATTGCAAACAAAAATTAAACAATAGAGTCAGGTTTCAGAACCACAAACCCATTTCATAGCCGTAGAAACCCTTTGGTGAGACGAGGTAGGGGGGACAAGGAGACGTCCTTGATCCAAACGCCGTAAAACCGAGTGCCCAAAGGAGAAATTGCATTGATAGACCTCGGTGGAGGTGAATTAGAAAGTTTTTGGCAGGAATCTAGCTGGAGGAAGGCGCTGGGAAAGTGCTACTGCAGGAGCCCCCAGCGAGAGATTTCTCTAGTGAAGGGGAAGATAGACTTCCCCGATTCCTGGCTGGGTCTAGTGGGAACTTTCCCTGACCCATTGAGTTTTTGTGTTTGGAAGACACAACAGAGGAAGAAGTGCACAATGGCACAAACAGAATTAGGAGAGGGAGGAATCCCAACAGTGACAGCCAAATTGGTGAAGGGAGAGGCTCCCCCAGATCGCCTCACAAAATGGGTTCTTAGAAAAGGGCCCAACCCATGGAAAGCAGGAGGATTCCTAGATGAAGAGGATCCCTTCGCAACACTGTTGCTGGTGTACAATGCGAAGACTAAGAGCAAGGGATTTAAAAAGGTGTCAGCAGCAGAAAAAGATAGGTGGGCTGCCTGGGGAATTTTTATGGTAGCCACGGAGGCAGTAGAGGAGAATAGGAAGCTTAGGTTAGAGAAGCAAGCTCTGCAGAAAAGTATAGAGGAGCTAGCGGTCCAGGTGAGGGAGAAAAGAACTGAAAGCTCCAGGCTGTCTCAAGAACTGGACCAAGTCACCATTAGAGCCAAGACAGCAGAGAAAGAGAGCAGTCTCTTTCGAGAATGCATAACTGAGCTGGAGGAGAAGTTGAGGCAGGCAAAACAAGCAGCGGACTATGTATTAGCTCAGAAGACATCTGAAAGATCTGCAGCAGATCATACAGATTGTGTCCGCAGGATTCAGGAGTTAGAGGCATCCCTGGATCTGAAACAGTCAGTGGTGGCCACAGTAAGTCCCCAATACTTGAGGGCAGTGGACTGGAAAGAAACAATGCAAGACTCCCTACCAGAGGAAGCAAGGAGTCAGCCACCATATAACCCTCAGTGGCAGAATAGGCAGGAAAGGCATGGAGGAGAGTGTGAGCCAGTAGCTAGTTGTGCTGCAGGACCACACGCTCCTGTCCAACCCGTCACCACCCGCCAGATGGTAGAGATCAGGCAAGCGGAAGATGAGGAAAGGACGGTAACTAGAACTGTAGAAGAGACAACTAATTGGTCTGTAACTGAGACCAAAGCAGTGGCAGAGCACTTAGGAAAGCTCAATGGCCAAACTGGAGTGAGGTGGATGACCACAATGCTCCTATCCTATCCAAAAGCAAAAGGACAGGATTTGGTGCAAGTGGCAAGGAGATGCATAGACCCTGAATATTACGGAGCTTTTGAAGCTGCGGCAATAACTCAGGATCTAACCACCATGGACTTACAACCAGGCATGGCCACGATTGCAAAAATCCTCTGGCCAGGGTCCATCCTCAGATCCAAATACCAGAGTGAGTATCAGAAGGCAGACGAACCCCCTGACGCTTATGTGGCTAGGAAAAAAATTCTGGGAATTCTAGCAGAACAGATTACCTTAGGTGAAGATGGAAACCCTGTGGTGATCAATGGGTCCCCAATCTTAGAGATCTACGAAGGGCTAGGAGAGTCTGCCAAGACATACATAGGATCACAGTCACTGACAATGGAGACTATGTCATGGAGTGATTTCATGAGGCACATCCGTGCTGCCTCTGGGATTTTCTGGTCCAGTAGAGCAAGAGAGGGAGATGCTAGTAAGAGCCAGAGGGTTAGGAAAGGGAGCCGAGAAGGAGACCCAGTATATCCAGTAACTTACCGGAATATGGGCCCCCACTCACAGCCCCTAAACAAGGACCAGGAACCCGAAAAAGGAGAGGAGAAGGAGTCAATCAAGGTCCTCAAAAGGGACTACAGGCAGCCATTTCAGAGACGTGACACCCCCAAATACAGTTCCCCATTAGAGCTAACTCCGCGCATGGTTGCGTGGACGTGGTTAATGAAGAATGGATACAACCGAAAGGATCTGCATGGCAAGCCAACTGTAGAGATTTTGGAACTGTATGCTCAGGGTTTGATCAAAGAAGCAACTAAAGGTAGTAACCAGGGCAACAGCACTAGTTACAGAAGTATGGCAGAAGAGACACGTAGGTGCGAGCAGCAGTTCAAGAATTCAGATTAGGACAGCCCGGGATTCCCCCCACGGAAGGGAAACAAGGCAGGAAAAAGGATCCCTGGGGCTAACAGACCTCCTGCCAACCTAAAACAAAAACGACCGATTAAAGCCATAAGCTCAGCATCCTCAAAAACCTCCAAATGCCCAGAGCCAGTCGACTCAGTGACATCTGTAGTCAACAGTGTTGAAATGGGCCCGGTGCTCCCTAGAGCATCTGAGGCTCAGACTGCTCAGATTGCCCAGTCAAACCTGAACACAGAAGTATCCAAATTTCCTCCTTGTCCACAAATTGTAGCCAGAATAACTCCTGATCTCTGGGGACGCCCCATGGTAAAGGCACAAATAGGCATTGAGTCTCCAGCTGAGGCTCAGCTTTTGATAGACTCAGGAGCAGCGGTCAATACCCTGCATCCTAAGCTGGCACAATTTGGGGAAGAGTTGAAGGAAAGCATTGTGCTAAAAGGGTATGGAAAAGGACAGCAGATAGCCAGGATTTGGAATAATATTCCAATAAGGCTAGGCCCAATTATAGATCGCATTAGGGCATGTGCAAACCAAAAGGAAGATGATGGCATTCTGGGAATAGGCTACCTCAGACATCACAAGCTGACATTAGATCTGGCTAATGGCTTCCTATGGAAGTTGGAGAATGGTCCAGAATTCATCTCTGCCATTCACAGATGTGCGGCTCTCAAGGCCCCCCAGCCTCTTTTCCCAGTAACTACAGACCCTTGGGTACATGATTTCCCTGAGGTATGGATCAAAGACAAGGCTGAATGCGGCACTGTTAAAGGAGCTTGTGTTCTGATAGAAGGCCCAGATCCCCCACCTCAGAAGCAGTACCCTTACCCACGTGAGGCAGAAGAAGGCATAGCCAAAACTATTGAAGGCTTGCTCAAATGGGATGTCATCATGCCTATGCAATCAATTAATAATGCCCCGATTTGGCCCGTGCTGAAATCTGATGGAGTAACGTGGCGAATGACCGTGGACTTTAGAGCCCTCAATGCGGTCACCCCTCCTGTCGCCCCTGTAGTAGCCAAATACAATGAGATCTTGGCAGCTATTGCAGCGGGAGCACGATTTTACAGTGTCATAGATTTGGCCAATGCCTTCCATTCAATCCCACTCCATGAGAAATGTTATTACAAATTCGCATTCGAGTTCAGGGGTGCACAAATGGCATACAAAAGATGTCCTCAGGGGTTTCATTCCAGTCCCAGTATATGTCACGCTCATGTGGTCAAGATGTGGACAAAGCTGCGCCCCACGTCGCGCCCCCACGTCTTGTCCTATGTGGATGACATTCTGGTGCATTCTGATTCCCAGGAAAAGACTGCAGATATCACCCGTGAGGTGTTGGAACTGATCAGAGAGACAGGATTCAAGGCTAATAGAGAGAAGGCACAGTTGGTCCAGACTCAAGTCAAGTACCTCGGTTTGAACCTCCAACCAGATTGCCGGACCCCAGATTTGGAAAGGGTAGAGACAATCAGTAAAATTCCGGCCCCTACAGATGTAGCAACTCTGAGAGCGGTGCTAGGCACCTTCAACTTCTCTAGAGAATTCATAGAAAGCTTTGCAGACAAAGCTAGACCTTTGTATGCCCTGTTGAAGAAAGATGCAGTATGGGAATGGGGACACAGACAAGAGGAAGCGTTTGCAACTTTAAAGAGAGATTTGGCAAAAGCCCCAGCGCTGGTGCATCCTGATGTCACCAAGCCTTTTTACATTCAGCTTGCAGTTGCTGATGGGTCAGTGGGAGCAATCCTGCTACAACCCCGAAATGGCATCCAGAGAGCAGTGGCTTACGCTTCTCGAAATCTGTCTCCCACTGAAACAAAATTCAGTCCTTGTGAGAAAAACTGCTTGGCTTTGATTTGGGCTCTGACTAAATGGGAGTTCATCATTGGTGGAGCCAGAGTCATTGTACAAACCCCTCACACTCCTCTGAAATTCATAATGTCCGGAAAGATTCAGAACGGACAAGTGCACAATTCCCGAATAGCTAAATGGACCATCCAGTTAGTTAAGCGTGGTGTTGATTATCAGAGACAAGCTAACGAGCCACCAGCTCCCTATGGATTGGTAGTAGCAGGTGCAACACATGAATGTCCCTTACCACCCATAGAGGAGAACAAATGGCCAGTAAAACCAGGAGAGACATTGGAACAGGCCCTCAAGGCAGAGTTCAGGTGTTGGTTTTGTGATGGATCCTCATATTGCATAGATGGTACACGCTTAACAGGCTATGGAGCCATCCGAGTCAATGACTCCCACACCTTGCAGGGCACGGTACGCCCCCACTCTAGCCAGGCAGCTGAGATAGAAGCATTCCTAGCGATCCTCCATTTTGAGCCCCTAGATGTTCCTTTGGCTGTGTACACTGACTCACAATGGACGGTGCACGCTGCCACGGATTGGCTCCCAGTCTGGATTCGCAGGGACTGGAAAACCCATGATGACAAACCAGTGGCTCACATAGACAAGTGGAAAGAGGTAGCTGCACTGCTGCTACAAAGAACAGCCCCCACACAGGTTTCCTTCGTAAAAGGACATCAAAAGGCAGGGAGCGAGGAAGCAGTGTGGAACAACAGAGCCGATGCTCTAGCTAAGGAAGCAGCAGCAATGCCTGAGGTTTCTAAGCCAGTTAATCCCATTAATGTGAATCCAAAGGAGATGTTGATTCCACCTACCTTAGACTTAGCAGAGCTGCAGAAAGGGGACAGGGAGATCAAGGAACTTATGAACATAGGCAAGGACCCTACAGGGAAATACAGGATTGAGCAAAAGGAGAGAGCTTGGTGGGCTGTAGATTCTGAAGGTGGCTACCACTGGATCGTCCCTAAGGAGATCCGTGGGGATCTGATCCAATTTGTACATGAAAATGGTCACAGGGGAAAACAGAGCACCTATGAGAGAATTCGGGAGACAGGATGGTGGCCCAAAATGCGTGAGGACATTGACCAATGGGTAGACAATTGCTTAGCCTGCGCAATGGTTAATGCTGACACAGGTGGACCCAAGGCACCAATGGGACACCAGAGAATAGAAGGACCATGGGCACGTCTCCAGATAGATTTCATAGGCCCTCTGCCAACCACCTCGAATCAAAACAGATTTTGCCTTACCATTATAGATCCCTTCAGCAAGTGGGTGGAGGCATTCCCTACTAGGGACTGTACAGCCGCCACTACCGCTAGAATCTTGTTCACGCAAGTGTTCAGTAGATTTGGAATGGTGCGAGAAATTGACCATGATAACGGCCCTCACTTCACTGGTGAAATCATGAAGGAGCTGTGCAAAGCCCTAGGGGTGCGCCAGCGCTTTCACATAGCAAGACATCCGCAAAGTTCTGGCCTCATAGAGAGATCCAACCGAACCATTAAGGAGGCGCTGCGCAAAGTGGTTAAAGCCTCTGGAAAGGATTGGGATGCAAAGCTTCCCTTAATTTTAATGGCTATCAGGGGAACCGTAGCCTCCCATGGCTTCACGCCACACCAGGTCATGACCGGGCGAAAGATGATGATGCCCGAGACTTTTTGGCTAAACACAGAAATTCCATCTGAACTAGAACCTGTTCTGGTCAATCATGAGTGGATCCGCACCCTCTTGCAGGAGTTGAGCCAGTTACATAGGCAGGTAGCCCAGAATCTAGGAAAGAACATGCAAGAGATGGACCGTAAGTTTGGTTGGGTGAGAAACCCCCAGCAGTGGGATCCTGGACAGCTTGTGCTGTACAGGAACTTCTCACAAAAGAAGCATGCTCTCTCAGTCCGATGGGTTGGCCCTGTGAAAATCACTGTGAGAGTTTCACCCAGTGTATATCAGGTTTGCATCCCACACAGGAAAGGAGACAGGCTCAAATACTTCCACGCTTCTCAATTGAAAGAATGGAAAGGAGCAGCACCCCCTGTAAAATCAATCCAAGACTGGCCAGAATTACCAATTGTAAATTTGTCTAATTCCATTTTATTCAGTGGTGGGTAGTTTAAAGAGTCACTAAAAGGCTCAGTGGGCTGTCTAACCCTTTTCGACATGTGCCTGAAACCTTTTGTAATGTAGGATTTTAGAGGACAGGGAGTTTTCCTTTCCCCTCCTTTGAAGCCTTATGAGAGGTTGTCTGCTGAAACCCCAGTAGGCCAAGTCATGGGCAAAAGAGTCACAAAGCCCAGCATCAGCTTGTGAGTCTCTTCCACATGATATAGAGTCGTGGAATTTCTGTTTATCTGTTTTTTTCTTGGAATTTCTAGTCTTTCTCTTTGTTAAATTAGTTTTGTCTTCATACTTCATAGTTATTTTGTCTTGTGTGGTTGAGAGAGTGTGACTTAACTGCACTTTCTGGCTTCTCTTGCCTCCCAGAGAGTGTAACCAGTCACTCTTTCTGGCTTCCAAATTGCTTCTTGTGAATGACTGTGCTTCAGAATGATAGCTCTCTGTTGAAATGCTAATCACCCTCTTCAAGTCAAATTCAAAAGGTCTCTTTTACAAGCTCTTCCTGGTTCAGGTTTCAGAGGAAATAATGATTTTCTTGTGCTTTGTCTCCATGCAGCCTTCCCCTCCTAGAGGTGGAAATGCCTTTGCTTTTGTCTTTCCTGGGCTGTGAATATGTTACTCAAGTCACACCTTCTGTCCTCTTACTATCTCAGGTGGTGCCTCAAAGACAGAGAGTCTCTCTCTCTGGCATGCAGAGGTATTGCAAGACTTACTTAGTCCAAGTAAACAATAAGCTTTCATTCTACAGTGTGTTCTTCAAAATTGGTCTGAGTTTCTGTTATAGATAGAAATAGATGTCATTTTGGTGTCTTTCTTTCAGGTTCCTTTTGTCTTTTGTTAGCATCGGTTTTAATTCCAGGTTTGGCCCTCTTTTCTTTCATCATGTCTATGTTCACCTGAGCCTTGTGCTGCATTTTCCTTTTGATCCAGAAAGTGTGATTCAACAGAGAATAGCACTGTCTCAACCCAAATACCAAGGTTTTGTTCCCTTCCCTATCTTGGTCTTCAGAATACTCTGAAGTCTGGAAACCCTGTTGTCTACAATGGCTGATCAGCGTAATGAGTTGTTATAAAATTGTTGTGTGTTTATTTGCTGGCCATGTCCTAATTTACTGTTTGTGAGTAGAGAGGCTGAAGGCAGCCCCCTGAAGATCTCTGCTATACTGTCTTTCTTTGATAAGCCCCATGTGATCAGCACAGTCTACCTGAGAAAATATCTTGGTTGCTGATTCTCAATCCAAAAGAATTCTTTCGTTGCCTGATTCTTGTTTAGCATATTCTGTTCTTGTTTGAGATTGGGAGTGTAAAGACAACTTCCACCCTAAGGTTTTAAGCAAGTGTTGTTGTTCTCATTGCTAGATGCGAGACTGCTTTGCCATCCAGTTTCACCAGCACCCCCTATTGGATTCATACTATTGCTTCTCTTGATTACACTCTTTACATGCTCAGAGGTCCTTTTCCTTAGAATCTGAGATAGTTTAAGATAGCTTTTGTCCTTGGTCATCTTGTGCTGCAAATGCTGCTGCTGATGTCACACATTGCCTCCTACAGGATCAACTCTGACACAGGTCACACAGTCACAGCCCAAAGTCCATTACAAGTTTGTCCTGCTTTTACTAGCCCTGATGGATGGATCTTATGGATAATGGCATGTGCAATACCTGGGGTACTCCCCACGATATATCCAACCCAGTTCACCACTAATTGGCAATACAACAGAGAAGCCACTTGCCATTGGGTTGCTCCATACCCTGAAATGATGAAAATATTGGATGCCATGGGTCCTGCTCGAGGCTGGTTTGATAAGGGACTACCAGTCATGATAAAAACTAGAGTCTATGTAACAAAGGCAAATACTATAGCTTCCCGAGTTTTCATGTTTGGTCCCAAGGAATCCACCTGGGTGGAGGCTAATGCTGGTAGTCTACCTCTCAAAGCAGGAATCTGGGAGAGACACCGCTTTGATCCTCCCCTTTCACCAACCCCAGCCTCCTTCCAGACAACCTTTACCTTAGATCACCAATGCCGCCCTACATGGACTTGGAAAACTAGACTTTTCACCTGTCAGTACTTCATCCAGACCCCCACCAATTGTACTATAAATTGCAATCGAATGTTTTGTCCTGAGATCCCTGTGAATACCCCAGCCATGATACAGGAGCCCTCCATGTTCATTGGAAATCTAGCAGTCCGAAGAGACATACCTCTCTTCGTGTATTCTGAAGTGCAACCCATAGTCACCACCCTTGTGTTAAACTTGACTGCTGTGAATTTAGCCAGGACTCTCCCTGCTTGTCGCCCTTACTTAAAGGCTGCATGGGCACAATGGGAGCAGTTGGAAAAAAAGTGGCAACCTTTGTCACATCCATTGTTTAGAGGCAAAAGAGATGCCATGGACACAATCCTAAGCAGTGTAGGAGTAGGGGCAGGGATTCTGAATTCCGTTGACACAGAAATTGTAGCCAGCAAACTTGGTTTAGTCGGATCTCGCACCAAAGAGGCAGGAATTTCCATTGCCTCAGGTCTAACAAATGTTGCCCAAGGCATAGACATCATCGGACACGTCCTACCCCAGTGGGTGGACATAGAGAGGGAAATCATCATAGACATCAGCAATTCCTTGAAATCAAGCATTTATAATTTATCCATAGCGATTCAATGCACGCAAGTACAAAGCAGTTTAGCTGCATTTGCATCCCAGCTCATACAAGCATCCTTCATGAGACTCATTCATCCAGAAGTTATGGGTCTGTTTAAGAAACGGTACCCAGATGCCACCCAACATCCCATAGACTTGGTCAAGATCACTGGAGCACAGTGGAGTGATATGATACTTAAAATTGGCATATATCATGAAAAGATATGGGATCCACAGGTAATTTATCCAGCTTCCCATATTGGTCTGCCTCTGGCAGAGAGTAATGCAACCATACTCCAAGAGAAAACATTGCATTGGACAAATGGCACACATCTGTACGACTTGTCTGGTTGTGTGCGAAATCAGCACTGGACACATTGCTATAGTGAACTGTCTGGAACCCCCATAGAAGAGATACAGGACCACATAATTGTCCCAGTCCATACCACAAGCTTTGTACAGCTAAATCAGGATTGTTTTTGCTTACGCACCCCATGCAACTACATATACTTACTGCCATTTGAATGTCTTATAGATATTGATAGATCCCTAGGTAACCCTTGCTTTTGTCAAGTACACATTAGGGATTGCTTTGGCAGAGAATTCTATTTACATGAAACTGTTAGAGAATACACCAGTGAGGACCCATACACTGTAAATCCTAAATTGATAGAGGGTTTTCACCTGGAAGATGAGATACCCACGTCAAGGTGGTTGCGTCTTTTGGCGAACTTAAGCCAAACAGCCAGGCGCATTGAGAGAACCGAAGACCAGATTAAATTGAAAGTTAATTTACAGGCACAACAGATACTACAGATCACTGAACAGATTGAGGAAGTTTCAAAGAACACTTGGTTGGGAGATTGGAGTTGGTCTGCAACAGGGAAAGCAATAATGAATCTTTTAACTAATCCCTTGGCAATAATTATGGGAATCCAAATAGTCACTGTTGCAGGATCTATAGCAGTAATCTGCTGGATCAAAAGACAAATCACAGAGATACAAGCCCTTAGGTACATGTTAGACCTCCCAAAGCCCATAAGGCATTCACCTTCCCTTTAGTGGGGATTACAGACATTAAGATGCTCCTTCTGTTATAACCTTGGCAGGAGGAGAAGAGGAATTGATAGTTTAACTTGAAGGTGTTGTGTTAGATAGATAAAGGAATAGATAGACAGATAGAAGAGACTGGATATGTAGTGAGATAGATAAAAGATGTTATTTCCTTTTGATATTGTTGTATATATATTCAGCTTTGACTAATGGCTCAAGCTACCCCTGCCCAATGTCCTTGCATCATAAGGGCAACCATGCTGACATGGTTCGAGGACTAGCCTTTGAACCAGCTGCATGGCTCTCTGGGCTGCAAAGGGGGGGAGGAAAGCCAAAGCGATCTCCGTGTGGAGGTCTGCTTGCCTTGTGTGTGTGTGACTGCTCTCCAATGTTTTAAGGCCTTTCTCCCCATCTGGAGAAAGAAGAGGAAGAGTTTAGAGACAAAATTTGGTGCCTGCTCCTCCTCTTGTTTTTCAGGTTGTTTCTGTGTCCACAGCACATTCCAAAATAAGCAGAATTGGCTATTTTGATGATTTTTACCAAACAAGTTTATTTCCCATCATTTTTGGACTACACAGTCCAATTGGACTGTCCAACCACTAGGCCTTGACTTCCTAATTGCCTCTGCATGAATGCAAACTGTATTGTGTCTTGCATGACCCTCCATGTTTAATCTAATGCATGTGGCAAAAGGGGGGGTGGCTTCGAACAAAAATCTTTTTCTTTTCCTTCTCTTCTATCTTTCTGACTGGTATTTCAATCCCCTTTCAATTGTACCACTTCACATAATTGTCAGCATGCTTAGCCTAATCCAAAGCCCCATGTCTACTGACCAGTGGGCAGCGGTCTTCCATCCTATCTGAGCTATTGTTCTGCCTACATGACCCTTTAACAGGGAAGGTAAGCCCTCAACAACAACAACAACAACAAAACTTGAGCTACTTCCTCAGATGGAGCAGGGCGATCCTGGAAAACCAGCCCCAGATGTTACATCCCTGATGACAGATGCCACACCATGTGTTGTTCCAGTACCAGTTCAACTGTCTGCCTAGCTGTATCCCTAATGAAGCATCCAGAATTCCACATCACATAGCCCTTCACAGACATTGTTGCTACATGCTACCAATTTGTTTGAACTATGGACATTGCTAAACAATGACTCTTTATGTTGTGCCCGCATGGAATAAGTCTCCCATGGACATCAATAAATCGTTACATCCGTTAGCAGTTGGGACTCTCATCAACCTGGTGCACATTGGTGCATTAACCTTCATCTTCAAATCCTTAACACAGTCATTGGACTCAATGTTACATACAGTGCTCATGGTTTATGCTTGCTCATTTCTCCAGAAAAGTTGCTTTCTGTACTGATGCCACATTGCTACTTTTGTCTTCACCATTTCCTGTTGTATTCTGTTTTGTTTGTACCCACCAGGATGTATATTGTATAAATCCCCATAACAACCATTGTTTTATGTACATATATTTGGTATGATTGTGTATGAATGGGTTCCAGAGAGCTCACAACTAGCCTCCTATGGAGATACCCACCGGCGTATGGTCATCCCTCCAAATATTGTCACACTAAACTGTACAGACAAAGGTTTAATTGAAATAGCTTCGTTCTCACAGAAACTGTTCGAACTTCGTATTTCAAAAGGGGGGGAATGATAGGCCCTGAACTGCATTCTGATATCAAAATCATACTGACCTGAGTGACCCCTTCATGGCCCAAGCATGGAATCTAGTGAGCAAGGCCTCCCACTGATGTGAACAGGGGAAGCCATGGGTTTGAAATGTAAATGTATTTCCTTTCTCAGCTTTGGACAGGAATTGGATCATGCAAGGAGCTGCTGTAAGTTTTACTCAGTCGCCAACAGGCTGATGTCTTGGAAATGTCTCCCTTTTGTGATGGACAGAAACCATCTTGATCAAAGCAATGTCCATTTGCATAGCCATTTGGCTCCTGCTACAGCAGAGGTAGTCGGAGACCTACTGAAGAATCAAAGAAACATGAACCTAGGATGTGAGATACACTTCAAACAGTTTCCTTAGAAGACTGATTGTCCCTTTGTCTAGAGACCCTGTTGAAAACCTTATAAAAGGTCTCCTAAATTTACACACCCCGCCCTTCTTGGTCACTTGCAGCCAGAATCTCTGTCAGTCTGCTGTAACCTTAAGCATCAGAGCAGACTTGCTTCATAGTCAAATCCCTCACACAGATTGAACATCCTTGGGAACAGACCTCAATGCTGGTATGTATTTCCATTAGTGATGCCTGTTGACTATTCCACTCTAACACGTTATTTCTTGAGCCTTGTATGAATGTGTGTGTGCGTGCATTGTGTGTTTGAACTCCTGTATCAATAAAAGAGACATTGAGTGCAGTTAAAGCCTCTGTCCTATTTCTGGATTCCTAGTTCCTGGTATACACACCGAAGGGCGGTCCTGCAGGGTCTTGTAAGCAGACCCCTCTTGCAATTTGGTATTTAGAATTCCCCTAAGAGAACACTTGTGCTTACACACTTTCTACTGCCTCTGCACCATCCCCCTCTGGCTTGCAGTCGACCATTCCATCCTGAGGATAGAAAGAGTGAGCCAGCCACATTTTCTACTACCTCTGCACCATCCTCCTCCTGCTTGCAGTCCAGCGTTCCTTCCTGAGGATAAAAAGAGTGAGCCAGCCACACTTTCTACTGCCTCTGCACCATCCCCCCCTGGCTTGCAGTCGAACATTCCATCCTGAGGAGAGAAAGAGTGAGCCAGCCACACTTTCTACTACCTCTGCACCATCCCCCCCTGGCTTGCAGTCGAACATTCCATCCTGAGGAGAGAAAGAGTGATCCAGCCACACTTTCTACTACCTCTGCACCATCCCCCTCTGGCTTGCAGTCGAACATTCCATCCTGAGAATAGAAAGAGTGAGCCAGCCACACTTTCTACTGCCTCTGCACCATCCTCCTCCTGCTTGCAGTCCAGCGTTCCTTCCTGAGGATAGAAAGAGTGATCCAGCCACACTTTCTACTACCTCTGCACCATCCCCCCCTGGCTTGCAGTCGAACATTCCATCCTGAGGATAGAAAGAGTGAGCCAGCCACACTTTCTACTGCCTCTGCACCATCCTCCTCCTGCTTGCAGTCCAGCGTTCCTTCCTGAGGATAGAAAGAGTGAGCCAGCCACACTTTCTACTGCCTCTGCACCATCTTCCTCCTGCTTGCAGTCCAGCGTTCCTTCCTGAGGATAGAAAGAGTGAGCCAGCCACACTTTCTTCTGCCTCTGCACCATCCTCCTCCAGGTTGCAATCGAACATTCCATCCTGAGGATAGAAAGAGTGAGCCAGCCACACTTTCTACTGCCTCTGCACCATCCTCCTCCTGCTTGCAGTCGACCATTCCATCCTGAGGATAGAAAGAGTGAGCCAGCCACACTTTCTACTGCCTCTGCACCATCTTCCTCCTGCTTGCAGTCCAGCGTTCCTTCCTGAGGATAGAAAGAGTGAGCCAGCCACACTTTCTACTGCCTCTGCACCATCCTCCTCCTGCTTGCAGTCCAGCGTTCCTTCCTGAGGATAGAAAGAGTGAGCCAGCCACACTTTCTACTGCCTCTGCACCATCTTCCTCCTGCTTGCAGTCCAGCGTTCCTTCCTGAGGATAGAAAGAGTGAGCCAGCCACACTTTCTTCTGCCTCTGCACCATCCTCCTCCTGCTTGCAGTCGAACATTCCATCCTGAGGAGAGAAAGAGTGATCCAGCCACACTTTCTATTGCCTCTGGACCATCCTCCTCCTGCTTGCAGTCGAACATTCCATCCTGAGGTGTGAAAGAGTGATCCAGCCACACTTTCTATTGCCTCTGCACCATCCTCCTCCTGCTTGCAGTCGAACATTCCATCCTGAGGAGAGAAAGAGTGATCCAGCCACACTTTCTATTGCCTCTGCACCATCCTCCTCCTGCTTGCAGTCAAGCGTTGCATCCTGAGGAGAGAAAGAGTGAGCCAGCCACACTTTCTACTGTCTCTGCACCATCCTCCTCCTGCTTGCAGTCCAGCGTTCCATCCTGAGGAGAGAAAGAGTGAGCCAGCCACACTTTCTACTGCCTCTGCACCATCCTCCTCCTGCTTGCAGTCCAGCGTTCCATCCTGAGGAGAGAAAGAGTGAGCCAGCCACACTTACTACTCCCTCTGCACCATCCTCCTCCTGTTTGCAGTCGAACATTCCATCCTGAGGAGAGAAAGAGTGATCCCGCCACACTTTCTATTGCCTCTGCACCATCCTCCTCCTGCTTGCAGTCGAACATTCCATCCTGAGGAGAGAAAGAGTGATCCAGCCACAATTTCTATTGCCTCTGCACCATCCCCCTCTGGCTTGCAGTCGACCATTCCATCCTGAGGATAGAAAGAGTGAGCCAGCCACACTTTCTACTGCCTCTGCACAATCCTCCTCCTGCTTGCAGTCGAACATTCCATCCTGAGGAGAGAAAGAGTGATCCAGCCACACTTTCTATTGCCTCTGGACCATCCTCCTCCTGCTTGCAGTCGAACATTCCATCCTGAGGAGAGAAAGAGTGATCCCGCCACACTTTCTACTGCCTCTGCACCATCCTCCTCCTGCTTGCAGTCGAACATTCCATCCTGAGGAGAGAAAGAGTGATCCTGCCACACTTTCTATTGCCTCTGGACCATCCTCCTCCTGCTTGCAGTCGAACATTCCATCCTGAGGAGAGAAAGAGTGATCCAGCCACACTTTCTACTCCCTCTGCACCATCCCCCTCTGGCTTGCAGTCGAACATTCCATCCTGAGAATAGAAAGAGTGAGCCAGCCACACTTTCTACTACCTCTGCACCATCCCCCTCTGGCTTGCAGTCGACCATTCCATCCTGAGGATAGAAAGAGTGAGCCAGCCACACTTTCTACTGCCTCTGCACCATCCTCCTCCTGCTTGCAGTCCAGCGTTCCTTCCTGAGGATAGAAAGAGTGAGCCAGCCACACTTTCTACTGCCTCTGCACCATCTTCCTCCTGCTTGCAGTCCAGCGTTCCTTCCTGAGGATAGAAAGAGTGAGCCAGCCACACTTTCTTCTGCCTCTGCACCATCCTCCTCCAGGTTGCAATCGAACATTCTATCCTGAGTTGAGAAAGAGTGAGCCAGCCAAACTTTCTTCTGCCTCTGCACCATCCTCCTCCTGCTTGCAGTCCAGCGTTCCTTCCTGAGGATAGAAAGAGTGAGCCAGCCACACTTTCTACTGCCTCTGCACCATCTTCCTCCTGCTTGCAGTCCAGCGTTCCTTCCTGAGGAGAGAAAGAGTGAGCCAGCCACACTTTCTTCTCCCTCTGCACCATCCTACTCCAGGTTGCATTCGAACATTCCATCCTGAGGAGAGAAAGAGTGAGCCAGCCACACTTTCTTCTCCCTCTGCACCATCCTACTCCAGGTTGCAGTCGAACATTCCATCCTGAGGAGAGAAAGAGTGAGCCAGCCACACTTTCTACTGCCTCTGCACCATCGTCCTCCTGCTTGCAGTCCACCGTTCCATCCTGAGGAGAGAAAGAGTGAGCCAGCCACACTTTCTACTGCCTCTGCACCATCCTACTCCTGCTTGCAATCAAACATTCCCGCCTGAGGAGAGACAGAGTGAGCCAGCCACACTTTCTTCTGCCTCTGCACCATCCTCCTCCAGGTTGTAATCGAACATTCTATCCTGAGTTGAGAAAGAGTGAGCCAGCCACACTTTCTTCTTCCTCTGCACCATCCTCCTCCTGCTTGCAGTCGAACATTCCATCCTGAGGAGAGAAAGAGTGAGCCAGCCACACTTTCTACTGCCTCTGCACCATCCTCCTCTTGCTTGCAGTCGAACATTCTATCCGAAAGAGAGAAACAGTGAACCAGCCACACTTTCTACTGCCTCTGCACCATCCTCCTTCTGCTTGCAGTCAAGCGTTCCATCCTGAGGAGAGGAAGAGTGAGCCAGCCACACTTTCTTCTGCCTCTGCACCATCCTCCTCCTGCTTGCAATCGGATATTCCATCCTGAGGAGAAAAAGAGTGAGCCAGCCACACTTTCTATTGCCTCTGCACCATCCTCCTCCTGCTTGCAGTCAAGGGTTCCATCCTGAGGAAAGAAAGAGTGAGCCAGCCACACTTTCTACTGCCTCTGCACCATCCTCCTCCTGCTTGAAGTCCAGCGTTCCATCCTGAGGAGAGAAAGAGTGAGCCAGCCACACTTTCTACTGCCTCTGCACCATCCTCCTCCTGCTTGCAGTCGACCTTTCCATCCTGAGGAGAGAAAGAGTGAGCCAGCCACAATTTCTACTCCCTCTGCACCATCCTCCTCCTGCTTGCAGTCGACCTTTCCATCCTGAGGAGAGAAAGAGTGAGCCAGCCACAATTTCTACTCCCTCTGCACCATCCTCCTCCTGCTTGCAGTCGACCTTTCCATCCTGAGGAGAGAAAGAGTGAGCCAGCCACACTTTCTACCGCCTATGCACCATCCTCTTCCTGCTTGCAGTTCAGCGTTCCATCCTGAGGAGAGAAAGAGTGAGCCAGCCACACTTTCTACTCCCTCTGCACCATCCTCCTCCTGCTTACAATCGACCTTTCCATCCTGAGAGAGAAAGAGTGAGCCAGCCACACTTTCTACTGCCTCTGCACCATCCTCCTCCTGCTTGCAGTTCAGCGTTCCATCCTGAGGAGAGAAAGAGTGAGCCAGCCACACTTTCTACTGCCTCTGCACCATCCTCCTCCTGCTTGCAGTCGACCATTCCATCCTGAGGAGAGAAAGAGTGAGCCAGCCACACTTTCTACTGCCTCTGCACCATCCTCCTCCTCCTTGCAGTTCAGCGTTCCATCCTGAGGAGAGAAAGAGTGAGCCAGCCACACTTTCTACTGCCTCTGCACCATCGTCCTCCTGCTTGCAGTCCACCGTTCCATCCTGAGGAGAGAAAGAGTGAGCCAGCCACACTTTCTACTGCCTCTGCACCATCCTACTCCTCCTTGCAATCAAACATTCCCGCCTGAGGAGAGACAGAGTGAGCCAGCCACACTTTCTTCTGCCTCTGCACCATCCTCCTCCTGCTTGCAGTCGAACATTCCATCCTGAGGAGAGAAAGAGTGAGCCAGCCACACTTTCTACTGCTTCTGCACTATCCTCCTCCTGCTTGCAGTCGAACATTCCATCCTGAGGAGAGGAAGAGTGAGCCAGCCACATTTTCTACTGCCTCTGCACCATCCTCCTCCTGCTTGCAGTTGAACATTACATCCTGAGGACAGAAAGAGTGAGCCAGCCACACTTTCTACTGCCTGTACACCATCCTCCTCCTGCTTGCAGTCAAGTGTTCCATCCTGAGGAGAGAAAGAGTGAGCCAGCCACACTTTCTACTGCCTCTGCACCATCCTCCTCTTGCTTGCAGTCGAACATTCTATCCGAAAGAGAGAAACAGTGAACCAGCCACACTTTCTACTGCCTCTGCACCATCCTCCTTCTGCTTGCAGTCAAGCGTTCCATCCTGAGGAGAGGAAGAGTGAGCCAGCCACACTTTCTTCTGCCTCTGCACCATCCTCCTCCTGCTTGCAATCGGATATTCCATCCTGAGGAGAAAAAGAGTGAGCCAGCCACACTTTCTATTGCCTCTGCACCATCCTCCTTCTGCTGTCAATCGAACATTCGATTCGGAAGAAGGAAAGAGTGAGCTAGCCACACTTTCTATTGCCTCTGCACCATCCTCCTCCTGCTTGCAGTCAAGGGTTCCATCCTGAGGAAAGAAAGAGTGAGCCAGCCACACTTTCTACTGCCTCTGCACCATCCTCCTCCTGCTTGAAGTCCAGCGTTCCATCCTGAGGAGAGAAAGAGTGAGCCAGCCACACTTTCTACCGCCTCTGCACCATCCTCCTCCTGCTTGCAGTCCAGCGTTCCTTCCTGAGGAGAGAAAGAGTGAGCCAGCCCCACTTTCTACCGCCTCTGCACCATCCTCCTCCTGCTTGCAGTCGACCGTTCCATCCTGAGGAGAGAAAGAGTGAGCCAGCCACACTTTCTTCTGCCTCTACACCATCCTCCTTCTGCTTGCAATCGCACATTCCATCCTGAGGATAGAAAGAGTGAGCCAGCCACACTTTCTACCGTCTCTGCACCATCCTCCTCCTGCTTGCAATCGCACATTCCATCCTGAGGAGAGAAAGAGTGAGCCAGCCACAATTTCTACTCCCTCTGCACCATCCTCCTCCTGGTTGCAGTCGACCATTCTATCCTGAGGAGAGAAAGAGTGAGCCAGCCACACTTTCTACTGCCTCTGCACGATCCTGCTCCTGCTTGCAGTCGAACATTCCATCCTGAGGAGAGAAAGAGTGAGCCAGCCACACTTTCTACTGCCTCTGCACGATCTTGCTCCTGCTTGCAGTCAAACATTCCATCCTGAGGAGAGAAAGAGTGAGCGAGCCACACTTTCTACTGCCTTTGCACCATCCTCCTCCTGCTTGCAGTCGACCTTTCCATCCTGAGGAGAGAAAGAGTGAGCCAGCCACACTTTCTACTGCCTCTACACCACCCTCCTCCTGCTTGCAGTTCAGCGTTCCATCCTGAAGAGAGAAAGAGTCAGCCAGCCACACTTTCTACTCCCTCTGCACCATCCTCCTGCTGCTTGCAGTCAAGTGTTCCATCCTGAGAGAGAAAGAGTGAGCCAGCCACACTTTCTGCTCCCTCTGCACCATTCTTCTCCTGCTTGCAGTCCATCGTTCCATCCTGAGGAGAGAAAGAGTGAGCCAGCCACACTTTCTAATCTCTCTGCACCATTCTCCTCCTGCTTGCAGTCGAACATTACATCCTGAGGAGAGAAAGAGTGAGCCAGCCACACTTTCTACTCCACCTGCACCATTCTTCTCCTGCTTGCAGTAAAACATTCCATCCTGAGGAGAGAAAGAGTGAGCCAGCCACACTTTCTAATCTCTCTGCACCATTCTCCTCCTGCTTGCAGTCGAACATTACATCCTGCGGAGAGAAGGAGTGAGCCACCCACACTTTCTACTTACTCTGCACCATCGTCCTTCTGCTTGCAGTCAAGCGTTCCATCCTGAGGAGAGAAAGAGTGAGCCAGCCACACTTTCTACTGCCTCTGCAACATCCTCCTCCTGCTTTCAGTCCAGCGTTCCATCCTGAGGAGAGAAAGAGTGAGCCAGACTCACTTTCTATTGCCTCTGCACCATCCTCCTCCTGCTTGCAGTCAAGCGTTCCATCCTGAGGAGAGAAAGAGTGAGCCAGCGACACTTTCTTCTGCCTCTGCACCATCCTCCTCCTGCTTGCATTCAAGCGTTCCAGCCTGAGGACAGAAAGAGTGAGTCAGCCACACTTTCTTCTGCCTCTGCACTATCCTCCTCCTGCTTGCATTCAAGCGTTCCATCCTGAGGAGAGAAAGCGTGAGCCAGCCACACTTTCTACTGCCTCTACACCATCCTCCTCCAGCTTACAGTCAAGCGTTCCATCCTGAGGAGAGAAAGAGTAAGCCAGCCACTCTTTCTACTGCCTCTGCACCATCCTCCTTCTGCTTGCAGTCAAGAGTTCCCTCCTGAGAAGAGAAAGAGTGAGCCAGCCACAATTTCTACTGCCTCTGCACCATCCTCCTCCTGCTTGCAGTCGAACATTACATCCTGAGGAGAGAAAGAGTGAGACAGCCACACTTTCTACAGCCTCTGCACCATCCTCCTCCTGCTTGCAGTCAAGCGTTCCATCCTGAGGAGAGAATGAGTGAGCCAGCCACACTTTCTTCTGCCTCTGCACCATCCTCCTCCTGCTTGCAATTCAGCGTTCCATCCTGAAGAGAGAAAGAGTGAGCCAGCCACACTTTCTACCGCCTATGCACCATCCTCTTCCTGCTTGCAGTTCAGCGTTCCATCCTGAGGAGAGAAAGAGTGAGCCAGCCACACTTTCTACCGCCTATGCACCATCCGCTTCCTGCTTGCAGTTCAGCGTTCCATCCTGAGGAGAGAAAGAGTGAGCCAGCCACACTTTCTACTCCCTCTGCACCATCCTCCTCCTGCTTACAATCGACCTTTCCATCCTGAGAGAGAAAGAGTAAGCCAGCCACACTTTCTACTGCCTCTGCACCATCCTCCTCCTGCTTGCAGTCCAGCGTTCCATCCTGAGGAGAGAAAGAGTGAGCCAGCCACACTTTCTACTGCCTCTCCACCATCCTCCTCCTGCTTGCAGTCGACCATTCCATCCTGAGGAGAGAAAGAGTGAGCCAGCCACACTTTCTACTGCCTCTGCACCATCCTCCTCCTGCTTGCAGTTCAGCGTTCCATCCTGAGGAGAGAAAGAGTGAGCCAGCCACACTTTCTACTGCCTCTGCACCATCCTCCTCCTGCTTGCAGTCAACCATTCCATCCTGAGGAGAGAAAGAGTGAGCCAGCCACACTTTCTACTGCCTCTCCACCATCCTCCTCCTGCTTGCAGTTCAGCGTTCCATCCTGAGGAGAGAAAGAGTGAGCCAGCCACACTTTCTACTGCCTCTCCACCATCCTCCTCCTGCTTGCAGTCGACCATTCCATCCTGAGGAGAGAAAGAGTGAGCCAGCCACACTTTCTACTGCCTCTGCACCATCCTCCTCCTGCTTGCAGTTCAGCGTTCCATCCTGAGGAGAGAAAGAGTGAGCCAGCCACACTTTCTACTGCCTCTGCACCATCCTCCTCCTGCTTGCAGTCGACCATTCCATCCTGAGGAGAGAAAGAGTGAGCCAGCCACACTTTCTACTGCCTCTCCACCATCCTCCTCCTGCTTGCAGTCAAACATCTCATCCTGAGGAGAAAAAGAGTGAGCCAGCCACACTTCTACTCCCTCTGCACCATCCTCCTCCTGCTTGCAGTCCAGCGTTCCATCCTGAGGAGAGAAATAGTGAGCCAGCCACACTTTCTTCCGCCTATGCACCATCCTCTTCCTGCTTGCAGTTCAGCGTTCTATCCTGAGGAGAGAAAGAGTGAGCCAGCCACACTTTCTACTCCCTCTGCACCATCCTCCTCCTGCTTACAATCGACCTTTCCATCCTGAGAGAGAAAGAGTGAGCCAGCCACACTTTCTCCTGCCTCTGCACCATCCTCCTCCTGCTTGCAGTCCAGCGTTCCATCCTGAGGAGAGAAAGAGTGAGCCAACCACACTTTCTACTGCCTCTGCACCATCCTCCTCCTGCTTGCAGTTCAGCGTTCCATCCTGAGGAGAGAAAGAGTGAGCCAGCCACACTTTCTACTGCCTCTGCACCATCCTCCTCCTGCTTGCAGTCGACCATTCCATCCTGAGGAGAGAAAGAGTGAGCCAGCCACACTTTCTACTGCCTCTCCACCATCCTCCTCCTGCTTGCAGTCAAGCGTTCCATCCTGAGGAGAGAAAGAGTGAGCCAGCCACACTTTCTTCTGCCTCTGCACCATCCTCCTCCTGCTTGCAATCGGATATTCCATCCTGAGGAGAAAAAGAGTGAGCCAGCCACACTTTCTATTGCCTCTGCACCATCCTCCTCCTGCTTGCAGTCAAGGGTTCCATCCTGAGGAAAGAAAGAGTGAGCCAGCCACACTTTCTACTGCCTCTGCACCATCCTCCTCCTGCTTGCAGTCGACCTTTCCATCCTGAGGAGAGAAAGAGTGAGCCAGCCACAATTTCTACTCCCTCTGCACCATCCTCCTCCTGCTTGCAGTCGACCTTTCCATCCTGAGGAGAGAAAGAGTGAGCCAGCCACAATTTCTACTCCCTCTGCACCATCCTCCTCCTGCTTGCAGTCGACCTTTCCATCCTGAGGAGAGAAAGAGTGAGCCAGCCACACTTTCTACCGCCTATGCACCATCCTCTTCCTGCTTGCAGTTCAGCGTTCCATCCTGAGGAGAGAAAGAGTGAGCCAGCCACACTTTCTACTCCCTCTGCACCATCCTCCTCCTGCTTACAATCGACCTTTCCATCCTGAGAGAGAAAGAGTGAGCCAGCCACACTTTCTACTGCCTCTGCACCATCCTCCTCCTGCTTGCAGTTCAGCGTTCCATCCTGAGGAGAGAAAGAGTGAGCCAGCCACACTTTCTACTGCCTCTGCACCATCCTCCTCCTGCTTGCAGTCGACCATTCCATCCTGAGGAGAGAAAGAGTGAGCCAGCCACACTTTCTACTGCCTCTGCACCATCCTCCTCCTCCTTGCAGTTCAGCGTTCCATCCTGAGGAGAGAAAGAGTGAGCCAGCCACACTTTCTACTGCCTCTGCACCATCGTCCTCCTGCTTGCAGTCCACCGTTCCATCCTGAGGAGAGAAAGAGTGAGCCAGCCACACTTTCTACTGCCTCTGCACCATCCTACTCCTCCTTGCAATCAAACATTCCCGCCTGAGGAGAGACAGAGTGAGCCAGCCACACTTTCTTCTGCCTCTGCACCATCCTCCTCCTGCTTGCAGTCGAACATTCCATCCTGAGGAGAGAAAGAGTGAGCCAGCCACACTTTCTACTGCTTCTGCACTATCCTCCTCCTGCTTGCAGTCGAACATTCCATCCTGAGGAGAGGAAGAGTGAGCCAGCCACATTTTCTACTGCCTCTGCACCATCCTCCTCCTGCTTGCAGTTGAACATTACATCCTGAGGACAGAAAGAGTGAGCCAGCCACACTTTCTACTGCCTGTACACCATCCTCCTCCTGCTTGCAGTCAAGTGTTCCATCCTGAGGAGAGAAAGAGTGAGCCAGCCACACTTTCTACTGCCTCTGCACCATCCTCCTCTTGCTTGCAGTCGAACATTCTATCCGAAAGAGAGAAACAGTGAACCAGCCACACTTTCTACTGCCTCTGCACCATCCTCCTTCTGCTTGCAGTCAAGCGTTCCATCCTGAGGAGAGGAAGAGTGAGCCAGCCACACTTTCTTCTGCCTCTGCACCATCCTCCTCCTGCTTGCAATCGGATATTCCATCCTGAGGAGAAAAAGAGTGAGCCAGCCACACTTTCTATTGCCTCTGCACCATCCTCCTTCTGCTGTCAATCGAACATTCGATTCGGAAGAAGGAAAGAGTGAGCTAGCCACACTTTCTATTGCCTCTGCACCATCCTCCTCCTGCTTGCAGTCAAGGGTTCCATCCTGAGGAAAGAAAGAGTGAGCCAGCCACACTTTCTACTGCCTCTGCACCATCCTCCTCCTGCTTGAAGTCCAGCGTTCCATCCTGAGGAGAGAAAGAGTGAGCCAGCCACACTTTCTACCGCCTCTGCACCATCCTCCTCCTGCTTGCAGTCCAGCGTTCCTTCCTGAGGAGAGAAAGAGTGAGCCAGCCCCACTTTCTACCGCCTCTGCACCATCCTCCTCCTGCTTGCAGTCGACCGTTCCATCCTGAGGAGAGAAAGAGTGAGCCAGCCACACTTTCTTCTGCCTCTACACCATCCTCCTTCTGCTTGCAATCGCACATTCCATCCTGAGGATAGAAAGAGTGAGCCAGCCACACTTTCTACCGTCTCTGCACCATCCTCCTCCTGCTTGCAATCGCACATTCCATCCTGAGGAGAGAAAGAGTGAGCCAGCCACAATTTCTACTCCCTCTGCACCATCCTCCTCCTGGTTGCAGTCGACCATTCTATCCTGAGGAGAGAAAGAGTGAGCCAGCCACACTTTCTACTGCCTCTGCACGATCCTGCTCCTGCTTGCAGTCGAACATTCCATCCTGAGGAGAGAAAGAGTGAGCCAGCCACACTTTCTACTGCCTCTGCACGATCTTGCTCCTGCTTGCAGTCAAACATTCCATCCTGAGGAGAGAAAGAGTGAGCGAGCCACACTTTCTACTGCCTTTGCACCATCCTCCTCCTGCTTGCAGTCGACCTTTCCATCCTGAGGAGAGAAAGAGTGAGCCAGCCACACTTTCTACTGCCTCTACACCACCCTCCTCCTGCTTGCAGTTCAGCGTTCCATCCTGAAGAGAGAAAGAGTCAGCCAGCCACACTTTCTACTCCCTCTGCACCATCCTCCTGCTGCTTGCAGTCAAGTGTTCCATCCTGAGAGAGAAAGAGTGAGCCAGCCACACTTTCTGCTCCCTCTGCACCATTCTTCTCCTGCTTGCAGTCCATCGTTCCATCCTGAGGAGAGAAAGAGTGAGCCAGCCACACTTTCTAATCTCTCTGCACCATTCTCCTCCTGCTTGCAGTCGAACATTACATCCTGAGGAGAGAAAGAGTGAGCCAGCCACACTTTCTACTCCACCTGCACCATTCTTCTCCTGCTTGCAGTAAAACATTCCATCCTGAGGAGAGAAAGAGTGAGCCAGCCACACTTTCTAATCTCTCTGCACCATTCTCCTCCTGCTTGCAGTCGAACATTACATCCTGCGGAGAGAAGGAGTGAGCCACCCACACTTTCTACTTACTCTGCACCATCGTCCTTCTGCTTGCAGTCAAGCGTTCCATCCTGAGGAGAGAAAGAGTGAGCCAGCCACACTTTCTACTGCCTCTGCAACATCCTCCTCCTGCTTTCAGTCCAGCGTTCCATCCTGAGGAGAGAAAGAGTGAGCCAGACTCACTTTCTATTGCCTCTGCACCATCCTCCTCCTGCTTGCAGTCAAGCGTTCCATCCTGAGGAGAGAAAGAGTGAGCCAGCGACACTTTCTTCTGCCTCTGCACCATCCTCCTCCTGCTTGCATTCAAGCGTTCCAGCCTGAGGACAGAAAGAGTGAGTCAGCCACACTTTCTTCTGCCTCTGCACTATCCTCCTCCTGCTTGCATTCAAGCGTTCCATCCTGAGGAGAGAAAGCGTGAGCCAGCCACACTTTCTACTGCCTCTACACCATCCTCCTCCAGCTTACAGTCAAGCGTTCCATCCTGAGGAGAGAAAGAGTAAGCCAGCCACTCTTTCTACTGCCTCTGCACCATCCTCCTTCTGCTTGCAGTCAAGAGTTCCCTCCTGAGAAGAGAAAGAGTGAGCCAGCCACAATTTCTACTGCCTCTGCACCATCCTCCTCCTGCTTGCAGTCGAACATTACATCCTGAGGAGAGAAAGAGTGAGACAGCCACACTTTCTACAGCCTCTGCACCATCCTCCTCCTGCTTGCAGTCAAGCGTTCCATCCTGAGGAGAGAATGAGTGAGCCAGCCACACTTTCTTCTGCCTCTGCACCATCCTCCTCCTGCTTGCAATTCAGCGTTCCATCCTGAAGAGAGAAAGAGTGAGCCAGCCACACTTTCTACCGCCTATGCACCATCCTCTTCCTGCTTGCAGTTCAGCGTTCCATCCTGAGGAGAGAAAGAGTGAGCCAGCCACACTTTCTACCGCCTATGCACCATCCGCTTCCTGCTTGCAGTTCAGCGTTCCATCCTGAGGAGAGAAAGAGTGAGCCAGCCACACTTTCTACTCCCTCTGCACCATCCTCCTCCTGCTTACAATCGACCTTTCCATCCTGAGAGAGAAAGAGTAAGCCAGCCACACTTTCTACTGCCTCTGCACCATCCTCCTCCTGCTTGCAGTCCAGCGTTCCATCCTGAGGAGAGAAAGAGTGAGCCAGCCACACTTTCTACTGCCTCTCCACCATCCTCCTCCTGCTTGCAGTCGACCATTCCATCCTGAGGAGAGAAAGAGTGAGCCAGCCACACTTTCTACTGCCTCTGCACCATCCTCCTCCTGCTTGCAGTTCAGCGTTCCATCCTGAGGAGAGAAAGAGTGAGCCAGCCACACTTTCTACTGCCTCTGCACCATCCTCCTCCTGCTTGCAGTCAACCATTCCATCCTGAGGAGAGAAAGAGTGAGCCAGCCACACTTTCTACTGCCTCTCCACCATCCTCTTCCTGCTTGCAGTTCAGCGTTCCATCCTGAGGAGAGAAAGAGTGAGCCAGCCACACTTTCTACTGCCTCTCCACCATCCTCCTCCTGCTTGCAGTCGACCATTCCATCCTGAGGAGAGAAAGAGTGAGCCAGCCACACTTTCTACTGCCTCTGCACCATCCTCCTCCTGCTTGCAGTTCAGCGTTCCATCCTGAGGAGAGAAAGAGTGAGCCAGCCACACTTTCTACTGCCTCTGCACCATCCTCCTCCTGCTTGCAGTCGACCATTCCATCCTGAGGAGAGAAAGAGTGAGCCAGCCACACTTTCTACTGCCTCTCCACCATCCTCCTCCTGCCTGCAGTCAAACATCTCATCCTGAGGAGAAAAAGAGTGAGCCAGCCACACTTCTACTCCCTCTGCACCATCCTCCTCCTGCTTGCAGTCCAGCGTTCCATCCTGAGGAGAGAAATAGTGAGCCAGCCACACTTTCTTCCGCCTATGCACCATCCTCTTCCTGCTTGCAGTTCAGCGTTCTATCCTGAGGAGAGAAAGAGTGAGCCAGCCACACTTTCTACTCCCTCTGCACCATCCTCCTCCTGCTTACAATCGACCTTTCCATCCTGAGAGAGAAAGAGTGAGCCAGCCACACTTTCTACTGCCTCTGCACCATCCTCCTCCTGCTTGCAGTCCAGCGTTCCATCCTGAGGAGAGAAAGAGTGAGCCAACCACACTTTCTACTGCCTCTGCACCATCCTCCTCCTGCTTGCAGTTCAGCGTTCCATCCTGAGGAGAGAAAGAGTGAGCCAGCCACACTTTCTACTGCCTCTGCACCATCCTCCTCCTGCTTGCAGTCGACCATTCCATCCTGAGGAGAGAAAGAGTGAGCCAGCCACACTTTCTACTGCCTCTCCACCATCCTCCTCCTGCTTGCAGTCAAGCGTTCCATCCTGAGGAGAGAAAGAGTGAGCCAGCCTCACTTTCTATTGCCTCTGCACCATCCTCCTCCTGCTTGCAGTCAAACATTCCATCCTGAGGAGAAAAAGAGTGAGCCAGCCACACTTTCTATTGCCTCTGCACCATCCCCCTCTGGCTTGCAGTCGAACATTCCATCCTGAGGAGAGAAAGAGTGAGCCAGCCACACTTACTACTCCCTCTGCACCATCCTCCTGCTGCTTGCAATCGAACATTCCATCCTGAGGAGAGAAAGAGTGAGCCAGCCACACTTTCTACTCCCTCTGCACCATCCTCCTCCTGCTTGCAATCGACCTTTCCATCCTGAGAGAGAAAGAGTGAGCCAGCCACACTTTCTACTGCCTCTGCACCATCCTCCTCCTGCTTGCAGTCCAGCGTTCCATCCTGAGGAGAGAAAGAGTGAGCCAACCACACTTTCTACTGCCTCTGCACCATCCTCCTCCTGCTTGCAGTTCAGCGTTCCATCCTGAAGAGAGAAAGAGTGAGCCAGCCACACTTTCTACTCCCTCTGCACCATCCTCATCCTGCTTGCAGTCCAGCGTTCCATCCTGAGGAGAGAAAGAGTGAGCCAGCCACACTTTCTATTGCCTCTGCACCATCCTCCTCCTGCTTGCAGTTCAGCGTTCCATCCTGAGGAGAGAAAGAGTGAGCCAGCCACACTTTCTACTGCCTCTGCACCATCCTCCTCCTGCTTGCAGTCCAGCGTTCCATCCTGAGGAGAGAAAGAGTGAGCCAGCCACACTTTCTACCGCCTCTGCACCATCCTCCTCCTGCTTGCCGTCAAGCGTTCCATCCTGAAGAGAGAAAGAGTGAGCCAGCCACACTTTCTACCGCCTCTGCACCATCCTCCTCCTGCTTGCAGTTCAGCGTTCCATCCTGAAGAGAGAAAGAGTGAGCCAGCCACACTTTCTACTCCCTCTGCACCATCCTCATCCTGCTTGCAGTCCAGCGTTCCATCCTGAGGAGAGAAAGAGTGAGCCAGCCACACTTTCTATTGCCTCTGCACCATCCTCCTTCTGCTTGCAGTCAAGAGTTCCCTCCTGAGAAGAGAAAGAGTCAGCCAGCCACAATTTCTATTCCCTCTGCACCTTCGCCATCCTACTTGCAGTCAAGCGTTTCATTTTGAGGAGAGAAAGAGTGAGCCAGCCACACTTTCTACTGCCTCTGCACCATCCTCCTCCTGCTTGCAGTCGAAAATTACATCCTGAGGAGAGAAAGAGTGAGACAGCCACACTTTCTACTCCCTCTGCACCATCCTCCTCCTGCTTGCAGTCAAGCGTTCCATCCTGAGGAGAGAATGAGTGAGCCAGCCACACTTTCTACCGCCTATGCACCATCCTCCTCCTGCTTGCAGTTCAGCGTTCCATCCTGAGGAGAGAAAGAGTGAGCCAGCCACACTTTCTTCTGCCTCTTCACCATCCTCCTCCTGCTTGCAATCACACATTCCATCCTGAGGAGAGAAAGAGTGAGCCAGCCACGCTTTCTTCTGCCTCTGCACCATCCTCCTCCTGCTTGCAGTCAAGCGTTCCATCCTGAGGAGAGAAAGAGTAAGACAGCCACACTTTCTTCTGCCTCTGCACCATCCTCCTCCTGCTTGCAATTCAGCGTTCCATCCTGAAGAGAGAAAGAGTGAGCCAGCCACACTTTCTATTCCCTCTGCCCCATCCTCCTCCTGCTTGCAGTCCAGCGTTCCATCCTGAGGAGAGAAAGAGTGAGCCAGCCACACTTTCTACCGCCTATGCACCATCCTCCTCCTGCTTGCAGTTCAGCGTTCCATCCTGAGGAGAGAAAGAGTGAGCCAGCCACACTTTCTTCTGCCTCTGCACCATCCTCCTCCTGCTTGCAGTCGAACATTGCATCCTGAGTTGAGAAAGAGTGAGCCAGCCACACTTTCTACTGCCTCTGCACCATCCACCTCCTACTTTCAGTCCAGCGTTCCATCCTGAGGAGAGAAAGAGTGAGCCAGCCACACTTTCTACTGCCTCTGCACCATCCTCCTCCTGCTTGCAGTCAAGCGTTCCATCCTGAGGAGAGAAAGAATGAGCCAGCCACACTTTCTACTGCCTCTGCACCATCCTCCTCCTGCTTGCAGTCAAGCGTTCCATCCTGAGGAGAGAAAGAGTGAGCCAGCCACATTTTCTACTGCTTCTGCACCATCCTTCTCCTGCTTGCAATCGCACATTCCATCCTGAGGAGAGAAAGAGTGAGCCAGCCACACTTTCTACTGCCTCTGCACCATCCACCTCCTACTTTCAGTCCAGCGTTCCATCCTGAGGAGAGAAAGAGTGAGCCAGCCACACTTTCTACTGCCTCTGCACCATCCACCTCCTACTTTCAGTCCAGCGTTCCATCCTGAGGAGAGAAAGAGTGAGCCAGCCACACTTTCTACTGCCTCTGCACCATCCTCCTCCTGCTTGCAGTCAAGCGTTCCATCCTGAGGAGAGAAAGAGTGAGCCAGCCACATTTTCTACTGCTTCTGCACCATCCTTCTCCTGCTTGCAATCGCACATTCCATCCTGAGGAGAGAAAGAGTGAGCCAGCCACACTTTCTACTGCCTCTGCACCATCCACCTCCTACTTTCAGTCCAGCGTTCCATCCTGAGGAGAGAAAGAGTGAGCCAGCCACACTTTCTACTGCCTCTGCACCATCCACCTCCTACTTTCAGTCCAGCGTTCCATCCTGAGGAGAGAAAGAGTGAGCCAGCCACACTTTCTACTGCCTCTGCACCATCCTCCTCCTGCTTGCAGTCAAGCGTTCCATCCTGAGGAGAGAAAGAATGAGCCAGCCACACTTTCTACTGCCTCTGCACCATCGTCCTCCTGCTTGCAGTCAAGCGTTCCATCCTGAGGAGAGAAAGAATGAGCCAGCCACACTTTCTACTGCCTCTGCACCATTCTTCTTCTGCTAGCAATCGAACGTTCCATCCTGAGGAGAGAAAGAGTGAGCCAGCCACACTTTCTACTGCCTCTGCACCATCCACCTCCTACTTTCAGTCCAGCGTTCCATCCTGAGGAGAGAAAGAGTGAGCCAGCCACACTTTCTACTGCCTCTGCACCATCCTCCTCCTGCTTGCAGTCAAGCGTTCCATCCTGAGGAGAGAAAGAATGAGCCAGCCACACTTTCTACTGCCTCTGCACCATTCTTCTTCTGCTAGCAGTCGAACGTTCCATCCTGAGGAGAGAAAGAGTGAGCCAGCCACACTTTCTACTACCTCTGCACCATCCTCCTCCTCCTTGCAGTGGGACATTCTTCAGAAGCCACTTCTCCTTCCATCATCCTCAACAATAGGGACATCAGGCAAAGGTTTCCAAAGTCACCCCCTTCCCTACCTACTAGATCATTCTTGTTTTGTGGCATTCAGCTAATGTTATCTGGAATTGTTGGATATTATTTTTCTGCTTTTCTACTTTTCACTTTTTCTCCGTTATTTATTGGGTACTGCATCCATCCCTTCCCATGGCTCAACGCATCTCTCCCAACCTGATCCCTGTCCGACTTCTCCGTATCTCCAAGTTTCCATTTTCCTGCTCACTCTGGAACTGTCGCTCTGCTGTTCCGAAAGCTACAGCATTTCATGATCTTTTTCTTTCCAGATCTTTTAATCTTCTACTGAAACTTGGCTCCCAGCCTATGATACTGTTACCTCCGCTGCCCTCTCTTTTGGCGGGCTTTCTTTCATCCACACAAGCTGCCCTGAGGGTCGAGGAGGTGGGGTTGGTATCTAATTTTCTAAATCTTTCCAGTTTCAACCCCTTTCTCTTCCCACTAATTATAGTTTTTCTTCATTTGAGTCTCATTCTATTAGACTCTTTTCTCCTTTGCAGGCTCGGGTTGCAGTCATTTATCCCCCTCCTGGTTCTACTAACCAATTCCTTTCGGACTTTGAATCATGGCTCACCTTTTTTCTCTCTGGACTCTTTCATACGAGTCTAAATTGGAAGTATAATTTAAGGTCAATTCGAATGGAATCATGGGTTTTACGTTATTGCGAATTAACTCTTCGCACGCAAATTCGGACAAGAGGGAAGCCAATTCGAATGCAATCATGGGTTTTACGTTATTGCTAATTAAAGCTTCGCATGCAAATTTGGGCAGGAGGGGGTTATTTTCGGGTAATGGGAAGTAATTCCGAACGGAGCAGGGGTTCTTCCGACTGGAGCAGGGGTTCATGTAAATTCGCTAAACTAGTGAATTTACATGAATCCGCATTGGCTCCATTCGAAGTTGGGAGAAATTCCTCCCGTTTGAAAGAGTAGTCAGACTCAGTTCCTTCTCTAATTCTAGGTGACTTTAATATCCACCTTGATGATCCTAAGAACCCTTCAGCATCTCGCTTTAGCTCCCTCTTAGCTTCTTTTGATCTTCAACCCCACTCCAACTCTTCAACCCATTCTTCTAGTCACTGTCTGGACCTAGTTCTCGCTACTAAGTCTGTCATTTCTGACTACTTGGCATCTGACTATCCATTGTCAGATCATCATCTAATTTCTTTTACTCTTACTTATATCCCACCTCCTCATCATGTTGTTCAATGCACCTTTTGTAATCTTCAGTCTGTTAACGCTGATCATCTCTGTCAGACCTTGGATTCTTCTCTCTCTTCTTTAAATCTTGGGGACTCTACTGACTCAGCAATGTCTTCATTCAACTCCACTCTTTCTTCAACCCTTGACAGCTTTACCCCTATATCTGTTCACACATCCTCCTCTATGTCTAGGCCTCAGCCTTGGCTCTCTCCCACAGTTAGGTTTCTCGGGCCCTGCTCTCGAGCAGCCGAACACCTTTGGAAAAAGTCCAGGGAGTGGGCCGATTTTATTCATTATAAATTTGTTCTTTTATCCTTCTCTCGGGCCTTGTCTATGGCAAAACAGAATTACTATAAATCATTGATCTGCGCCAATGAGAGGTGCCCGCAGCGTTTGTTCTCCTGCTTCAATACACTGCTAAACCTTCTTCTCCCCCTGTCTTCTCATCATTTTCCCCAACTGACTTCGCCAACTACTTCCTCACAAAAGTCACCACTATTCGATCTGAAATTGTTCCTCCTGATTTGCCACCTACCACTAATCTCCTGGTACCTTCTACTAATAAACTCTCTGTGTTTCCGCCTGTTTCTCTGGATGAACTCTCTACGCTGCTACATTCTTCGAAACCTACAACTTGTTCTCTTGATCCTATCCCCTCCCATCTTCTAATCTCTATAACCTCTTCTTTTCTGCCCTCACTCCCCTAAATCTTTAATCTCTCTCTCTTTGGGTTCCTTCCCTTCGGACTTCAAACATGCTCTTGTTTCCCCAATTCTGAAGAAACCCTCTCTCAACCCCTCTTCTTTGTCTAGCTACCATCCGATCTCTCTTCTTCCTTTCCTTTCTGAGGTTCTAGAACGGGTTGTTTATTCTCACTGTCTTGAGTTTCTCGAGGCCAATTCAATCCTGGACCCTTTTCAGTCTGGTTTCCGCCCATGACACTCTACTGAGACAGCCCTCACCAAGATCTCAAATGACCTCTTGCAGGCCAAGGTGAATGGCCTCTACTCTATTCTCATCCTTCTTGATCTGTCTGCAGCCTTCGACACAGTGGATCACTGTCTCTTCCTTGACTTACTTTCTAACCTCGGGTTCTCTGACTCTGTTCTCAACTGGTTTAAATCTTACTTATCAGACAGATCTTTTGCAATGGTCACAGATGGCAAGACCTCTTCCTCTGTCTCCTTATCTGTTGGAGTTCCTCAGGGCTCTGTCTTGGGTCCCCTTCTGTTCTCTCTTTATACACTGTCCCTAGGCAAACTCATCAGTTCTTTTGGTTTCTCCTATCATCTGTATGCCGACGACACTCAGCTGTATCTCTCAACCCCTGACCTTTCGCTGGGGCTTGAACAGCAAGTTTCATCTTGTCTGGCTGCCATCACTCAGTGGATGCGGCATCGGCGCTTGAAGCTCAACATGTCTAAGACAGAGCTTCTTGTCTTCCCACTTAAGCCCACCCTTCAATACTCCTTTTCTGTTTCTGTTGACGGCACTTCTATTCAACCGGTTCAGCAAGCCCACAGTCTTGGTTTTATCTTTGATTCCTCTCTGTCATTTATCCCCCAGATTCAGGCCACTGCCAAGACCTGTAGATTCTCCCTTTACAATATTGCTAAAATCCGTCCATTCCTCTCAGCCTCCACTGCCAAGACTCTGGTCCATGCCCTGGTGGTATCGTGACTAGATTATTGTAACCTTCTTCTGACAGGGCTTCCTCTCTCACACCTCCAACCTTTAATCTCTGTCCAGAACTCAACCGCATGCATTATCACATCCGCTCGCCACAGTGACCATGTTTCTCCTCTCTTCTCCTCCCTTCATTGGCTCCCATTCCCCTTCTGCATCCAGTACAAGCTTTTGTTATTTACTTTCAAAGCCCTCCATGGACTGCCCCTCCTTACTTGTCTGAACATCTTTCTCCTCACACTCCTTTTCTTCCCCTCCGTTCTGCTAGTCAAGGTCTCCTGTCCCAGCCGAGAATTTCCACTGCCCTGCCTCAGATTCGTCCTTTCTCACTTGCTGCCCCTCACTTCTGGAACCTTCTTCCTCTACATGCGTGCCTCATCACTTCTCTAACCAGTTTCAGAACTGAGTTAAAGACTATATTGTTTAGAGAAGCGTTCCCAGATGTGTGACTTTGTCTGGCCCGTTTTAACTGTGCATTATGAAGCTGAGCCCTCCCTCTAGTCCATCTGCCTTGGTCCAGGCCTCAGAGGGAGAGAAGAACCACCGGACCGGATACCTTTCCTCATCACCTTTCCCTTCTCCTTTTGTGTTGTGTCTTTTAGATTGTAAGCCTGAGGGCAGGGAACCGTCTAATTATAAGTTTATATGTACAGCACTGTGTAAACCTACAGCGCTATATAAATAAAGGTTAATAATAATAATAAATAATACGCAATAACATAAAACCCATGATTGCAATCGGAATGACTTCCCTTTTGCCTGAAATTGCATGAGATACAAAACAGCTTCATTTATATACTGCTTCATACCACCTAAAGAGTGTCTAAGCTGTTTACAACTGTAAGCTACTTGCACCCAACAATCTGGGTACTCATTTTAGCAACCTTGGAAGAATGCAAGCCTCAGTTGAGCTTGAGCCCTTTTCCTGGTCTTGAACTCGCAACCTTATGGTTTTGAGTTAGTGGCTGCAGTTCAGGCATTTAACCACTGCACACAAGGACTTCCGGTTGGGAGCGGCAGCCGAATGGACGCATCATAGAATCATAGAATCATAGAATCATAGAGTTGGAAGAGACCACAAGGGCCATCCAGTCCAACCCCCTGCCGTGCAGGAACTCCAAATCAAAGCATCCCTGACAGATGGCCATCCAGCCTCTGCTTAAAGACCCCTAAGGAAGGAGACTCCACCACACTCCGAGGGAGTGTGTTCCACTGTCGAATAGCCCTTACTGTCAGGAAGTTCCTCCTAATGTTGAGGTGGAATCTCTTTTCCTGCAGTTTGCATCCATTGTTCCGCGTTCTAGTCTCTGCAGCAGCAGAAAACAAGCTTGCTCCCTCCTCAATATGACATCCCTTCAAATATTTTCATCTTCAGGAGGCTCCTGAGGAACGCCATCCACTTGGGTGAATTCCTTCCATACATTTCAACACGGGATGGAAAAACCTCTACCTTTGGCATAAGGTGGGCGAAGGGGCTTTTGTGGACCTATTTTCCTGTCTAAAATCCTGGGGGGGCTGGGCTTGGGCACCCCCCAACTCCAAACCCTCCGGGGTAAGGCAGAGGAGGTCGAAGCAACCCGGCACCTTTAGTGGGAAACCTTGGGAACAAAGGCTGCCACCAACTTTTTAAAGTTAGAAGACAGAATAGAACATTAAGGAAGAGCAGCATGGACAGACTTCAGGGACACAGCAGGGGAGCCTGGGAGTTCCATCGCAGGGAAGAGTTGCTGCTAAGCCTCAGAGGAGGCGCGTGGTTGTGGTGGGGGACTCCTTGCTGAGGGGTACAGAAGCAGTGATTTGTGGGCCCGACAAGATGTCTCGTGAGGTGTGTTGTCTCCCTGGAGCAAAGATCCGTGATGTGACGGAGAGGCTGACAAGATTGGTGAAATCTACTGACAAATACCCCTTCCTTTTGGTCCACGTGGGAACGAATGACACAGCAAGACACAGCCTTCACAATATCAGAAGGGATTACGAGGCTCTGGGGAAGAAGCTGAAGGAAATGGACGCACAGATTGTCATCTCGTCTATTCTACCAGTGGAAGGGCATGGTCCAGGAAGAGAGAGGAAAATAGCAGATATCAACAACTGGCTCCGCAGATGGTGTCGCCGAGAACAATTTGGATTCTTGGATCATGGGCTGCGGTACCATGAGGAGGGACTTCTAGCAAGGGATGGGCTACATCTCACGCCAGTTGGAAGAAACGTTTTTGCCAACAGTCTGAAGAATCTGATCAGGAGGGCTTTAAACTAAGTGACCTGGGGAAGGGAGACAGCAGTTTGGAAGGCAAAACGGCTAGAAAAAATAGTCAAACTGACATAGAGGGAAGAACACAAACAGTGCAAGGACCCAACAATAGGAGCCAAAAAAACATGCACAGGCATCAAGTAAAGGGGACACATGGTCTTAGATGTCTCTACACTAATGCACAGAGCATGGGAAATAAGCAAGATGAACTTGCACTCCTAGCACAACAAGGGAAATATGATATAATAGGCATCACTGAAACCTGGTGGGATGAGTCTCACGACTGGAATATAGAAATAGAGGGATATAACCTTTTTAAGAGAAACAGGCCAAGCAGGAAAGGAGGAGGAATAGCATTATATGTCAAGGATATTTACACCAGTGAAGAGATCCAGGAAATCAATACTGGAAGCCAGGTGGAGAGCATCTGGATAAAAATTAAAGGAGAGGGAAACAACAGGGATGTTACTGTGGGAGTCTACTACAGACCCCCAAGTCAGACAGAGGAAATGGATGATGCCTTTCTAGAACAGATGACCACACAATCAGGAAGGAGAGATGTAGTATTGATGGGGGACTTCAACTACCCGGATATTTGCTGGAAGTCAAACTCAGCGCTATCCTCAAGATCTAGAAAATTCCTCACTTGCCTGGAAGACAATTTCATTGTCCAAAAGGTGGAAGAGGCAACAAGGGGATCAACTATTTTGGATCTGATCTTAACCAACAGGGAAGACCTAGTTGATGGGGTGCAAGTGGTGGGATCCTTAGGTGGAAGTGACCATGTCCTCCTGGAGTTTGTTATACAGTGGAAAGGTGAAGCTAGGCATAGTCAGACACGCATTCTAGACTTTAGGAAAGCTGATTTCAATAAACTTAGAGAAATACTGGGGGTGATCCCATGGTCAAGAATACTAAAAGAGAAGGGAGTTCAAGATGGATGGGAGTTCCTCAAAAGGGAGATACTAAAGGGACAATTTCAGACAGTTCCAATGAGGAAGAAAAATGGGAGATGTCTCAAGAAACCGGTATGGATGACTAAGGAACTTACAAATGAGCTAAGTTTTAAACGGAACATGTATAAAAAATGGAAAAATGGGGAAATCACCAAAGAGGAATTCAAACAAATAGCCAGTACATGCAGGGATAAAGTCAGAAAAGCTAAAGCGCAAAATGAACTCAGGCTTGCTAGAGACGTTAAGAACAATAAAAAGGGCTTTTTTGGATATGTCCGCAGCAAAAGGAAGAAGAAGGAAACAGTTGGGCCACTGCGTGGAGAAGATGGCCAAATGCTCACAGGAGACAGAGAAAAGGCAGAATTCCTCAACACCTTCTTTGCTTCAGTCTTCTCAGGAAAGGCAAAGGGTGCCCAACCTAAGGATGATGGGGCAGAGGACAGAATAGGGGAATTTCAGCACAGAATAAATAAAGAGACAGTACAGGAATACCTGGTTAATCTAAATGAATATAAGTCTCCAGGACCAGATGAACTACATCCTAGAGTATTAAAAGAACTGGCAAATGTAATATCAGAACCAATGGCAATCATCTTTGAGAACTCTTGGAGAACAGGAGAAGTCCCTGCAGACTGGAGGAGGGCAAATGTTGTCCCAATCTTCAAAAAGGGGAAAAAAGAGGATCCCAACAATTATCGTCCGGTTAGTCTGACATCAATTCCAGGAAAGATTCTGGAGCAGATCATTAAGCAGAGAGTCTGTGAATATCTGGAAGATAATTCCATAATCACAAAAAGCCAACATGGGTTTCAGAGAAACAAGTCATGCCAGACAAATCTGATCTCTTTTTTTGATAAAATTACTAGCTTGGTAGATGAAGGGAATGCTGTGGATATAGTATATCTTGACTTCAGTAAGGCATTTGACAAGGTTCCCCATGACATTCTTGCAAACAAGCTTGCAAAATGTGGGATAGACAAGGTAACCGTTACATGGATTTGTAACTGGTTGACTGACCGAACCCAAAGGGTGCTCACCAACGGTTCCTTTTCATCCTGGAAAGAAGTGACAAGTGGGGTCCCACAGGGTTCTGTCCTGGGCCCAGTGCTATTCAACATCTTTATTAATGACTTGGATGACAGTATCGAGAGCCTAGTTATCAAATTTGCTGATGACACGAAATTGGGAGGAGTAGCTAATACCCCAAAGGACAGGATCAAAATTCAAAATGACCTGAATAGACTAGAAAGCTGGGCCAAAGCTAACAAAATGAAATTTAACACAGAGAAATGTAAGGTCCTACACATAGGGCGGAAAAATGAAATGCACAGATATAGGATGGGGGACACCTGGCTGAATGAGACAACATGTGAAAGGGATCTAGGTGTCCAAGTAGACCACAAGTTGAACATGAGTCAACAGTGTGATGCAGCAGCTAAAAAGGCCAATGCAATTTTAGGTTGCATCAATAGAAGTATAGTTTCTAGATCAAGGGAAGTAATAGTGCCACTCTATTCTGCTTTGGTCAGGCCCCACCTGGAATACTGTGTCCAGTTCTGGGCACCACAATTCAAAAAGGATGTGGAGAAACTGGAGCATGTCCAAAGGAGGGCGACTAAAATGGTGAAGGGTCTGGAAACCATGCCCTATGAGGAACGCCTTAGGGAGCTGGGGATGTTTAGCCTGGAGAAGAGAAGGTTAAGAGGTGATATGATTGCTCTGTTTAAATATTTGAAAGGATGTCACATTGAGGAGGGAGCAAGCTTGTTTTCTGCTGCTCCAGAGAACAGGACTCGGAACAACGGATGCAAACTGCAGGAAAAGAGATTCCACCTCAACATTAGGAGGAACTTCCTGACAGTAAGGGCTGTTCGACAGTGGAACACACTCCCTCGGAGGGTGGTGGAGTCACCTTCCTTGGAGGTTTTTAAGCAGAGGCTGGATGGCCATCTGTCGGGTATGCTTTGATTGGGAGTTCCTGCATGGCAGGGGGTTGGACTGGATGGCCCTTGTGGTCTCTTCCAACTCTAAATTTCTATGATTCTATGATTCTATGATTCTATGATTAAGAAGACTTAGACCTTTGTGGGAAAAAAAGAAATAAAATCATCTGCATTTCCATCTAATCTACTTTACAACAGAGTAAAGGATAGAGCCATAAAAACAGCGGAATTGGAAAAGTTAACAGATCTCATCTATGAACATCTAAGATAACAGAGTTTGATATTATACTTTCACTTTTCATTTTATTTTTTTAAAAAAACCCTAACTTTTACAAGAATATATACAAGATATAACAAAGGAAGGAAGGAAAAATTAAAACTACAGCTGTGAAGACAAAAAGAGTAATTAAAGTGAACTCTCCGCAGCTGCAAGAGGCTGCACACAGCTGGCAGGGCAGGGATTTAATTGAAAGCGTGAGATAAGTTGGTGGGGAGAAGGAAGAAACAAGGCAAAAGAAAGATAAGAAGTGGAGATACAGGGGAGAAACTAAACCCAATCGGGGCACAAAGGACAAGATTAAAGCAAGAACGAAAGCGAACGAGGAAGGAAAAAGAAAAGAGGAGAAAGCGTGACTAGAGTAAGCCGGATTGGGACTATGAGGAGATAGGGAAGAGACGAGGAGGAAACGGGAGGAGAAAAAAGCTTAATTAGGATCGCAAAGAGGGAAGGGAACAGCTGAGAGAAAGCTGATAGCAGTCGGAGAGAAAGCCAGACCGGGGCGAGAAAGAGGAAGAGGAAGGAAAGAGCCGAGGCAGAGAGGAGACAGCTGACGGAAAGAAAGCCAGATAGGGGCCAGAAAGAGACCGGGGCGAGAAGGAGGAAGGAGAGAGCCGAGGCGGAGAGGAGACAGCGGACGGAGAGAAAGCCAGACCGGGGCGAGAAGGAAGAAGGAGAGAGCCGAGGTGGAGAGGAGACAGCGGATGGAGAGAAAGCCAGACCGGGGCGAGAGAGAGGAAAGAGAGAGCCGAGGCGGAGAGGAGACAGCGGACGGAGAGAAAGCCAGACCGGGGCGAGAAGGAAGAAGGAGAGAGCCGAGGTGGAGAGGAGACAGCGGACGGAGAGAAAGCCAGACCGGGGCGAGAGAGAGGAAAGAGAGAGCCGAGGCGGAGAGGAGACAGCGGACGGAGAGAAAGCCAGACCGGGGCGAGAAGGAGAAAGGAGAGAGCCGAGGCGGAGAGGAGACAGCGGACGGAGAGAAAGCAAGACTGGGGCGAGAAGGAAGAAGGAGAGAGCCGAGGCGGAGAGGAGGCAGCGGACGGAGAGAAAGCCAGACCGGGGCGAGAGAGAGGAAGGAGAGAGCCGAGGCGGAGAGGAGACAGCGGACGGAGAGAAAGCCAGACCGGGGCGAGAGAGAGGAAGGAGAGAGCCGAGGCGGAGAGGAGACAGCGGACGGAGAGAAAGCCAGACCGGGGCGAGAAGGAAGAAGGAGAGAGCTGAGGCGGAGAAGAGACAGCGGACGGAGAGAAAGCCAGACCGGGGCGAGAAGGAGGAAGGAGAGAGCCGAGGCGGAGAGGAGACAGCGGACGGAGAGAAAGCCAGACTGGGGCGAGAGAGAGGAAGGAGAGAGCCGAGGCAGAGAGGAGACAGCGGACGGAGAGAAAGCCAGACCGGGGCGAGAAGGAGGAAGGAGAGAGCCAAGGCAAAGAGGAGTCAGCGGACAGAGAGAAAACTAGACCGGGGCGAAGGAGAAGGAAAGCGCCGAGGCTGAGAGGAGACAGCGGAAGGAAAGAAAGCTAGAAAGCTAAATAATAAATAATATAAACAAAAATGACCACGAGAAGGACAAAACAACAATTAACTTTTAGTCAACAAAGAAGACCCTCATATGATGCAACACCTAAAATACAAGATCAACAAAGCATATTGGAAGAACTCAAAACAATGTATAATGAAATGAAAGAAGATATTAAAGAGCTAAAATTGGATATGAACGCAATGAGAAGGGAGATAAAACAGGAAATTCGACAAGAAATAAGGACGGAAATAAAAGGAATTAAAGAATCATTAGGTAAAGCTACGGAGGATATTTAAAAAATAGATAAAAAAATAAATAAAATGGAAGAAACAACTGAATACATAAACGAGAGAGTTACACAGATAGAAAACACATGTGACAAAGACTTAGATGAGAGGGTGTTACAAGATTTAAAACAAAGAGAAAACTATTTAAAAATAAGAGGTTTGAAAGAAAAGGAAAACGAAGACCTTTATGAATATTTGGTACCCATATTAGCTGAATATGTGGGAGCGGATAATGAACAATTTCACGAAATCAACAAAATGTATAGACTCAATTCCAAAACCGCAAGACAAAGAAAACTTCCCAGGGATGTAGTAGTTTATTTCACAAGAAAAAAGATAAGAGATGAAATACTACAAATTAACTATGAAGATAAACTAGAAGTAGACGGCGAGGAACTAATCATCTATAAGGACATTCCATTAAGAATTTTGAAAAAGAGGAACGACTACAAACCATTAACGACTCTACTGAAACAAAACAACATAGCATATAGATGGGAAAGATTGGAGGGGGTTTCTTTCAAATACAAATCAGACTTTCATAAAATTAATTCATTAATGAAGATGAAAGACTTTTTCAAAAATTTTTTAAAAGATTTGGAAAGGTGAGGGAACTCCCTACAAAGCGAAGGAAATGGCAAACAGGAAAGGAAGGAATTGAGAGAAGTTGAATCAAGGACAGATCGGACAGAAGACGAAAATATAATGAAAGAAACTACTACAGAACCAGGAATAGAAGGAAAACTGGATAAGGAAAATAGCGAAGAAGAAGGACCGGATATTGAGTCATAACATTGATAAAGGTAAAATTATTTTCGATCAAATGCAAAAAATAAAAAAAATTTCGTGGAACGTTAGGGGAATGAATTCCCCTCAGAAAAGGAGTAAGGTATACCATTATCTAACTAAACAAAAAGTAGACGTTATTTGTCTCCAGGAGACTCATATTAGAGAGAAAGATGTTAGGTTACTTAAGTATGAAAAGTTAGGTAATGAATTTATATCTACAACGACAGTAAAAAAAAGAGGAATTGTCTTTTATATAAGTAAAAAATTTGACGTGAAAATGGTATTTAATGATAAAGAAGGAAGATACATTGGTTTAGAAATAAATCTAATGAATTCAGTGTACCTATTAGTAGGCGTCTATGGCCCCCAGGACAAGAAGGATAAATTCTATGAAAAATTATATGAACAGATAGGTGACCTACACTATGAAAAAATATTATTAGTTGGTGACTGGAATGGAGTCATCTCACCAACTTTAGACAGGGACTCTAAAAAATCAATTAAAAAGACCCAAGGGAGGTTACCTAAATCTTTCGACAAAATGATGGAGCTGTTACATCTCATGGATGCATGGCGATTTAAATATAAGGAGGCAAAAGATTTCACATATTATTCGGATAGACATCAATCCCACTCCAGGATCGATATGTTTATAATATCTAAAACAATATGTAAGGAAATTATAGATATCAAAACTGAAACAAGAATCATCTCCGATCACAATCCCATAATATTAACATTAAAAGGAAGAGCGAAAGATCCTACCTGGAGATTAAACGAATCATTGCTTTATAAAGAAGAAATTGTAGAAAAAGGGAAGGAAACATTAAAACTATATTTTAAGGAAAATCAAAAAGAGAATATAAATGCTATAACTGTGTGGGAGGCATCCAAAGCCGTCATGAGGGGTTTTTTCATCCAACAAAATAGCATAATGTATAGGAAAAAAGTAGAGAAAATGGAAAAAAATGTACAAACTATTACAAGAAAAAGAAAAAGATCTACAAGTAAATCCATCAAATAAAAGAGTGAGAGAGGAAATGAAATTACTTAGGAAACAGATAGAGCTAGAAGAATCTAAGGAAATTCAAAACAAAATAAGAGCATTAAAACAAAAATTTTATGAGCAAGCAAATAAACCCGGAAGGTGGCTGGCATATAAAACCCGAAAAAAGAGAGAGAAAAACATGATCACAGAAATTAAGACGGGACAAGGATGTACTCAAAACCTAAACAAAATTTAAAAAGCATTTCAGAATTTCTTTGCCAAATTGTATAGTAAATCAGACATATCAGCAACAAAACTTCAAGAACTTATTGAAAAAGCAAACCTACCTAAATTAACAAAACAACAAAAAGAGATCCTAAAAGGGGAACATAACTATTGCAGAAATAATAGAATCGATCAAAAATAGCAAAAAAGGCAAAGCTCCAGGCCCAGACGGCTTCGGAGCTGCTTACTATAAAACATTTGGAGACCAACTAGCAGTTCCATTTAAGATAGTAGTCAACAGTATTTTGAAAGATAATTACCCTAGAACCTGGCAGCAAGCTAACATTACTCTATTATTGAAAGATAAAAAAGACTCTACCGAAATCAAGAACTACCGGCCTATCTCACTACTAAACACGGACTACAAGATATTTACATCCATCTTAGCACAACGTCTTAAAAAAATACTTAATGAATGGGTTAATAAAGACCAAGCGGGATTCCTCCCCCAAAGGCATATGCAAGATAACATCCAAAATATTATTGATATAATAGAGTATTTTGAAAAACACAACGAGAAAAAATTAACGCTTATATTCGTAGACTTGGAGAAGGCATTTGATAACATAAGCTGGGAAACGATCTTTAAAATTACAGAGGCGATAGAAAAAGGACCTCAATTCACGAATTGGATCCAAGCAATATACAATGATCAGGAAGCTAGAATAATTGTAAATACTGAGAAAACTGCTGAAATTAAAATTACTAAGGGAACAAGACAAGGTTGCCCGTTATCTCCTCTTTTATTTATTTTAGTGTTGGAGGCATTAAACAATAGAATTAGACTTGATACAAATGTCAGAGGAGTGAAGATCAAACGCTCGGAGCACAAAATGAAGCTGTTCACGGACAATATCGTTTACACACTAGAAAACCCAGAAGGAAGTATAAAGACATTAATGAAAATCATGGAAGAATTTGAAGAAGCAACTGGGTTGAAGATAAACAAAGATAAGACAACAATCGTAACAAAAAATATGAGGAAAGAGGAAGAAAATAATTTAGAGAAACTAAGTGGATTAAAAGTAGAAAGAAAAGCGAAATATCTGGGAATTTATGTAACCAATAGGAACACAGATCTATTTCATAATAATTATGAACTATTGTGGAAGGAGGTAAGGAGAGAATTGGCAAAATGGAACAAACTTAATCTTTCTCTATCAGGGAAAGTATCATTAATACAAATGAGTCTCCTTCCCAAACTACTTTTCCTATTTCAAAATATCCCGATTTTGCATAATGACAAACCCCTGACCCAATGGCAAAAGGAAATCATGAACTTCATCTGGGGGAACAAAAAAGCCAGAATAAAACAAAAAAATATGTGCAATGAGAAAAAGAGAGGAGGATGGGGCCTACCGAACTTAAAATTATACTATGCGGCATGTTGCTTGGCATGGATTAAAGACTGGGTCACTCTAGAAAAAGATAACTTATTAAGTTTGGAAGGCGACAATCTGTGCTACGGTTGGCATAGTTATCTATTGTATGGGAAAGTTAGATTAAATAAAGAATGTCTTAACCATATTATTAGGAAAGCACTACTTAGGATATGGAACATGTATAGAGCTAGACTATGTCCCCAAATCCCACTGTGGTGCTCACCGCATGAAGCATTCTTTGGTAGAGAGGGGGTACAAGGAAATAGATGGTTAAGATATAAAGACTTAATAGAAGAGAGACAAGGGAAATTTGAATTCAAAACTCAAGAAGATCTAAAAAATGAAGGTATAGAATGCCATTGGTATCTATACAGACAGCTTAAAGAAAGGTTCAAAATGGATTTAAAAATGGAAGGTTTTCAAAAAGAAACATCTGAATGGGATAACATAATTGAAAAAGGGAACACCAAATTAATCTCTCAATGTTACAAACTTCTACTTCGGTGGGATTCCGAAGATGAGACAACCAAAGAATGCATGATAAAGTGGGCACAAAATGTGGGGCATAACATAGATTTTCAAAAATGGGAAGATCTCTGGGGTAAAAGAATAAAACTGACTAAATCCCAAGACATAAAAGAAAATGTTTATAAAATGTTCTATAGGTGGCATTTGTCCCCACATAAAATTGCTCTAATGTCTAGAAAAACAAACCCAGAATGTTGGAAATGTTCTTCAAGTGTAGGCACCTTTTACCATATATGGTGGACGTGTCCCCAAGCTAAAAAATATTGGAAAAAAATATATAACAGTATTGCAATAGATATGAAAATTGATATTTCATTTACCCCAGAAAACTTTCTATTAGGTATGTCTGACGCCAAAGTAAGTAAGAGACAGGATAAAATGATTTTTTTGTTATTAACATGTGCCAGAATTATCTATGCTAAGCATTGGAAATCGAAAGAGATACCTAACATAGAAGAATGGATGATCAAGGCACTGGAGACTGCAGAAATGGAGATTATGTCCAGTTGGATGAAAGATCACACGGAAGAAAAAGAAAGAGAAGAATGGTCACCGCAATATAATTACCTACAGGAAGAATGGGGAAATATTTTGTTTGATAGAAGAGGAGTATAAGAATACGTTGTGAATTTGTAAGGACAGTAGGATTAGGAGAACAATATAGAACAATGTATAGCATCTACTCTGCCAATCCACTTAACATCTTTGCTACTATTATTATTATTTTTATTACCTTTAATAGCCTTAGCATAATATATTATGGATCAATGCAGTAAAAGTGAAGGAAAAAAATTCCGGAAGCAAGGAGTTTCATAAATAACTAATATCAATGCTTATTTATTTATGAGGGAAAGAGATTACAGGGCCAAGTATGAACACCGTCAAGATGAATTGTAAATAATAAAAGTTGTGAAAAATATATAAGAATGTAAAGGGAACACTTAGCTGTAGAGAGACAGATGTGACAACGTACTAATTAGGAATCAGGGAAACTCCCATAAAGGAGAGGAGGGTGGTTTTTTTTTCCCTCTCTTTTCTTTTCTTTTCTTTTTTTTTTTCTTCCTTCCCTCTCTTTTTTCTTTGTCTCTTGCATATATACAATATGTATGATGTTTTACTTTTAAAGTTTTCTGTGACCTAGTTTGTCAACGAGACGCTTTGCTTTGTTTTGTATATCTTATGTAAAAACAAAATAAAAATTAAAAAAAACCAAAAAAAAAAAAACCCACTGCACACAAGGGCTCATACTTATACACTCATCCACAATAAGGTGAAACCCCATGATTGTGTTCGGATTGCCATTGGATTATACTTCCAATTTCCGTAATCTGATAACATCCAAATAGAAGTCATTTGGGGGCATTTTTGAGCCTCTTTAATATTTCCTCACTAAACATTAACTCATAATATGGTGTGGGAATCTATCTTTTCTATTGTTGTATGTATTTTGCTGATGTTTCCTGACAGAGCTTGAAAGCATTCCTTCTTGGAATTTTAGTTCACCCAAAAGGCTTTCCAGGGATATTATATGTATAATTTTTAATGCTGTAAGCCACCCCAATTGCTGAGTGCAGATGGGGTGGGATATAAAATAATAATAATAATAATAATAATAATTATTATTATTATTATTATTTTCCTGAAGATTCAGCCGTGCCCTCAGAGCAAGTCTAGGCATATCCAGAATCAACAGTTGACCAACTATGGAAAGAATTGCTGAATAATTTCCCACATTGGGGCCTCAAAGCCAGCAGGCATTGAGAGTCACTTTCCTTTTACATCTTGAAAATTCAGAGATTGACATTAGAATAGATCTATATTTAACACACATATACATCCTGTACTTTTAGATGTTTATATATTTTATTTTTATTTATTAGAGTAAGATGATGATGGCAAAGGGAGGGCTCATCTGCATACTTTAGTTCAGGCCCAATGGACGTGGCAGGCCTCTCTCTCCCTCTGAAGATGTTGATGGCAAAGGGAGGGCTCACTTGCATACTTTAGTTCAGGCCCGATGGAGGTGGCAGGCCTCTCTCTCCCTCTGAAGATGGTGATGGCAAAGGGGAGACTCATCTGCTTACTTTAATTCAGGCCTAATGGAGGTGGCAGGCCTTTCTCTCTCTCCAAAGATGTTGATGGCAAAGGGAGGGCTCATCTGCTTACTTTAGCTCAGGCCCGATCGAGGTGGCAGGCCTCTCTCTCCCTCTGAAGATGTTGATGGCAAAGGGGAGACTCATCTGCTTACTTTAATTCAGGCCTAATGGAGGTGGCAGGCCTTTCTCTCTCTCCAAAGATGTTGATGGCAAAGGGAGGGCTCATCTGCTTACATTCTTTCAGGCCAAAAGGATGTGGCAGGCCTTTCTCTCCCTCTGAAGATGTTGATGGCAAAGGGAGGGCTCATGTGCTTCGTTTAGTTGAGGCCCGATGAAAGTAGCAGGCCTCTCTCTCCCTCTGAAGATGTTGATGGGAAAGGGAAGGTTCATCTGCTTCATTTAGTTCAGGCCCGATGAAGGTGGCAGGCCTCTCTCTCCCTCTGAAGATGTTGATGGCAAAGGGAGGGCTCATCTCCTTACTTTAGTTCAGGCCCGATAGAGGTGGCAGGCGTCTCTCTCTCTCTGAAGATGGTGATGGCAAAGGGAGGACTCATCTGCTTACTTTAATTCAAGCCCAATGGAGGTGGCAGGCCTTTCTCTCTCTCTAAAGATGTTGATGGCAAAGGGAGGACTCATCTGCTTACTTTAGTTCAGGCCCAAAGGAGGTAGCAGGCCTTTCTCTCTCTCTAAAGATGTTGATGGGAAAGGGAGGGCTCATCTGCTTACTTTAGTTCAGGCCCGATGGAGGTGGGAGGTTTCGCTCTCCCTCTGAAGATGTTGATGGCAAATGGAGGGCTCATCTGCTTCATTTAGTTGAGGCCCAATGGACGTGGCAGGCCTCTCTCTCCCTTTGACGATGTTGATGGCAAAGGGAGGGCTCATCTGCTTACTTTAGTTCAGGCCCAATGGACGTGGCAGGCCTCTCTCTCCCTGTGAAGATGTTGATGGCAAAGGGAGGGCTCATCTCCTTACTTTAGTTCAGGCCCAATGCAGGTGGCAGACCCCTCTCTCCCTCTGAAGATGTTCATGGCAAAGGGGGGGCTCATCTTCATACTTTAGTTCAGGCCCGATGGAGGTGGCAGGCCTCTCTCTCCCACTGAAGGTTTTGATGGCAAAGGGAGGGCTAATCTGCTTAATTTAGTTCAGGCCCGATGGAGGTGGCAGGCCTCTCTCTCCCTCTGAAGATGTTGATGGCAAAGCGAGGGCTCATCTGCTTACTTTAGTTCAGGCCCAATGGAGGTGGCAGGCCTTTCTCCCCCTCTGAAGATGTTGATGGCAAATGGAGGGCTCATCTGCTTACTTTAGTTCAGGCCCGATGGAGGTGACAGGCCTCTCTGTCCCCCTGAAGATGTTGATGGCAAAGGAACGGCTTATCTCTTTACTTTAGTTCAGGCTCAATGGAGGTGGCAGGCCTCTCTCCCTCTGAAAATGTTGATGGGAAAGAGAAGGTTCATCTGCTTACTTTAGTTCAGGCCCAATGGACGTGGCAGGCCTCTCTCTCCCTCTGAAGATGTTGATGGCAAAGGGGGGGGGGGCTTATCTTCATACTTTAGTTCAGGCCCAATGGAGGTGGCCAGCCTCTCTCTCCCTCTGAAGATGTTGATGGCAAAGGAGGGCTCATCTGCTTAATTTAGTTCAGTTCCAATGGAGGTGGCAGGCCTCACTCTCCCTCTGAAGATGTTGATGGCAAAGGGAGGGCTAATCTCCTTACTTTAGTTCAGGCCCAATGGAGGTGGCAGGCCTCTCTGTCCCTCTGAAGATGTTGGGCAAAGGGGGGGCTCATCTCCTTACTTTCATTCAGGCCCAATAGAAGTGGCAGGCCTCTCTCTCCCTCTGAAGTTGTTGATGGTAAATGGACGGCTCATCTCCTTACTTTAGTTCAGGCCCAATGGACGTGGTAGGCCTCTCTCTCCCTCTGAAGATCTTGATGGCAAAGGGAGGGCTCCTCTGCTTAGTTTAGTTCAGGCCCAATGGACGTGGCAGGCCTCTCTCTCCCTCTGAAGATGTTGATGGCAAAGGGAGGGCTCATCTGCTTATTTTAGTTCAGGCACAATGGAGGTGGTAGGCCTCTCTCTCCCTCTGAAGATGTTGATGGCAAAGGGAGAGCTCATCTGCTTCATTTAGTTGAGGCCCGATGGAGGTGGCAGTCCTCTCTCTCCCTCTGAAGATGATGATGGCAAAAGGAGGGCTCATCTACATACTTTAGTTCAGGCCCAATAGAGGTGGCAAGCCTCTCTCTCTGTCTGAAGATGTTGATGGCAAAGGGACGGCTCATCTCCTTGCTTTACTTCAGGCCCAATGGAGGTGGCAGGCCTCTCTCTCCCTCTGAAGATGTTGATGGGAACGGGAAGGTTCATCTGCTTAATTAATTCAGGTCCAATGAAGGTGGCAGGCCTCTCTCTCCCTCTGAAGATGTTGATGGCAAAGGGAGGGCTCATGTGCTTCATTTAGTTGAGGCCCGATGAAAGTAGCAGGCCTCTCTCTCCCCCTGAAGATGTTGATGGGAAAGGGAAGGTTCATCTCCTTAATTTAGTTCGTCCAGTGGAGGTGGCAGGCCTCTCTCTCCCTCTGAAGATGTTGATGGCAAAGGGAGGGCTCACCTGCTTACTTTAGTTCAGGCCCAATGGAGGTGGCAGGCCTCTCTCTCCCTCTGAAGATGGTGATGGCAAAGGGAGGACTCATCTGCTTACTTTAATTCAGGCCCAATGGAGGTGGCAGGCCTTTCTCTCTCTCTAAAGATGTTGATGGCAAAGGGAGGGCTCATCTGCTTACTTTATTTCAGGCCCAATGGAGGTAGCAGGCCTTTCTCTCTCTCTAAAGATGTTGATGGCAAAGGGAGGGCTCATCTGCTTACTTTAGTTCAGGCCCGATGGAGGTGGCAGGCCTCTCCCTCCCTCTGAAGATGTTGATGGCAAAGGGAGGGCTCATCTTCATACTTTAGTTCAGGCACAATTGAGGTGGCGGGCCTCTCCCTCCCTCTGAAGATGTTGATGGCAAAGGGAGGGCTCATCTGCTTCATTTAGTTCAGGCCCGATGGAGGTGGCAGGCCTCTCTCTCCCTCTGAAGATGTTGATGGCCAAGGGAGGGCTCATCTGCTTCATTTAGTTCAGGCCCAATGGACGTGGCAGGCCTCTCTCTCCCTCTGAAGATGTTGATGGCAAAGGGAGCGCTCAGCTCCTTACTTTAGTTCAGGCCCAATGGAGGTGGCAGACCCCTCTCTCCCTCTGAAGATGTTGATGGCAAAGGGGGGGGCTCATCTTCATACTTTAGTTCAGGTCCAATGGACGTGGCAGGCCTCTCTCTCCTTCTGAAGATTTTGATGGCAAAGGGAGGGCTAATCTGCTTTCTTTAGTTCAGGCCCAATGGAGTTGGCAGGCCTCTCTCTCTCTCTGAAGATGTTGATGGCAAAGGGAGGGCTCATCTGCTTCATTTAGTTTAGGCCCAATGGAGGTGGCAGGCCTCTCTGTCCCTCTGAAGATGTTGATGGCAAAGGGAGGGCTAATCTCCTTACTTTAGTTCAGGCCCAATGGAGGTGGCAGACCTCTCTCTCCCTCTGAAGATGTTGATGGCAAAGGGAGGGCTCATCTGCTTAATTTAGTTCCGGCCCAATGGAGGTGGCAGGCCTCTCTCTCCCTCTGAAGATGTTGATGGCAAAGGGAGGGCTCATCTGCTTCATTTCGTTGAGGCCCAATGAAGTTGGCAGACCTCTCTCTCCCTCTGAAGATCTTGATGGCAAAGGGGGGGGGCTCATCTCCTTACTTTCATTCAGGCCCAATAGAGGTGGCAGGCCTCTCTCTCCCTCTGAAGTTGTTGATGGTAAATGGACGGCTCATCTCCTTACTTTAGTTAAGGCACAATGGAGGTGGCAGGCCTCTCTCTCCCTCTGAAGATGTTGATGGCAAACGGAAGGTTCATTTGCTTAATTTAGTTCAGGTCCAATGGAGGTGGCAGGCCTCTCTCTCCCTCTGAAGATGTTGATGGGAAAGGGAAGGTTCATCTCCTTACTTTAGTTCAGGCCCAATAGAGGTGACAGGCCCCTCTCTCCCTCTGAAGATGTTGATGGCAAAGGGAGGGCTCATCTGCTTCATTTAGTTTAGGCCCAATGGAGGTGGCAGGCCTCTCTGTCCCTCTGAAGATGTTGATGGCAAAGGGAGGGCTAATCTCCTTACTTTAGTTCAGGCCCAATGGAGGTGGCAGACCTCTCTCTCCCTCTGAAGATGTTGATGGCAAAGGGAGGGCTCATCTGCTTAGTTTAATTCAGGCCCAATGGAGGTGGCAGGCCTCTCTCTCCCTCTGAAGATGTTGATGGCAAAGGGAGGGCTCATCTGCTTACTTTAGTTCAGGCACAATGGAGGTGGCAGGCCTCTCTCTCCCTCTGAAGATGTTGATGGCAAAGGGAGAGCTCATCTGCGTCATTTAGTTGAGGCCCAATGGAGGTGGCAGGCCTTTCTCTCCCTCTGAAGATGTTGATGGCAAAAGGAGGGCTCATCTCCTTACTTTAGTTCAGGCCCAATAGAGGTGGCAGGCCTCTCTCTCCGTCTGAAGATGTTGATGGCAAAGGGACGTCTCATCTCCTTACTTTAGTTCAGGCCCAATGGAGGTGGCAGGCCTCTCTCTCCCTCTGAAGATGGTGATGGGAACGGGAAGGTTCATCTGCTTAGTTTAGTTCAGGCCCAATGGAGGTGGCAGGCCTCTCTCTCCCTCTGAAGATGGTGATGGGAACGGGAAGGTTCATCTGCTTAGTTTAATTCAAGCCCAATGGACGTGGCAAGCCTCTCTCTCCCTCTGAAGATGTTGATGGCAAAGGGAGGGCTCATCTGCTTACTTTAGTTCAGGCCCAATGGACGTCGCAGGCCTTTCTCTCCCTCTGAAGATGTTGATGGCAAAGGGAGGGCTCATGTGCTTCATTTAGTTGAGGCCCGATGAAAGTAGCAGGCCTCTCTCTCCCCCTCAAGATGTTGATGGGAAAGGAAAGGTTCATCTGCTTAATTTAGTTCAGGTCCAGTGGAGGTGGCAGGCCTCTCTCTCCCTCTGAAGATGTTGATGGCAAAGGGAGGGCTCATCTGCTTACTTTAGTTCAGGCCCAATGGACGTGGCACACCTCTCTCTCCCTCTGATGATGTTTATGGCAAAGGGAGGACTCATCTGCTTACTTTAGTTCATGCCCAATGGAGGTGGCAGGCCTTTCTCCCCCTCTCAAGATGTTGATGGCAAAGGGAGGGCTCACCTGCTTACTTTAGTTCAGGCCCAATGGAGGTGGCAGGCCTTTCTCTCCCTCTGAAGATGTTGATGGCAAAGGAAGGGCTCATGTGCTTCATTTAGTTGAGGCCCGATGAAAGTAGCAGGCCTCTCTCTCCCGCTGAAGATGTTGATGGGAAAGGGAAGGTTCATCTGCTTAATTTAGTTCAGGTCCAGTGGAGGTGGCAGGCCTCTCTCTCCCTCTGAAGATGTTGATGGCAAAGGGAGCGCTCATCTGCTTACTTTAGTTCAGGCCCAATGGAGGTGGCAGTCCTCTCTCTCACTCTGAAGATGGTGATGGCAAAGGGAGGACTCATCTGCTTACTTTAATTCAGGCCCAATGGAGGTGGCAGGCCTTTCTCTCTCTCTAAAGATGTTGATGGCAAAGGGAGGGCTCATCTGCTTACTTTAGTTCAGGCCCAATGGAGGTAGCAGGCCTTTCTCTCTCTCTAAAGATGTTGATGGCAAGGGGAGGGCTCATCTGCTTACTTTAGTTCAAGCCCGATGGAGGTGGCAGGCCTCTCTCTCCCTCTGAAGATGTTGATGGCAAAGGGAGGGCTCAGCTCCTTACTTTAGTTCAGGCCCAATGGAGGTGGCAGACCCCTCTCTCCCTCTGAAGATGTTGATGGCAAAGGGGGGGGGCTCATCTTCATACTTTAGTTCAGGTCCAATGGACGTGGCAGGCCTCTCTCTCCTTCTGAAGATTTTGATGGCAAAGGGAGGGCTCATCTGCTTACTTTAGTTCAGGCCCAATGGAGTTGGCAGGCCTCTCTCTCTCTCTGAAGATGTTGATGGCAAAGGGAGGGCTCATCTGCTTCATTTAGTTTAGGCCCAATGGAGGTGGCAGGCCTCTCTGTCCCTCTGAAGATGTTGATGGCAAAGGGAGGGCTAATCTCCTTACTTTAGTTCAGGCCCAATGGAGGTGGCAGACCTCTCTCTCCCTCTGAAGATGTTGATGGCAAAGGGAGGGCTCATCTGCTTCATTTAGTTTAGGCCCAATGGAGGTGGCAGGCCTCTCTCTCCCTCTGAAGATGCTGATGGCAAAGGGAGGGCTCATCTGCTTCATTTCGTTGAGGCCCGATGAAGGTGGCAGACCTCTCTCTCCCTCTGAAGATGTTGATGGCAAAGGGGGGGCTCATCTCCTTACTTTCATTCAGGCCCAATAGAGGTGGCAGGCCTCTCTCTCCCTCTGAAGTTGTTGATGGTAAATGGACGGCTCATCTCCTTACTTTAGTTAAGGCACAATGGAGGTGGCAGGCCTCTCTCTCCCTCTGAAGATGTTGATGGCAAACGGAAGGTTCATTTGCTTAATTTAGTTCAGGTCCAATGGAGGTGGCAGGCCTCTCTCTCCCTCTGAAGATGTTGATGGCAAAGGGAGGGCTCATCTGCTTAGTTTAGTTCAAGCCCAATGGACGTGGCAGGCCTCTCTCTCCCTCTGAAGATGTTGATGGCAAAGGGAGGGCTCATCTGCTTACTTTAGTTCAGGCACAATGGAGGTGGCAGGCCTCTCTCTCCCTCTGAAGATGTTGATGGCAAAGGGAGAGCTCATCTCCTTACTTTAGTTCAGGCCCAATGGAGGTGGCAGGCCTCTCTCTCCCTCTGAAGATGTTGATGGGAAAGGGAAGGTTCATCTGCTTACTTTAATTCAGGCCCAATGGAGGTGGCAGGCCTCTCTCTACCTCTGAAGATAGTGATGGCAAAGGGAGGGCTCATCTGCCTACTTTAGTTCAGGCACAATGGTGGTGGCCGGCCTCTCTCTCCGTCTGAAGATGTTGATGGCAAAGGGATGGCTCATCTGCTTTTACCTTCTGCCCTGCCATTTCCCAAATGCTGGAAGGGGGCTATGTCATTGAATCTTGTGCCAAGAGTTCCCATTTGATATTCTGTGCATCTAGGTTAAATTGGTTTTTCCTCTTAGCTTTGTATTTTTGACACTTCTGATCCTGTCCCTTCACCTGCAACTCACAAAAGGGTCTTTCTTGAACTTACTACAGGTGGTTTTTATGGGAATGATGTTCAGTTCCACCCTCTGAAGAAACATTTGGGACCAGTACGGCAGAAAAACAGTAAGTTGCTAGCTTTCCTCTGGGATATTTGATCATCAGATGCAGCCACACAGGGTTGGGATCATTGTGCATATCATTGTGCAGAGTGAGAATTGTTAAATAATAAATAAATAAATAAGAATGATTATCCCCTCCATTTTGGCTTTACCTATCCTCCAAATGCAGACCATCTGAGGTTAATCTAAACTGGGATGGGCAACTGTCAGGAGTCAGAGGAGTGTTTCATTTTTGGCCCTCTCTGGATATGTTTCCATTAGGAAAGATATCTCGCCATCCCCATCCTGGTGAGAAAAAGCCCATATTACAAATGTGACACACACACCCCCCACACACACACACCAACAGCACATAGGATGGATCTGACAGTCATCCTTCCATGTCCACAGGTTCTTTATCCATGGAGTCAAGTATCCACAGACTGAAAACATTCCAAATATATATAAATTCCAGGAAGCAAACCTTGTTTTTTGCCATTTTACAGCTGATATTTCTGCTTTGTTTTGGGTGGATAAGAGCCTTCTCCAAGCTGGGGCCTTCCAGTGTTTGGGACTGCATTAGTTATCAACTGTCAGGACAGGGGTCCAGAATCCCAAACAATCAATCAGTCAGCTTCATGTAGAATAAACAGAACTTTATTGATGCTCCAGGATCAGCAATACCACACCATCCAGCTTCTCAGCTGAAACTGACCAGTTCCCGCCAGAACACATCTAAATAGCCCCACGGTCCTACTCCTCCCCCCACAGCCAACTAGCACATTCCACCTTCTTCCCATCAGTTTCTGTTTCCCCCATCACTCCCTCCTTACCAAGCCTCTGAGCCGAGCAGTTACAAGGTCGACTGATAACAGCCACCTGGCATAGTTATACACTTATACACTCTAATACCTATCCTCCTCATATACTCCACTAACCATATATCTGATAGAAGACTATAAGGATTCTAACATCATCTTTTGGCTGGAGATTATGGGAGTTGTAGTCCAACGCATTGAGAGTGTATGAGGTTGAGGAAGGCTGCTGGCAGTGGTACAGAGTAAACTGGGCTTGGGTTTGGAAATGAAATCTTTGGCTTTCTGGTACAGAGAATTTTCATTGATCACATTTGTATTTGTTCCTTCTATGCAGGGGCTGAAAACCAGTGTCTTATGGACCTTATACTATGGGATTCTTAGTGGCTTTGCATTGGTTTACAGCTGGATCCTAGTGCTGCGAGGACTGGTGGGCTTTGGCATCGGAGGAGTCCCTCAGTAAAGATACACATTTCTTATGTCTGTTTCCTTTTCTTGTAATGGTTTCACTGTCTTCATGGTGGTTTTAATGGGAAAGGTGTCCACCAGCCCAGCTGCAGGCAGCTCTTTGGTTCAAGAAAACAGACAACTTGCAGCGTAAGACACACTAATGACTCTTTCAAACGTTGGAAATTGGAAGTATAATGCAATGGCAATCCAAATACAATCATAGGGTTTCACGTTATTGGGAATTAAAGCTTCTCATGCAATTTCGGGCAAAAGGGAAGTCATTCCGAATGCAATCATGTGTTGCACGTTGTTGCGAATTCACTTGAATTCCCATTGGCTCCATTCGAAACTGGGAGAAATTCCTCCCATGGGAAAGAGTCCTGACTCAAAACCTAGAGTCTAGACTTCAGTTTTGTTGGACAACTCAGGTTCTGCAAAAGCACACATCTGCCTTGAAGAGTACTTCCACCGAATAAGCTCTTTTTTTCTCATTGGGTTTTCCTCAGAAGTCTATATTCTAGTTTGTAGAGTTTTGACTGGAGCCTTGTCATGTTAACAGCATGGTTTGGAAAATCTTTGAGAAGGAAAAATGGGTCGGGGTCGGGGGGGGAGCAGTTGAGGTTTTAATATGGCAAAATCAAAGGCAAAGAGAGATTGGTTCTGAATAAAAGGTGCAGAGAAGGAAAAAGGAACCAAGAAAGTAGTAAGGCCAATCTCATCTTTGCTCCGGTTTGCTTTTGCATTTTACTTTCTTTCTCTCCCCTCATTCATTAAATTTATGAAACATTGATGCTTCAGTCTTCCCAGGGGGCTGATCACATGCAATTTGAAACCTGTCTTAGATCAGTGACTTGCAGCCATTCCTCAACAGGGGTACAGAAGCAGTGGGCCTGACAAGATATCTCGGGAGGTGTCCTGTCTCCCTGTGGCAAAGATCCATGATGTGATGGAGAGGCTGACAAGACTTGTCAAGCCTACTGACCGTTCTCCCTTTCTTTTGGGTCATATGGGAACCAATGATACTGCAAGGCACAGCTTTCAGAATATCATAAGGGATTATGAGGATCTGGGTAGGAAGCTGAAAGAGATGGATGCACAGGTTGTCATCTCATCTCTTCTCCCAGTAGAAGGGCATAGTCCAGGAAGGGAGAAGAAAATAGCAGCTGTCAACAACTGGCTCTGGAGATGGTGTCGCCAAGAACAGTTTGGATTCTTGGATCGTGGGCTGCAGTTCCATGATGAGCGACGTCTGGCAAAGGATGGGCTGCATCTCACGCCAGTTGCAAAAACGTTTTTGCCAATACAGTGGTCCCCCGGGTTACGAAGGTAATCCGTTCCGGATTACCTTTCGTAACCCGGAAGTTTCGTTTCCCCGGGGGACCGCTAAAATCAACGGACCGCGCGGCCATTTAAAGGGGCCACGCGGCTTTTTTTTCTTCTTATCCCGGGGGATCTTTCGTATCCCGAGGGATAGGAAGCCGGTCCGCCGCCTTTCGGATCCCGGGGTTTTCGCAACCCGGGGGATTCGTAAGGTGGGGGACCACTGTAGTCTCAAAAATCTGATCAGGAGGGCTTTAAACTGAGTTATATGGGGAAGGGAGACATTATTCTGGAAGGCAAAAGGGCAGGAGAAAATAGTCAAAATGACATAGAGGGAACAAGGCAAGCAATGCAAGGACCCAACAGTGGGAGGCAAAAAAGGTGCACAAGCAGCAAGTAAAGGGGACACATGTTCTTAGATGTCTCTACACTAATGCACAACAAGGGAAATAAGATATAATAGGCATCACTGAAACCTGGTGGGATGAGTCTCACAATTGGAATGCAGAAATAAAGGGGTATAACATTTTAATAGAAACAAGCCAAACAGGAAAGGAAGAGAAATAGCATTATATGTCAGGGATATTTACACCAGTGAAGAGATTCAGAACATCAGTACTGGAGGCCAAGTGGAGAGCATCTGGATAAAAATTAAAGGAGAGGGAAACAACAGGGATGTTACTGTGGGAGTCTACCACAGACCTCCAAGTCAGATGGAGGAATTGAATGATGCCTTTCTAGAACAGATAATCACACACTCAGAAAAGAGAGATGTAGTAGTGATGGGGGACTTCAACTATCCTGATATTTGCTGGATGTCAAACTCATCCAAATCCTCAAGGTTTAGCAAATTCCTCACTTGCCTGGAAGACAATTTCATCGTCCAAAAGGTGGAAGAGGCAACAAGGGGATCAGCCATTTTAGATCTGATCTTAACCAACAGGGAAGACCTAGTTGATGGGGTGCAAGTGGTGGGATCCTTAGGTGGAAGTGACCATGTTCTCCTGGAGTTTGTAATACAGTGGAAGGGAGAAGCTAGGCATAGTCAGACACGCACTCTAGACTTTAGGGGAGCTGATTTCAATAAACTTAGAGAAATACTGGGAGTGATCCCATGGTCAGGAATACTAAAAGAGAAGGGAGTTCAAGACGGATGGGAGTTTCTCAAAAAGGAGATACTGAAGGTGCAATTTCAAACAGTTCCAATGAGGAAGAAAAATGGAAGATGTCTCAAGAAGCCAGGATGGATGACTAAGGAACTTTCAAATGAGCTAAGTTTTAAACGGAACATGTATAAGAAATGGAAAAATGGAGAAATCACGAAAGAGGAATTCAAACAAATAGCCAGCACATGTAGGGGTAAAGTCAGGAAAGCTAAAGCGCAGAATGAACTCAGGCTGGCTAGAGAGGTTAAGAACAATAAAAAGGGCTTTTTTGGATATGTTCGCAGCAAAAGGAAGAAGAAGGAAACAGTAGGGCCACTTCGTGCAGAAGATGGCAAAATGCTAACAGGGGACAGAGAAAAGGCAGAATTACTCAACACCTTCTTTGCTTCAGTCTTCTCAGAAAAGGCAAAGGGTGCTCAATCTAAGGATAATGGAGACAGAATAGAGGAAATTCAGCACAGAATAAGTAAAGAGGTAGTACAGGAATACCTGGTTAACCTAAATGAATATAAATCTCCAGGACCAGATGAACTACATCCTAGAGTATTAAAAGAACTGGCAAATGTAATATCAGAGCCATTGGCAATAATCTTTGAGAACTCTTGGAGAACAGGAGAAGTCCCAGAAGACTGGAGGAGGGCAAACGTTGTCCCCATCTTCAAAAAGGGAAAAAAAGAGGATCCCAACAATTATCGTCCAGTTAGTCTGACATCAATTCCAGGAAAGGTTCTAGAGCAGATCATTAAGCAGAGAGTCTGTGAACATTTAGAGGCCAATGCCATAATCACAAAAAGCCAACATGGGTTTCAGAGAAACAAGTCATGCCAAACCAACCTGATCTCTTTTTTTGATAAAATTACCAGTTTGGTAGATGAAGAGAATGCTGTGGATGTAGTATACCTCGATTTCAGTAAGGCCTTTGACAAGGTTCCCCATGACATTCTTGCAAACAAGCTTGTAAAATGTGGGATAGACAAGGTAACTGTTACATGGATTTGCAAACCACCACTACACAACAACCCACATTGGAGACATTTCCCATCTCCCTAATGTAAAATGTGGGCTAGACAACGTAACTGTTACAGTACATGGATTTGTAACTGGTTGACTGGCCGAACTCAAAGGGTGCTCAACAATGGCTCCTTTTCATCCTGGAGAGAAGTGACCAGTGGGGTCCCACAGGGTTCTGTACTTGGCCCAGTGCTCTTCAATATCTTTATTAATGACTTGGATGACAGAATTGGGGGCATACTTATCAAATTTGCAGATGACACTAAACTAGGAGGAGTACCTAATACTCCAGAAGACAGGGTCAAAATTCAAAATGACCTAAATAGACTAGAAAGCTGGGCCAGTGCTAACAAAATGAAATTCAATGCGGAGAAATGTAAGGTACTGCACTTAGGGCACAAAAATGAAATGCACAGATATAGGATGGGGGAAATCTGGCTGAATGAAACTATGTGTGAAAGGGATCTAGGAGTCCAAGTAGACCATAAGTTGAACATGAGTCAACAGTGCGATGCGGCAGCTAAAAAAGCCAATGCTATTTTAGGCTGCATCAATAGAAGTATAGTTTCTAGATCAAGGGAAGTTATAGTGCCGCTCTATTCTGCTTTGGTCAGGCCCCACCTGGAATACTGTGTCCAGTTCTGGGCACCACAATTCAAAAAGGATGTTGAGAAACTGGAGCAGGTCCAAAGGAGGGCAACTAAGATGGTGAAGGGTCTGGAAACCATGCCCTATGAGGAACGACTTAGGGAGCTGGGGATGTTTAGCCTGGAGAAGAGAAGTTTAAGAGATGATATGATAGCCCTGTTTAAATATTTGAAGGGATGTCATATTGAGGAGGGAGCAAGCTTGTTTTCTGCTGCTGCAGAAACTAGAACGCGGAACAATGGATGCAAACTGCAGGAAAAGAGATTCCACCTCAACATTAGGAGGAACTTCCTGACAGTAAGGGCTGTTTGACAGTGGAACACACTCCCTCGGAGTGTAGTGGAGTCTCCTTCCTTGGAGGTCTTTAAGCATTGTCTGGATGGCCATCTGTTGGGGATGCTTTGATTGGGAGTTCCTGCATGGCAGGGGGTTGGACTGGATGGCCCTTGTGGTCTCTTCCAACTCTAGGATTCTATGATTCTATGATGGAAGAGGAGGAGGAAGAGAAGATGAAGGAGAAGGATGAATAGAGGGAGGAATAGAAGGAGAAAGAGAAGCTGGAGGAGAAGGAGGAAGAGAAGAGGAAGATAAGGAGGAAGGGGAGGAGGAAGGGAAGGAGGAAAAGAAGGAGGAAGACATACCAGGATCTCTTCCCACGTAAGCCCCCATTTTTTGAGAAATCAAGAGCTTTTATGCCCAGCATAGGTATGTTTTTCTGGGGTTTTCAGTCTACATGGCTGTGTTTTGAGAGAGTTTATTCCTGTCTGGGAAAGCTGACATGGAAGAAAGTGGGGTGTGTTTCAGTGTGTGTGTGTGTGTGTGTGGGAGGCCTCTGGGTTGGGAGGCCTCTGGGTTGGGAGGAGTTGAACCACAGATAGATACATAGATGAAAGATGATAGATGAAAGACAGATGAAAGACAGAGAGATAGTGTGATAGTGGATATGTAAAGGACAGATGATAGATAGATAGCAAATATTGGGGTCAAACATGGATAGAAATGGGAGATAAATAATGGAAAGGATGGCTCTGGAGGAACTGGATCCCAAAATGCAAAGATACGCAACTGAGGTACAAGAGTCAGACATATTCAAGAGTCAAACTGTAAATCTCTATTATTGCCACGGATGGATGTGAGAGATGGACAGTGAAAAAGAATAGGAGGAAAAGCTATTGATTTGAGATTATTTGGGGCTGGAGAAGAGCACTGAGGGTCCCACAGATGAAGCAATGGGTCCCTAGAAGAAGCCAAGATGACCAAAGTCATCTTCAGAGGCACCCGGAAAAAGAAGAAATGACTCCTCAGAAAAGACGAAACGATGCCGGGAAGGAAAGAGGGAAGGAAGGAAGAAGGAAGAGAGGAAGACGGAGGATGGACAGCATCAAGGAGGGGACTGTGGGGTTGATGGGGTTTTTATGGATGATGCTGGAACCAAGTCCCAGCAGATAGCAAGGTCCCACTGTCATAATAATAACTATTATTATAATAATGCTAATACAGTGGTCCCCCGGGTTACGAAATTAATTCGTTCCAGCACCTTTTTCGTAAGCCGAAAATTTCGTAACCCGGGGCCTATTTCCCATTGAAAATAACTAATCCGTTCCATGACCCCAGATTGACCCTGCAAGTCAATGGAAGGTTACAATAGAGGCCTATTTCCTTAAGTACCCTACAATACACTCTAATAGAAACTTCCCTAAGGCACTAAAGAACTTAAGAATGACTTGCAGGGCCAATCTAAAGAATAAATAAATAAATAAATAAATAAAAGATTTGCAAAGAACCAAAGAACCAAAGTTTCAAAAGCCATTCACTGCACAGGCCTTTCCAAGGCCCATGGGCACCTTGGAAGCAGAACAGACCCCAGAAAGCTTTCAAACTGCAACTCTGATCACTGTCTCAGCCCAATTTCAAAGAACCAAAACAACCAAAGTTTCAAAATCCATTCACTGCACAGGCCTTTCCAAGGCCCATGGGCACATTGGAAGCAGAAGACCCCCCCCCCCCCCCCCGAAACATTTGAAACTGCAAAGCAATGCACTGTGATCACTCTCTCAGCCCAATTTCAAAGAACCAAAAAACCAAAGTTTCAAAAGCCATTCACTGCACAAGGCCACATCATGCACATCATTCACCCACAAGAAGAAGTAAAAAATCCATACTGTACCTGCACTTCCAGGGATTCACCGGAGGTCTTGATCCAAAGAGCAGGCGTAGATGCACAGGTAAAGTGCCAGGCAGAAGTCAGCCAGACAAATCCAGTCAAAGAAGTTCAGACCTTCACTGGAGCCAAGAGTTCAGAATCAACTCTATCTCACCAGTTCACAAAGGCCGAACAAGGGGTCCGAGCACTGGAACCTGGCTTTTATTTCTGAAGCCACCCACCCCCCACCCCATTCGTTAGCCAATCAGATTGCTTTTGCAAGCCAATCAGATTGCTAAACCAAGTTCAAAATTCGCGCCAAAGCTGAACGTTAACCAATCCCCTTTAAACAGCCCCTTAGCCAATAGTAGCACTTTGCAACTTTTAAATTTCCTGCCGTTTGCGTTTCGTAACCAATCCCCTTTAACCAGCCAGCCCCTTGGCCAATAGCAGCACTTTGCTATTTTTAAATTTCGTGCCGTTTGAGTTTAGTAACCCGGGGATACTTTCGCAAGCCGGGGCCATTTTTTCGCCCCCGGCTTTTTCGTATCCCGGGGTTTTCGTTAGGCGGGGGATTCATATCCCGGGGGACCACTGTATGACCCTTTTCCTGCCCCGCTGCAGACTCCTGGAAACCTTGAAGACTCAGGGAATGTATGGCAGATTGGAGGAAGAGGATGAGGAAGAGACAGAAGAAAGCTTGGTAGGAAAATAAATATCATATGCCATGGTTTCTATATATATATTATATATAGCTTGATATGTTTATTTGGGAATAAATGCAATACGAAGGTGGTTCTTCTTTTGGGAGTCTTCTTTATAAGGCAATGGAATGGAATAGGAAAGAGAGATAAAAAGATCAGGGCAATCTCTCAAACCTTCTCTCACTTCTGCCTCCCTTTTCTTTGCAGGATTCAGAAGTGGAAGACGACGAGGTGGATGAGAAAACACGAGAGTTCTACTGTCATGTAAGCGGCCCCCATTTTGGGGGAAGCCAAAATAATTCCTCCAGATTTGATTTGATTTATCACAGATTTGATTAGGTCCTCCTCCAGCGCAACTCTATGGTCAGCTTTAACCAAAAGATTCCTAGAGAGAATACTCTACAGGGTAATAATAATAATAATAATAATAATAATAATTTTTTCCCCTGCCCCATTTCAGAATGCTATAACTCTGGAGGTTTCTGGTGAGCGATGGGCCACCATCTTCCATGGTAAGAAAAGCATCCTGGAAAGCTCGATCGCAGCACATACATTCAGGGCGTCCCGGGTTTAGGTTTGTTCGATGTCTCAATTGATTCTTGTTTTGTCTTCCTAAAACTCTCTTAAGCCGGAGGTGGTGTCTTCCATACTGAGGCAGGAGGTTGTCGTAAGAGAAAACGTCCAGGAAAGGTAATGTTTTCCAAGTGAATCTTGGAAAGTCTCTGTTCTTTGTATCCTCCTCATCCGGAATGTCACCGTGGCTCAGGATTGACTCCAGGGCACCTTTTTGTGGTGTCCAGGGGGTCCAGGGTACCAAGCGTACTACTACTACAAATAATAATAATAATAATATTTGTTTTTCCTGCCCCATTATTTCAGGATCCCAGGACCCAGGCGGATCCTGGTGAGGGAATGGCCACTTCCAAAGTTTCGTGAATCGTCCCAGAAAGCCATGCAGCGCATATATTTGTGGTGTCCTCCCTGCTTCTGCTCGCCCAACAGAGGACGAACATCCCAATTGACTCTCCTTTTGTCTAGAAATATGGGACCCTGCGGCAGTAGCCTTTAACATTAAAAGCCAAAGACCAGGCCCCCACAAAAGTAATTTTCCAAGGGATTTGCATATCACCTTGCCAAAATCAGGGCCAAAGTTGGTTATTAGGCCTGCTAGGCCTCATTGACTTTTGTGAGGTAATTTTCAGATTGTGCCTCCCAGCAAACTACAAATTCCATCCACACTGCACAATTTGAAGCAGTTTGATGCCCGCTTTATGCTGTGAGAACCCTGGGATTTGTAGTTCTCTAAGACACATTTTTTATTTTATTTTATTTTTTGCTTCCATTATCCGCAATATTATTACAAAATATTATGCATAAAGTTACCTTCGGGCTAAGCATATATTAGATGTCTATAAAACATACATGAATTTACAAGTTTAGATTTAGGGTCCCATCTCCAAGATGTCACATTATGTATGTATGTATATATAATTAAGCTATCTATCTATCTATCTATCTATCTATCTATCTATCTATGAGAAACACTTCTGGTCCCAGGAATTTTGGAAAAGAAGGGCCACTCCACTTGGATATGAAATATAAATTAATTTTGTTTTTTTGATTTGCCATCTTCCAGATAATCTCATTATACATACATACATACATACATACATACATTTCAATTATTCCAGAATCTGAAACACTTCTGGTTTCAGGAATTTGTGCTTTAAAATTGTAATTTAAATTTTAAAAAGTATACAGAGAAGTAATAATAATAGCAATATAACAGTAATAATAATAGCAGTAAATAAATAATAGTAATAATAATATTAAAATACAGGAAATATAAAAGCAATAATAATAATAATAATAATAATAATAATAATAAATAGCAAAATAAATAATATAAAAAGAAGTAAAAATAATAGCAATAATATAATAATGCAAGTAAATAAATAATAAACAATAATAGCAACAATAATGTTAAAAGTAATAAATAATAAATAAAATAATAATAGAAACAGTAATAATATTAAAAGTAATAATAGCAGTAATAATTTTAATGGCAATAAATAAATAATAAACATAATATCTATCTATCTATCTATCTATACATAACATGAAACAGTAATAATAATAAATTTCAATTTATGAGAAAAGGAGACTCAACTCCAAACCTAGCCCTAATTTAAATTAAGACAGAATATAAATTATATATTATCCATGACATATAACACAATAATATTAATAATAAAAAAATTACTATTTATGAGGAAAGGAGACCCAGCTCCAAACCTGCCCCTATTTTTAAATTAAGACAGGATTATTATTTACTATCTATCTATATAACATATAAATTATATATTATTCATAACATAAAACAACAACAAAATAATAATAATAATAATAATAATAATTTCCTATTTATGAGGACAGGAGACCTAATACCAAAGTGTCATGAATCCTGTTTAGTTATTGTGTTTAGGATTCCTGCCATGAGGATTATGAGGTTGAGTTGTTAGGGGGAAAATAAATTGTAGATTTAGATGGGGAAAAAGGACAGATAGAGCCAGAGTGAAATGGTAATGTTTTGGAAATGCAAGCTTGTTAGTTAGGAATGCGTAGGGAGTTGCCCTGCAAGCCGAGGTCTAACTTGTAATGGGCCTTCAGTGGAAGGAGGGGGTCTAATAGGATCTATAGATTTTGAGGGTTAATTAGTTATTGTATAAGTGAAACAACATATATAACTGTAGATTGAGAATAGGGTTTGCTTACTATATTGTTACACATATATACATACTGTCCAATTGTGGGAATGTATATATATAAACATGTTGAGTTGTGTTATATCAAGGACACAGGTGCCTGGCTAGAGATAATGATGCCTGGGAACTTAATTGTTTTCGAGAGGCCATGCCAAGCTCCACGGACCAGAGGACTTTGGGATTACATCATGGACTTTACCTGCGCGTGGGAAGAGAGATCCAATCAAGGATCATATTGGTTCTGGGGGAAGGGTGGTTGGTAAAAGCCTATAAAAGTATTGTATATGTAGTCCTTACTCAGTCTGGTCAATGGAAGTCTACTTCTAACCCATTTCCTTCCTTTCAATAAAGTAGTTACTTTTTAGGAGTGCTGCTTCACTTGATTTGGAGTTCTTATGCTGGTGAAGTCTGCCCCCAATTATAAATTAACACAGAATTTATATATACAAATTATATATATTATAATTTATATATGGAACATATTTTATTGTTATAAAATATAAATATATTTTATATATCTTCCTGGCAACACCATCTGACCTAGGGGTAAGAGAGAGTGGCCTAGTTACACCATAGGGACTGGCCTTAAGTTGAAGTGCCCTCTCCTCCTGGCAGCACCATCTGACCTAGGGCTAGGAGGGAGTGAAGGAGAGGCCTAGCGACACCATCGGACATGGCCTCAAGTTGAAGTACCCTCTCTCTATGGCAACACCATCTGGCCTAGGAGGGAGTGAAAGGACAGGCCAAAATCCATCAGGCCTGTCCTAGATGAAGCCGAGCCCTCCCTCCAGTCCATCTGCCTTGGTCCAGGCCTCAGAGGGAGAGAAGAACTTTTGGACCTGACCCCCTTCTCCACCACCATTCTCTTCTCCTTTTGTGTCGTGTCTTCTTAGATTGTAAGCCTGGGGTCAGGGAACCGTCTAATCAAAATAATATTTGTAAGCCACTCTGATAGTCTTTAGGGCTGAAGAGTGGGGTATAAATAAATAAAAATATGAAATAAATGTATAATTGTAAAAAATAAAAATATATTTATAAAAATATTAAAATATATATTATGTATAGGTATATATATATATATATATATATATATGTATACAATATAAAACATTGATAATAATGATAAATAATAACCCCTTTTTTCTAAGGAGACGAGAGCCAATGTGGTTGTGTGCTTTTGGACAAGAAAAAGAGGCTTCCAGGGCTTACCTTTGTCCTTCTTTGCAGAGTTGTTGTTGCTCCCAAACCTTCCAGTGAGCCTCTTTGGGAACCCAAAAAGATTATTATTATTATCATCATTAACAGCAACAATGATGAGGATGATGGCAATTGTGGTTTATTCCTCAGCTCCAGCTCTATTGAGATCCAAGGAAGATCTAGTCCGCCAGGACCATAGAGTTGAACCAAAACAGCCGGAAGTGGCCTCTCTGGTAGGCCCTATCTAGCTTTATCATGGAGCCAAAGCACCACTTCCGGTTTGGGTCTAGGCCTGAGTTGTTCTCTTTCTGGCTCTAGTTTTTACAATATGGGGACTTCAGGTAAGACCACTTCGACGGAGGCTTTCTTGGGCCTACTTCCAGTCCAGGGTCAATCTCTGTTAGTGCTCGGTCTCCTTTTGTTTTGGACTTCATTTCCCAGCAGCTCCAGCCAAAGGTGGCCAATGGCCACCTAGTAGGGAGTGAAAGAGGCCTGGCAGCACCATCAAGCCTGGCCTCAAGTTGAGGAGCCCTCCCTCCTGAAGACATCTTCTGGCCACATGAAGGGAGTGAAAGAGGCCTAGCAACACCATCCAGCCTGGCCTCAAGTTAAAGAGCCCTCCCTCCTGAGGACATCATCTGGCCACTTGAAGGGAGTGAAAGAGGCCTAGCAACACCATCCAGCCTGGCCTCAAGTTAAAGAGCCCTCCCTCCTGAGGACATCATCTGGCCACATGAAGGGAGTGAAAGAGGCCTAGCAACACCATCCAGCCTGGCCTCAAGTTAAAGAGCCCTCCCTCCTGAGGACATCATCTGGCCACTTGAAGGGAGTGAAAGAGGCCTAGCAACACCATCCAGCCTGGCCTCAAGTTGAAGAGCCCTCCCTCCTGAAGACATCATCTGGACACCTAGAAGGGAGTGAAAGAGGCCTAGCAGCACCATCCAGCCTGGCCTCAAGTTGAAGAGCCCTCCCTCCTGAAGACATCATCTGGCCACCTAGAAGGGAGTGAAAGAGGCCTAGCAACACCATCCAGCCTGGCTTCAAGTTGAAGAGCCCTCCCTCCTGAAGACATCATCTGGCCACTTGAAGGGAGTGAAAGAGGCCTAGCAACACCATCCAGCCAGGCCTCAAGTTGAAGAGCCCTCCCTCCTGAAGACATCATCTGGCCACTTGAAGGGAGTGAAAGAGGCCTAGCAACACCATCCAGCCTGGCCTCAAGTTAAAGAGCCCTCCCTCCTGAGGACATCATCTGGCCACTTGAAGGGAGTGAAAGAGGCCTAGCAACACCATCCAGCCTGGCCTCAAGTTGAAGATCCCTCCCTCCTGAAGACATCATCTGGCCACTTGAAGGGAGTGAAAGAGGCCTAGCAACACCATCCAGCCAGGCCTCAAGTTGAAGAGCCCTCCCTCCTGAAGACATCATCTGGACACCTAGAAGAAAGTGAAAGAGGCCTAGCAACACCATCCAGCCTGGCCTCAAGTTGAAGAGCCCTCCCTCCTGAAGACATCATCTGGCCACTTGAAGGGAGTGAAAGAGGCCTAGCAACACCATCCAGCCTGGCCTCAAGTTGAAGAGCCCTCCCTCCTGAAGACATCATCTGGCCACTTGAAGGGAGTGAAAGAGGCCTAGCAACACCATCCAGCCTGGCCTCAAGTTGAAAAGCCCTCCCTCCTGAAGACATCATCTGGACACCTAGAAGGGAGTGAAAGAGGCCTAGCAACACCATCCAGCCTGGCCTCAAGTTGAAGAGCCCTCCCTCCTGAAGACATCATCTGGACACCTAGAAGGGAGTGAAAGAGGCCTAGCAACACCATCCAGCCTGGCCTCAAGTTGAAGAGCCCTCCCTCCTGAAGACATCATCTGGACACCTAGAAGGGAGTGAAAGAGGCCTAGCAACACCATCCAGCCTGGCCTCAAGTTGAAGAGCCCTCCCTCCTGAAGACATCATCTGGACACCTAGAAGGGAGTGAAAGAGGCCTAGCAACACCATCCAGCCCGGCCTCAAGTTGAAGAGCCCTCCCTCCTGAGGACATCATCTGGCCACTTGAAGGGAGTGAAAGAGGCCTAGCAACACCATCCAGCCAGGCCTCAAGTTGAAGAGCCCTCCCTCCTGAAGACATCATCTGGCCACTTGAAGGGAGTGAAAGAGGCCTAGCAACACCATCCAGCCTGGCCTCAAGTTGAAGAGCCCTCCCTCCTGAAGACATCATCTGGCCACTTGAAGGGAGTGAAAGAGGCCTAGCAACACCATCCAGCCTGGCCTCAAGTTGAAGAGCCCTCCCTCCTGAAGACATCATCTGGACACCTAGAAGGGAGTGAAAGAGGCCTAGCAACACCATCCAGCCTGGCCTCAAGTTGAAGAGCCCTCCCTCCTGAAGACATCATCTGGCCACTTGAAGGGAGTGAAAGAGGCCTAGCAACACCATCCAGCCTGGCCTCAAGTTGAAGAGCCCTCCCTCCTGAGGACATCATCTGGCCACTTGAAGGGAGTGAAAGAGGCCTAGCAACACCATCCAGCCTGGCCTCAAGTTGAAGAGCCCTCTCTCCTGAAGACATCATCTGGCCACTTGAAGGGAGTGAAAGAGGCCTAGCAACACCATCCAGCCCGGCCTCAAGTTAAAGAGCCCTCCCTCCTGAAGACATCATCTGGCCACTTGAAGGGAGTGAAAGAGGCCTAGCAACACCATCCAGCCTGGCCTCAAGTTGAAGAGCCCTCCCTCCTGAAGACATCATCTGGACACCTAGAAGGGAGTGAAAGAGGCCTAGCAACACCATCCAGCCTGGCCTCAAGTTGAAGAGCCCTCCCTCCTGAAGACATCATCTGGCCACTTGAAGGGAGTGAAAGAGGCCTAGCAACACCATCCAGCCTGGCCTCAAGTTGAAGAGCCCTCCCTCCTGAAGACATCATCTGGCCACTTGAAGGGAGTGAAAGAGGCCTAGCAACACCATCCAGCCTGGCCTCAAGTTGAAGAGCCCTCTCTCCTGAAGACATCATCTGGCCACTTGAAGGGAGTGAAAGAGGCCTAGCAACACCATCCAGCCTGGCCTCAAGTTGAAGAGCCCTCCCTCCTGAAGACATCATCTGGCCACTTGAAGGGAGTGAAAGAGGCCTAGCAACACCATCCAGCCTGGCCTCAAGTTGAAGAGCCCTCCCTCCTGAAGACATCATCTGGACACCTAGAAGGGAGTGAAAGAGGCCTAGCAACACCATCCAGCCTGGCCTCAAGTTGAAGAGCCCTCCCTCCTGAAGACATCATCTGGCCACTTGAAGGGAGTGAAAGAGGCCTAGCAACACCATCCAGCCTGGCCTCAAGTTGAAGAGCCCTCCCTCCTGAAGACATCATCTGGCCACTTGAAGGGAGTGAAAGAGGCCTAGCAACACCATCCAGCCTGGCCTCAAGTTGAAGAGCCCTCTCTCCTGAAGACATCATCTGGCCACTTGAAGGGAGTGAAAGAGGCCTAGCAACACCATCCAGCCTGGCCTCAAGTTGAAGAGCCCTCCCTCCTGAAGACATCATCTGGCCACTTGAAGGGAGTGAAAGAGGCCTAGCAACACCATCCAGCCTGGCCTCAAGTTGAAGAGCCCTCCCTCCTGAGGACATCATCTGGCCACTTGAAGGGAGTGAAAGAGGCCTAGCAACACCATCCAGCCAGGCCTCAAGTTGAAGAGCCCTCCCTCCTGAAGACATCATCTGGACACCTAGAAGGGAGTGAAAGAGGCCTAGCAACACCATCCAGCCTGGCCTCAAGTTGAAGAGCCCTCCCTCCTGAAGACATCATCTGGACACCTAGAAGGGAGTGAAAGAGGCGTAGCAACACCATCCAGCCTGGCCTCAAGTTGAAGAGCCATCCCTCGTGAAGACATCATCTGGCCACTTGAAGGGAGTGAAAGAGGCCTAGCAACACCATCCAGCCTGGCCTCAAGTTGAAGAGCCCTCCCTCCTGAAGAGATCATCTGGCCACTTGAAGGGAGGGAAAGAGGCCTAGCAACAACATCCAGCCAGGCCTCAAGTTGAAGAGCCCTCCCTCCTGAAGACATCATCTGGCCACTTGAAGGGAGTGAAAGAGGCCTAGCAACACCATCCAGCCAGGCCTCAAATTGAAGAGCCCTCCCTCCTGAAGACATCATCTGGCCACTTGAAGGGAGTGAAAGAGGCCTAACAACACCATCCAGCCTGGCCTCAAGTTGAAGAGCCCTCCCTCCTGAAGACATCATCTGGACACCTAGAAGGGAGTGAAAGAGGCCTAGCAACACCATCCAGCCTGGCCTCAAGTTGAAGAGCCCTCCCTCCCGAAGACATCATCTGGACACCTAGAAGGGAGTGAAAGAGGCCTAGCAACACCATCCAGCCTGGCCTCAAGTTGAAGAGCCCTCCCTCCTGAAGACATCATCTGGACACCTAGAAGGGAGTGAAAGAGGCCTAGCAACACCATCCAGCCCGGCCTCAAGTTGAAGAGCCCTCCCAACTGAGGACATCATCTGGCCACTTGAAGGGAGTGAAAGAGGCCTAGCAACACCATCCAGCCAGGCCTCAAGTTGAAGAGCCCTCCCTCCTGAAGAAGTCATCTGGCCACTTGAAGGGAGTGAAAGAGGCCTAGCAACACCATCCAGCCTGGCCTCAAGTTGAAGAGCCCTCCCTGCTGAAGACATCATCTGGCCACTTGAAGGGAGTGAAAGAGGCCTAGCAACACCATCCAGCCTGGCCTCAAGTTGAAGAGCCCTCCCTCCTGAAGACATCATCTGGCCACTTGAAGGGAGTGAAAGAGGCCTAGCAACACCATCCAGCCTGGCCTCAAGTTGAAGAGCCCTCCCTCCTGAGGACATCATCTGGCCACTTGAAGGGAGTGAAAGAGGCCTAGCAACACCATCCAGCCAGGCCTCAAGTTGAAGAGCCCTCCCTCCTGAAGACATCATCTGGCCACTTGAAGGGAGTGAAAGAGGCCTAGCAACACCATCCAGCCTGGCCTCAAGTTGAAGAGCCCTCCCTCCTGAAGACATCATCTGGCCACTTGAAGGGAGTCAAAGAGGCCTAGCAACACCATCCAGCCTGGCCTCAAGTTGAAGAGCCCTCCCTCCTGAAGACATCATCTGGCCACTTGAAGGGAGTGAAAGAGGCCTAGCAACACCATCCAGCCTGGCCTCAAGTTGAAGAGCCCTCCCTCCTGAAGACATCATCTGGCCACTTGAAGGGAGTGAAAGAGGCCTAGCAACACCATCCAGCCTGGCCTCAAGTTGAAGAGCCCTTCCTCCTGAAGACATCATCTGGCCACTTGAAGGGAGTGAAAGAGGCCTAGCAACACCATCCAGCCAGGCCTCAAATTGAAGAGCCCTCCCTCCTGAAGACATCATCTGGACACCTAGAAGGGAGTGAAAGAGGCCTAGCAACACCATCCAGCCTGGCCTCAAGTTGAAGAGCCCTCCCTCCTGAAGACATCATCTGGACACCTAGAAGGGAGTGAAAGAGGCCTAGCAACACCATCCAGCCTGGCCTCAAGTTGAAGAGCCCTCCCTCCGGAAGACATCATCTAGCCACTTGAAGGGAGTGAAAGAGGCCTAGCAACACCATCCAGCCTGGCCTCAAGTTGAAGAGCCCTCCCTCCTGAAGACATCATCTGGACACCTAGAAGGGAGTGAAAGAGGCCTAGCAACACCATCCAGCCTGGCCTCAAGTTGAAGAGCCCTCCCTCCTGAAGACATCATCTGGCCACTTGAAGGGAGTGAAAGAGGCCTAGCAACACCATCCAGCCTGGCCTCAAGTTAAAGAGCCCTCCCTCCTGAGGACATCATCTGGCCACTTGAAGGGAGTGAAAGAGGCCTAGCAACACCATCCAGCCTGGCCTCAAGTTGAAGAGCCCTCCCTCCTGAAGACATCATCTGGCCAATTGAAGGGAGTGAAAGAGGCCTAACAACACCATCCAGCCTGGCCTCAAGTTGAAGAGCCCTCCCTCCTGAAGACATCATCTGGACACCTAGAAGGGAGTGAAAGAGGCCTAGCAACACCATCCAGCCAGGCTTCAAGTTAAAGAGCCCTCCCTCCTGAAGACATCATCTGGCCACTTGAAGGGAGTGAAAGAGGCCTAACAACACCATCCAGCCTGGCCTCAAGTTGAAGAGCCCTCCCTCCTGAAGACATCATCTGGACACCTAGAAGGGAGTGAAAGAGGCCTAGCAACACCATCCAGCCTGGCCTCAAGTTAAAGAGCCCTCCCTCCTGAGGACATCATCTGGCCACTTGAAGGGAGTGAAAGAGGCCTAGCAACACCATCCAGCCTGGCCTCAAGTTGAAGAGCCCTCCCTCCTGAAGACATCATCTGGCCACCTAGAAGAGAGTGAAAGAGGCCTAGCAACACCATCCAGCCTGGCCTCAAGTTGAAGAGCCCTCTCTCCTGAAGACATCATCTGGCCACTTGAAGGGAGTGAAAGAGGCCTAGCAACACCATCCAGCCTGGCCTCAAGTTGAAGAGCCCTCCCTCCTGAAGACATCATCTGGCCACTTGAAGGGAGTGAAAGAGGCCTAGCAACACCATCCAGCCAGGCCTCAAGTTGAAGAGCCCTCCCTCCTGAAGACATCATCTGGCCACTTGAAGGGAGTGAAAGAGGCCTAGCAACACCATCCAGCCAGGCCTCAAGTTGAAGAGCCCTCCCTCCTGAAGACATCATCTGGACACCTAGAAGAAAGTGAAAGAGGCCTAGCAACACCATCCAGCCTGGCCTCAAGTTGAAGAGCCCTCCCTCCTGAAGACATCAACTGGACACCTAGAAGGGAGTGAAAGAGGCCTAGCAACACCATCCAGCCTGGCCTCAAGTTGAAGAGCCCTCCCTCCTGAAGACATCATCTGGACACCTAGAAGGGAGTGAAAGAGGCCTAGCAACACCATCCAGCCTGGCCTCAAGTTGAAGAGCCCTCCCTCCTGAAGACATCATCTGGACACCTAGAAGGGAGTGAAAGAGGCCTAGCAACACCATCCAGCCTGGCCTCAAGTTGAAGAGCCCTCCCTCCTGAAGACATCATCTGGCCACTTGAAGGGAGTGAAAGAGGCCTAGCAACACCATCCAGCCTGGCCTCAAGTTGAAGAGCCCTCCCTCCTGAAGACATCATCTGGCCACTTGAAGGGAGTGAAAGAGGCCTAGCAACACCATCCAGCCTGGCCTCAAGTTGAAGAGCCATCCCTCCTGAAGACATCATCTGGCCACTTGAAGGGAGTGAAAGAGGCCTAGCAACACCATCCAGCCTGGCCTCAAGTTGAAGAGCCCTCCCTCCTGAAGACATCATCTGGCCACTTGAAGGGAGGGAAAGAGGCCTAGCAACAACATCCAGCCAGGCCTCAAGTTGAAGAGCCCTCCCTCCTGAAGACATCATCTGGCCACTTGAAGGGAGTGAAAGAGGCCTAGCAACACCATCCAGCCTGGCCTCAAGTTAAAGAGCCCTCCCTCCTGAAGACATCATCTGGACACCTAGAAGGGAGTGAAAGAGGCCTAGCAACACCATCCAGCCTGGCCTCAAGTTGAAGAGCCCTCCCTCCTGAAGACATCATCTGGACACCTAGAAGGGAGTGAAAGAGGCCTAGCAACACCATCCAGCCTGGCCTCAAGTTGAAGAGCCCTCCCTCCTGAAGACATCATCTGGCCACTTGAAGGGAGTGAAAGAGGCCTAGCAACACCATCCAGCCTGGCCTCAAGTTGAAGAGCCCTCCCTCCTGAAGACATCATCTGGCCACTTGAAGGGAGTGAAAGAGGCCTAGCAACACCATCCAGCCTGGCCTCAAGTTGAAGAGCCCTCCCTCCTGAAGACATCATCTGGACACCTAGAAGGGAGTGAAAGAGGCCTAGCAACACCATCTATCCTGGCCTCAAATTGAAGAGCCCTCCCTCCTGAAGACATCATCTCGACACCTAGAAGGGAGTGAAAGAGGCCTAGCAACACCATCCAGCCTGGCCTCAAGTTGAAGAGCCCTCCCTCCTGAAGACATCATCTGGCCACTTGAAGGGAGTGAAAGAGGCCTAGCAACACCATCCAGCCTGGCCTCAAGTTAAAGAGCCCTCCCTCCTGAGGACATCATCCTGCCACTTGAAGGGAGTGAAAGAGGCCTAGCAACACCATCCAGCCTGGCCTCAAGTTGAAGAGCCCTCCCTCCTGAAGACATCATCTGGACACCTAGAAGGGAGTGAAAGAGGCCTAGCAACACCATCCAGCCAGGCTTCAAGTTAAAGAGCCCTCCCTCCTGAAGACATCATCTGGCCGCTTGAAGGGAGTGAAAGAGGCCTAGCAACACCATCCAGCCTGGCCTCAAGTTGAAGAGCCCTCCCTCCTGAAGACATCATCTGGCCACTTGAAGGGAGTGAAAGAGGCCTAACAACACCATCCAGCCTGGCCTCAAGTTGAAGAGCCCTCCCTCCTGAAGACATCATCTGGACACCTAGAAGGTAGTGAAAGAGGCCTAGCAACACCATCCAGCCTGGCCTCAAGTTAAAGAGCCCTCCCTCCTGAGGACATCATCTGGCCACTTGAAGGGAGTGAAAGAGGCCTAGCAACACCATCCAGCCTGGCCTCAAGTTGAAGAGCCCTCCCTCCTGAAGACATCATCTGGACACTTGAAGGGAGTGAAAGAGGCCTAGCAACACCATCCAGCCTGGCCTCAAGTTGAAGAGCCCTCCCTCCTGAAGACATCATCTGGACACCTAGAAGGGAGTGAAAGAGGCCTAGCAACACCATCCAGCCTGGCCTCAAGTTGAAGAGCCCTCCCTCCTGAGGACATCATCTGGCCACTTGAAGGGAGTGAAAGAGGCCTAGCAACACCATCCAGCCTGGCCTCAAGTTAAAGAGCCCTCCCTCCTGAAGACATCATCTGGCCACTTGAAGGGAGTGAAAGAGGCGTAGCAACACCATCCAGCCTGGCCTCAAGTTGAAGAGCCCTCCCTCCTGAAGACATCATCTGGACACCTAGAAGGGAGTGAAAGAGGCCTAGCAACACCATCCAGCCTGGCCTCAAGTTGAAGAGCCCTCCCTCCTGAAGACATCATCTGGCCACTTGAAGGGAGTGAAAGAGGCCTAGCAACACCATCCAGCCTGGCCTCAAGTTAAAGAGCCCTCCCTCCTGAGGACATCATCTGGCCACTTGAAGGGAGTGAAAGAGGCCTAGCAACACCATCCAGCCTGGCCTCAAGTTGAAGAGCCCTCCCTCCTGAAGACATCATCTGGCCAATTGAAGGGAGTGAAAGAGGCCTAACAACACCATCCAGCCTGGCCTCAAGTTGAAGAGCCCTCCCTCCTGAAGACATCATCTGGACACCTAGAAGGGAGTGAAAGAGGCCTAGCAACACCATCCAGCCTGGCCTCAAGTTGAAGAGCCCTCCCTCCTGAAGACATCATCTGGACACCTAGAAGGGAGTGAAAGAGGCCTAGCAACACCATCCAGCCTGGCCTCAAGTTGAAGAGCCCTCCCTCCTGAAGACATCATCTGGACACCTAGAAGGGAGTGAAAGAGGCCTAGCAACACCATCCAGCCTGGCCTCAAGTTGAAGAGCCCTCCCTCCTGAAGACATCATCTGGACACCTAGAAGGGAGTGAAAGAGGCCTAGCAACACCATCCAGCCTGGCCTCAAGTTGAAGAGCCCTCCCTCCTGAAGACATCATCTAGACACCTAGAAGGGAGTGAAAGAGGCCTAGCAACACCATCCAGCCAGGCCTCAAGTTGAAGAGCCCTCCCTCCTGAAGACATCATCTGGCCACTTGAAGGGAGTGAAAGAGGCCTAGCAACACCATCCAGCCTGGCCTCAAGCTGAAGAGCCCTCCCTCCTGAAGACATCATCTGGCCACTTGAAGGGAGTGAAAGAGGCCTAGCAACACCATCCAGCCAGGCCTCAAGTTGAAGAGCCCTCCCTCCTGAAGACATCATCTGGCCACTTGAAGGGAGTGAAAGAGGCCTAGCAACACCATCCAGCCTGGCCTCAAGTTGAAGAGCCCTCCCTCCTGAAGACATCATCTCGACACCTAGAAGGGAGTGAAAGAGGCCTAGCAACACCATCCAGCCTGGCCTCAAGTTGAAGAGCCCTCCCTCCTGAAGACATCATCTGGCCACTTGAAGGGAGTGAAAGAGGCCTAGCAACACCATCCAGCCTGGCCTCAAATTGAAGAGCCCTCCCTCCTGAAGACATCATCTCGACACCTAGAAGGGAGTGAAAGAGGCCTAGCAACACCATCCAGCCTGGCCTCAAGTTGAAGAGCCCTCCCTCCTGAAGACATCATCTGGCCACTTGAAGGGAGTGAAAGAGGCCTAGCAACACCATCCAGCCTGGCCTCAAGTTAAAGAGCCCTCCCTCCTGAGGACATCATCTGGCCACTTGAAGGGAGTGAAAGAGGCCTAGCAACACCATCCAGCCTGGCCTCAAGTTGAAGAGCCCTCCCTTCTGAAGACATCATCTGGCCACTTGAAGGGAGTGAAAGAGGCCTAACAACACCATCCAGCCTGGCCTCAAGTTGAAGAGCCCTCCCTCCTGAAGACATCATCTGGACACCTAGAAGGGAGTGAAAGAGGCCTAGCAACACCATCCAGCCAGGCTTCAAGTTAAAGAGCCCTCCCTCCTGAAGACATCATCTGGCCACTTGAAGGGAGTGAAAGAGGCCTAGCAACACCATCCAGCCTGGCCTCAAGTTGAAGAGCCCTCCCTCCTGAAGACATCATCTGGACACCTAGAAGGTAGTGAAAGAGGCCTAGCAACACCATCCAGCCTGGCCTCAAGTTAAAGAGCCCTCCCTCCTGAGGACATCATCTGGCCACTTGAAGGGAGTGAAAGAGGCCTAGCAACACCATCCAGCCTGGCCTCAAGTTGAAGAGCCCTCCCTCCTGAAGACATCATCTGGCCACTTGAAGGGAGTGAAAGAGGCCTAGCAACACCATCCAGCCTGGCCTCAAGTTGAAGAGCCCTCCCTCCTGAAGACATCATCTGGACACCTAGAAGGGAGTGAAAGAGGCCTAGCAACACCACCCAGCCTGGCCTCAAGTTGAAGAGCCCTCCCTCCTGAGGACATCATCTGGCCACTTGAAGGGAGTGAAAGAGGCCTAGCAACACCATCCAGCCTGGCCTCAAGTTAAAGAGCCCTCCCTCCTGAAGACATCATCTGGCCACTTGAAGGGAGTGAAAGAGGCCTAGCAACACCATCCAGCCTGGCCTCAAGTTGAAGAGCCCTCCCTCCTGAAGACATCATCTGGACACCTAGAAGGGAGTGAAAGAGGCCTAGCAACACCATCCAGCCTGGCCTCAAGTTAAAGAGCCCTCCCTCCTGAAGACATCATCTGGCCACTTGAAGGGAGTGAAAGAGGCCTAGCAACACCATCCAGCCTGGCCTCAAGTTGAAGAGCCCTCCCTCCTGAAGACATCATCTGGCCACTTGAAGGGAGTGAAAGAGGCCTAGCAACACCATCCAGCCTGGCCTCAAGTTGAAGAGCCCTCCCTCCTGAAGACATCATCTGGCCACTTGAAGGGAGTGAAAGAGGCCTACCAACACCATCCAGCCTGGCCTCAAGTTGAAGAGCCCTCCCTCCTGAAGACATCATCTGGCCACTTGAAGGGAGTGAAAGAGGCCTAGCAACACCATCCAGCCTGGCCTCAAGTTGAAGAGCCCTCCCTCCTGAAGACATCATCTGGCCACTTGAAGGGAGTGAAAGAGGCCTAGCAACACCATCCAGCCTGGCCTCAAGTTGAAGAGCCCTCCCTCCTGAAGACATCATCTGGCCACTTGAAGGGAGTGAAAGAGGCCTAGCAACACCATCCAGCCTGGCCTCAAGTTGAAGAGCCCTCCCTCCTGAAGACATCATCTGGCCACTTGAAGGGAGTGAAAGAGGCCTAGCAACACCATCCAGCCAGGCCTCAAGTTGAAGAGCCCTCCGTCCTGAGGACATCATCTGGCCACTTGAAGGGAGTGAAAGAGGCCTAGCAACACCATCCAGCCTGGCCTCAAGTTGAAGAGCCCTCCCTTCTGAAGACATCATCTGGCCACTTGAAGGGAGTGAAAGAGGCCTAACAACACCATCCAGCCTGGCCTCAAGTTGAAGAGCCCTCCCTCCTGAAGACATCATCTGGACACCTAGAAGGGAGTGAAAGAGGCCTAGCAACACCATCCAGCCAGGCTTCAAGTTAAAGAGCCCTCCCTCCTGAAGACATCATCTGGCCACTTGAAGGGAGTGAAAGAGGCCTAGCAACACCATCCAGCCTGGCCTCAAGTTGAAGAGCCCTCCCTCCTGAAGACATCATCTGGACACCTAGAAGGTAGTGAAAGAGGCCTAGCAACACCATCCAGCCTGGCCTCAAGTTAAAGAGCCCTCCCTCCTGAGGACATCATCTGGCCACTTGAAGGGAGTGAAAGAGGCCTAGCAACACCATCCAGCCTGGCCTCAAGTTGAAGAGCCCTCCCTCCTGAAGACATCATCTGGCCACTTGAAGGGAGTGAAAGAGGCCTAGCAACACCATCCAGCCTGGCCTCAAGTTGAAGAGCCCTCCCTCCTGAAGACATCATCTGGACACCTAGAAGGGAGTGAAAGAGGCCTAGCAACACCATCCAGCCTGGCCTCAAGTTGAAGAGCCCTCCCTCCTGAGGACATCATCTGGCCACTTGAAGGGAGTGAAAGAGGCCTAGCAACACCATCCAGCCTGGCCTCAAGTTAAAGAGCCCTCCCTCCTGAAGACATCATCTGGCCACTTGAAGGGAGTGAAAGAGGCCTAGCAACACCATCCAGCCTGGCCTCAAGTTGAAGAGCCCTCCCTCCTGAAGACATCATCTCGACACCTAGAAGGGAGTGAAAGAGGCCTAGCAACACCATCCAGCCTGGCCTCAAGTTGAAGAGCCCTCCCTCCTGAAGACATCATCTGGCCACTTGAAGGGAGTGAAAGAGGCCTAGCAACACCATCCAGCCTGGCCTCAAGTTGAAGAGCCCTCCCTCCTGAAGACATCATCTCGACACCTAGAAGGGAGTGAAAGAGGCCTAGCAACACCATCCAGCCTGGCCTCAAGTTGAAGAGCCCTCCCTCCTGAAGACATCATCTGGCCACTTGAAGGGAGTGAAAGAGGCCTAGCAACACCATCCAGCCTGGCCTCAAGTTGAAGAGCCCTCTCTCCTGAAGACATCATCTGGCCACTTGAAGGGAGTGAAAGAGGCCTAGCAACACCATCCAGCCTGGCCTCAAGTTGAAGAGCCCTCCCTCCTGAAGACATCATCTGGCCACTTGAAGGGAGTGAAAGAGGCCTACCAACACCATCCAGCCTGGCCTCAAGTTGAAGAGCCCTCCCTCCTGAAGACATCATCTGGCCACTTGAAGGGAGTGAAAGAGGCCTAGCAACACCATCCAGCCTGGCCTCAAGTTGAAGAGCCCTCCCTCCTGAAGACATCATCTGGCCACTTGAAGGGAGTGAAAGAGGCCTAGCAACACCATCCAGCCTGGCCTCAAGTTGAAGAGCCCTCCCTCCTGAAGACATCATCTGGCCACTTGAAGGGAGTGAAAGAGGCCTAGCAACACCATCCAGCCTGGCCTCAAGTTGAAGAGCCCTCCCTCCTGAAGACATCATCTGGCCACTTGAAGGGAGTGAAAGAGGCCTAGCAACACCATCCAGCCAGGCCTCAAGTTGAAGAGCCCTCCGTCCTGAGGACATCATCTGGCCACTTGAAGGGAGTGAAAGAGGCCTAGCAACACCATCCAGCCTGGCCTCAAGTTGAAGAGCCCTCCCTTCTGAAGACATCATCTGGCCACTTGAAGGGAGTGAAAGAGGCCTAACAACACCATCCAGCCTGGCCTCAAGTTGAAGAGCCCTCCCTCCTGAAGACATCATCTGGACACCTAGAAGGGAGTGAAAGAGGCCTAGCAACACCATCCAGCCCGGCCTCAAGTTGAAGAGCCCTCCCTCCTGAAGACATCATCTGGCCACTTGAAGGGAGTGAAAGAGGCCTAGCAACACCATCCAGCCTGGCCTCAAGTTGAAGAGCCCTCCCTCCTGAAGACATCATCTCGACACCTAGAAGGGAGTGAAAGAGGCCTAGCAACACCATCCAGCCTGGCCTCAAGTTGAAGAGCCCTCCCTCCTGAAGACATCATCTGGCCACTTGAAGGGAGTGAAAGAGGCCTAGCAACACCATCCAGCCTGGCCTCAAGTTGAAGAGCCCTCTCTCCTGAAGACATCATCTGGCCACTTGAAGGGAGTGAAAGAGGCCTAGCAACACCATCCAGCCTGGCCTCAAGTTGAAGAGCCCTCCCTCCTGAAGACATCATCTGGCCACTTGAAGGGAGTGAAAGAGGCCTACCAACACCATCCAGCCTGGCCTCAAGTTGAAGAGCCCTCCCTCCTGAAGACATCATCTGGCCACTTGAAGGGAGTGAAAGAGGCCTAGCAACACCATCCAGCCTGGCCTCAAGTTGAAGAGCCCTCCCTCCTGAAGACATCATCTGGCCACTTGAAGGGAGTGAAAGAGGCCTAGCAACACCATCCAGCCTGGCCTCAAGTTGAAGAGCCCTCCCTCCTGAAGACATCATCTGGCCACTTGAAGGGAGTGAAAGAGGCCTAGCAACACCATCCAGCCTGGCCTCAAGTTGAAGAGCCCTCCCTCCTGAAGACATCATCTGGCCACTTGAAGGGAGTGAAAGAGGCCTAGCAACACCATCCAGCCAGGCCTCAAGTTGAAGAGCCCTCCGTCCTGAGGACATCATCTGGCCACTTGAAGGGAGTGAAAGAGGCCTAGCAACACCATCCAGCCTGGCCTCAAGTTGAAGAGCCCTCCCTTCTGAAGACATCATCTGGCCACTTGAAGGGAGTGAAAGAGGCCTAACAACACCATCCAGCCTGGCCTCAAGTTGAAGAGCCCTCCCTCCTGAAGACATCATCTGGACACCTAGAAGGGAGTGAAAGAGGCCTAGCAACACCATCCAGCCAGGCTTCAAGTTAAAGAGCCCTCCCTCCTGAAGACATCATCTGGCCACTTGAAGGGAGTGAAAGAGGCCTAGCAACACCATCCAGCCTGGCCTCAAGTTGAAGAGCCCTCCCTCCTGAAGACATCATCTGGACACCTAGAAGGTAGTGAAAGAGGCCTAGCAACACCATCCAGCCTGGCCTCAAGTTAAAGAGCCCTCCCTCCTGAGGACATCATCTGGCCACTTGAAGGGAGTGAAAGAGGCCTAGCAACACCATCCAGCCTGGCCTCAAGTTGAAGAGCCCTCCCTCCTGAAGACATCATCTGGCCACTTGAAGGGAGTGAAAGAGGCCTAGCAACACCATCCAGCCTGGCCTCAAGTTGAAGAGCCCTCCCTCCTGAAGACATCATCTGGACACCTAGAAGGGAGTGAAAGAGGCCTAGCAACACCATCCAGCCTGGCCTCAAGTTGAAGAGCCCTCCCTCCTGAGGACATCATCTGGCCACTTGAAGGGAGTGAAAGAGGCCTAGCAACACCATCCAGCCTGGCCTCAAGTTAAAGAGCCCTCCCTCCTGAAGACATCATCTGGCCACTTGAAGGGAGTGAAAGAGGCCTAGCAACACCATCCAGCCTGGCCTCAAGTTGAAGAGCCCTCCCTCCTGAAGACATCATCTCGACACCTAGAAGGGAGTGAAAGAGGCCTAGCAACACCATCCAGCCTGGCCTCAAGTTGAAGAGCCCTCCCTCCTGAAGACATCATCTGGCCACTTGAAGGGAGTGAAAGAGGCCTAGCAACACCATCCAGCCTGGCCTCAAGTTGAAGAGCCCTCCCTCCTGAAGACATCATCTCGACACCTAGAAGGGAGTGAAAGAGGCCTAGCAACACCATCCAGCCTGGCCTCAAGTTGAAGAGCCCTCCCTCCTGAAGACATCATCTGGCCACTTGAAGGGAGTGAAAGAGGCCTAGCAACACCATCCAGCCTGGCCTCAAGTTGAAGAGCCCTCTCTCCTGAAGACATCATCTGGCCACTTGAAGGGAGTGAAAGAGGCCTAGCAACACCATCCAGCCTGGCCTCAAGTTGAAGAGCCCTCCCTCCTGAAGACATCATCTGGCCACTTGAAGGGAGTGAAAGAGGCCTAGCAACACCATCTAGCCAGGCCTCAAGTTGAAGAGCCCTCCCTCCTGAAGACATCATCTGGCCACTTGAAGGGAGTGAAAGAGGCCTAGCAACACCATCCAGCCAGGCCTCAAGTTGAAGAGCCCTCCCTCCTGAAGACATCATCTGGCCACTTGAAGGGAGTAAAAGAGGCCTAGCAACACCATCCAGCCTGGCCTCCAGTTGAAGAGCCCTCCCTCCTGAAGACATCATCTGGCCACTTGAAGGGAGTGAAAGAGGCCTAGCAACACCATCCAGCCAGGCCTCAGGTTGAAGAGCCCTCCCTCCTGAAGACATCATCTGGACACCTAGAAGGGAGTGAAAGAGGCCTAGCAACACCATCCAGCCTGGCCTCAAGTTGAAGAGCCCTCCCTCCTGAAGACATCATCTGGCCACTTGAAGGGAGTGAAAGAGGCCTAGCAACACCATCCAGCCTGGCCTCAAGTTGAAGAGCCCTCCCTCCTGAAGACATCATCTGGACACCTAGAAGGGAGTGAAAGAGGCCTAGCAACACCATCCAGCCTGGCCTCAAGTTGAAGAGCCCTCCCTCCTGAGGACATCATCTGGCCACTTGAAGGGAGTGAAAGAGGCCTAGCAACACCATCCAGCCTGGCCTCAAGTTAAAGAGCCCTCCCTCCTGAAGACATCATCTGGCCACTTGAAGGGAGTGAAATACGCCTAGCAACACCATCCAGCCAGGCCTCAAGTTGAAGAGCCCTCCCTCCTGAAGACATCATCTGGCCACTTGAAGGGAGTGAAAGAGGCCTAGCAACACCATCCAGCCTGGCCTCAAGTTAAAGAGCCCTCCCTCCTGAAGACATCATCTGGACACCTAGAAGGGAGTGAAAGAGGCCTAGCAACACCATCCAGCCTGGCCTCAAGTTGAAGAGCCCTCCCTCCTGAAGACATCATCTGGACACCTAGAAGGGAGTGAAAGAGGCCTAGCAACACCATCCAGCCTGGCCTCAAGTTAAAGTGCCCTCCCTCCTGAAGACATCATCTGGCCACTTGAAGGGAGTGAAAGAGGCCTAGCGACACCATCCAGCCTGGCCTCAAGTTGAAGAGCCCTCCCTCCTGAAGACATCATCTCGACACCTAGAAGGGAGTGAAAGAGGCCTAGCAACACCATCCAGCCTGGCCTCAAGATGAAGAGCCCTCCCTCCTGAAGACATCATCTGGCCACTTGAAGGGAGTGAAAGAGGCCTAGCAACACCATCCAGCCTGGCCTCAAGTTAAAGAGCCCTCCCTCCTGAAGACATCATCTGGACACCTAGAAGGGAGTGAAAGAGGCCTAGCAACACCATCCAGCCTGGCCTCAAGTTGAAGAGCCCTCCCTCCTGAAGACATCATCTGGCCACTTGAACGGAGTGAAAGAGGCCTAGCAACACCATCCAGCCTGGCCTCAAGTTGAAGAGCCCTCCCTCCTGAAGACATCATCTGGACACCTAGAAGGGAGTGAAAGAGGCCTAGCAACACCATCCAGCCTGGCCTCAAGTTGAAGAGCCCTCCCTCCTGAGGACATCATCTGGCCACTTGAAGGGAGTGAAAGAGGCCTAGCAACACCATCCAGCCTGGCCTCAAGTTAAAGAGCCCTCCCTCCTGAAGACATCATCTGGCCACTTGAAGGGAGTGAAATAGGCCTAGCAACACCATCCAGCCAGGCCTCAAGTTGAAGAGCCCTCCCTCCTGAAGACATCATCTGGCCACTTGAAGGGAGTGAAAGAGGCCTAGCAACACCATCCAGCCTGGCCTCAAGTTGAAGAGCCCTCCCTCCTGAAGACATCATCTGGCCACTTGAAGGGAGTGAAAGAGGCCTAGCAACACCATCCAGCCTGGCCTCAAGTTGAAGAGCCCTCCCTCCTGAAGACATCATCTGGCCACTTGAAGGGAGTGAAAGAGGCCTAGCAACACCATCCAGCCAGGCCTCAGGTTGAAGAGCCCTCCCTCCTGAAGACATCATCTGGACACCTAGAAGGGAGTGAAAGAGGCCTAGCAACACCATCCAGCCTGGCCTCAAGTTGAAGAGCCCTCCCTCCTGAAGACATCATCTGGACACCTAGAAGGGAGTGAAAGAGGCCTAGCAACACCATCCAGCCCGGCCTCAAGTTGAAGAGCCCTCCCTCCTGAAGACATCATCTGGCCACTTGAAGGGAGTGAAAGAGGCCTAGCAACACCATCCAGCCTGGCCTCAAGTTGAAGAGCCCTCCCTCCTGAAGACATCATCTGGCCACTTGAAGGGAGTGAAAGAGGCCTAGCAACACCATCCAGCCTGGCCTCAAGTTGAAGAGCCCTCCCTCCTGAAGACATCATCTGGCCACTTGAAGGGAGTGAAAGAGGCCTAGCAACACCATCCAGCCAGGCCTCAAGTTGAAGAGCCCTCCCTCCTGAAGACATCATCTGGACACCTAGAAGGGAGTGAAAGAGGCCTAGCAACACCATCCAGCCTGGCCTCAAGTTGAAGAGCCCTCCCTCCTGAAGACATCATCTGGCCACTTGAAGGGAGTGAAAGAGGCCTAGCAACACCATCCAGCCTGGCCTCAAGTTGAAGAGCCCTCCCTCCTGAAGACATCATCTGGACACCTAGAAGGGAGTGAAAGAGGCCTAGCAACACCATCCAGCCTGGCCTCAAGTTGAAGAGCCCTCCCTCCTGAGGACATCATCTGGCCACTTGAAGGGAGTGAAAGAGGCCTAGCAACACCATCCAGCCTGGCCTCAAGTTAAAGAGCCCTCCCTCCTGAAGACATCATCTGGCCACTTGAAGGGAGTGAAATAGGCCTAGCAACACCATCCAGCCAGGCCTCAAGTTGAAGAGCCCTCCCTCCTGAAGACATCATCTGGCCACTTGAAGGGAGTGAAAGAGGCCTAGCAACACCATCCAGCCTGGCCTCAAGTTAAAGAGCCCTCCCTCCTGAAGACATCATCTGGACACCTAGAAGGGAGTGAAAGAGGCCTAGCAACACCATCCAGCCTGGCCTCAAGTTGAAGAGCCCTCCCTCCTGAAGACATCATCTGGACACCTAGAAGGGAGTGAAAGAGGCCTAGCAACACCATCCAGCCTGGCCTCAAGTTAAAGTGCCCTCCCTCCTGAAGACATCATCTGGCCACTTGAAGGGAGTGAAAGAGGCCTAGCGACACCATCCAGCCTGGCCTCAAGTTGAAGAGCCCTCCCTCCTGAAGACATCATCTCGACACCTAGAAGGGAGTGAAAGAGGCCTAGCAACACCATCCAGCCTGGCCTCAAGATGAAGAGCCCTCCCTTCTGAAGACATCATCTGGCCACTTGAAGGGAGTGAAAGAGGCCTAGCAACACCATCCAGCCAGGCCTCAAGTTGAAGAGCCCTCCCTCCTGAAGACATCATCTGGCCACTTGAAGGGAGTGAAAGAGGCCTAGCAACACCATCCAGCCTGGCCTCAAGTTGAAGAGCCCTCCCTCCTGAAGACATCATCTGGCCACTTGAAGGGAGTGAAAGAGGCCTAGCAACACCATCCAGCCAGGCCTCAAGTTGAAGAGCCCTCCCTCCTGAAGACATCATCTGGCCACTTGAAGGGAGTGAAAGAGGCCTAGCAACACCATCCAGCCTGGCCTCAAGTTGAAGAGCCCTCCCTCCTGAAGACATCATCTGGCCACTTGAAGGGAGTGAAAGAGGCCTAGCAACACCATCCAGCCTGGCCTCAAGTTGAAGAGCCCTCCCTCCTGAAGACATCATCTGGCCACTTGAAGGGAGTGAAAGAGGCCTAGCAACACCATCCAGCCAGGCCTCAGGTTGAAGAGCCCTCCCTCCTGAAGACATCATCTGGACACCTAGAAGGGAGTGAAAGAGGCCTAGCAACACCATCCAGCCTGGCCTCAAGTTGAAGAGCCCTCCCTCCTGAAGACATCATCTGGACACCTAGAAGGGAGTGAAAGAGGCCTAGCAACACCATCCAGCCTGGCCTCAAGTTGAAGAGCCCTCCCTCCTGAAGACATCATCTGGCCACTTGAACGGAGTGAAAGAGGCCTAGCAACACCATCCAGCCTGGCCTCAAGTTGAAGAGCCCTCCCTCCTGAAGACATCATCTGGACACCTAGAAGGGAGTGAAAGAGGCCTAGCAACACCATCCAGCCTGGCCTCAAGTTGAAGAGCCCTCCCTCCTGAGGACATCATCTGGCCACTTGAAGGGAGTGAAAGAGGCCTAGCAACACCATCCAGCCTGGCCTCAAGTTAAAGAGCCCTCCCTCCTGAAGACATCATCTGGCCACTTGAAGGGAGTGAAATAGGCCTAGCAACACCATCCAGCCTGGCCTCAAGTTGAAGAGCCCTCCCTCCTGAAGACATCATCTGGACACCTAGAAGGTAGTGAAAGAGGCCTAGCAACACCATCCAGCCTGGCCTCAAGTTAAAGAGCCCTCCCTCCTGAAGACATCATCTGGCCACTTCAAGGGAGTGAAAGAGGCCTAGCAACACAATCCAGCCTGGCCTCAAGTTAAAGAGCCCTCCCTCCTGAAGACATCATCTGGCCACTTGAAGGGAGTGAAAGAGGCCTAGCAACACCATCCAGCCTGGCCTCAAGTTAAAGAGCCCTCCCTCCTGAAGACATCATCTGGCCACTTGAAGGGAGTGAAAGAGGCCTAGCAACACCATCCAGCCTGGCCTCAAGTTAAAGAGCCCTCCCTCCTGAAGACATCATCTTGCCACTTGAAGGGAGTGAAAGAGGCCTAGCAACACCATCCAGCCTGGCCTCAAGTTGAAGAGCCCTCCCTCCTGAAGACATCATCTGGCCACTTGAAGGGAGTGAAAGAGGCCTAGCGACACCATCCAGCCTGGCCTCAAGTTGAAGAGCCCTCCCTCCTGAAGACATCATCTCGACACCTAGAAGGGAGTGAAAGAGGCCTAGCAACACCATCCAGCCTGGCCTCAAGATGAAGAGCCCTCCCTCCTGAAGACATCATCTGGCCACTTGAAGGGAGTGAAAGAGGCCTAGCAACACCATCCAGCCAGGCCTCAAGTTGAAGAGCCCTCCCTCCTGAAGACATCATCAGGCCACTTGAAGGGAGTGAAAGAGGCCTAGCAACACCATCCAGCCTGGCCTCAAGTTGAAGAGCCCTCCCTCCTGAAGACATCATCTCGACACCTAGAAGGGAGTGAAAGAGGCCTAGCAACACCATCCAGCCTGGCCTCAAGTTGAAGAGCCCTCCCTCCTGAGGACATCATCTGGCCACTTGAAGGGAGTGAAAGAGGCCTAGCAACACCATCCAGCCTGGCCTCAAGTTGAAGAGCCCTCCCTCCTGAAGACATCATCTGGACACCTAGAAGGGAGTGAAAGAGGCCTAGCAACACCATCCAGCCAGGCCTCAAGTTGAAGAGCCCTCCCTCCTGAAGACATCATCTGGCCACTTGAAGGGAGTGAAAGAGGCCTAGCAACACCATCCAGCCAGGCCTCAAGTTGAAGAGCCCTCCCTCCTGAAGACATCATCTGGCTACTTGAAGGGAGTGAAAGAGGCCTAGCAACACCATCCAGCCTGGCCTCAAGTTGAAGAGCCCTCCCTCCTGAAGACATCATCTGGCCACTTGAAGGGAGTGAAAGAGGCCTAGCAACACCATCCAGCCAGGCCTCAAGTTGAAGAGCCCTCCCTCCTGAAGACATCATCTGGCCACTTGAAGGGAGTGAAAGAGGCCTAGCAACACCATCCAGCCAGGCCTCAAGTTGAAGAGCCCTCCCTCCTGAAGACATCATCTGGCCACTTGAAGGGAGTGAAAGAGGCCTAGCAACACCATCCAGCCAGGCCTCAAGTTGAAGAGCCCTCCCTCCTGAAGACATCATCTGGCCACTTGAAGGGAGTGAAAGAGGCCTAGCAACACCATCCAGCCAGGCCTCAAGTTGAAGAGCCCTCCCTCCTGAAGACATCATCTGGCCACTTGAAGGGAGTGAAAGAGGCCTAGCAACACCATCCAGCCTGGCCTCAAGTTGAAGAGCCCTCCCTCCTGAAGACATCATCTGGCCACTTGAAGGGAGTGAAAGAGGCCTAGCAACACCATCCAGCCTGGCCTCAAGTTGAAGAGCCCTCCCTCCTGAGGACATCATCTGGCCACTTGAAGGGAGTGAAAGAGGCCTAGCAACACCATCCAGCCTGGCCTCAAGTTAAAGAGCCCTCCCTCCTGAAGACATCATCTGGCCACTTGAAGGGAGTGAAAGAGGCCTAGCAACACCATCCAGCCTGGCCTCAAGTTGAAGAGCCCTCCCTCCTGAAGACATCATCTGGACACCTAGAAGGGAGTGAAAGAGGCCTAGCAACACCATCCAGCCCGGCCTCAAGTTGAAGAGCCCTCCCTCCTGAGGACATCATCTGGCCACTTGAAGGGAGTGAAAGAGGCCTAGCAACACCATCCAGCCAGGCCTCAAGTTGAAGAGCCCTCCCTCCTGAAGACATCATCTGGCCACTTGAAGGGAGTGAAAGAGGCCTAGCAACACCATCCAGCCTGGCCTCAAGTTGAAGAGCCCTCCCTCCTGAAGACATCATCTGGACACCTAGAAGGGAGTGAAAGAGGCCTAGCAACACCATCCAGCCTGGCCTCAAGATGAAGAGCCCTCCCTCCTGAAGACATCATCTGGCCACTTGAAGGGAGTGAAAGAGGCCTAGCAACACCATCCAGCCAGGCATCAAGTTGAAGAGCCCTCCCTCCTGAAGACATCATCTGGCCACTTGAAGGGAGTGAAAGAGGCCTAGCAACACCATCCAGCCTGGCCTCAAGTTGAAGAGCCCTCCCTCCTGAAGACATCATCTGGACACCTAGAAGGGAGTGAAAGAGGCCTAGCAACACCATCCAGCCTGGCCTCAAGTTGAAGAGCCCTCCCTCCTGAAGACATCATCTGGACACTTGAAGGGAGTGAAAGAGGCCTAGCAACACCATCCAGCCTGGCCTCAAGTTGAAGAGCCCTCCCTCCTGAAGACATCATCTGGCCACTTGAAGGGAGTGAAAGAGGCCTAGCAACACCATCCAGCCTGGCCTCAAGTTGAAGAGCCCTCCCTCCTGAAGACATCATCTGGACACCTAGAAGGGAGTGAAAGAGGCCTAGCAACACCATCCAGCCTGGCCTCAAGTTAAAGAGCCCTCCCTCCTGAGGACATCATCTGGCCACTTGAAGGGAGTGAAAGAGGCCTAGCAACACCATCCAGCCTGGCCTCAAGTTGAAGAGCCCTCACTCCTGAAGACATCATCTGGCCACTTCAAGGGAGTGAAAGAGGCCTAGCAACACCATCCAGCCAGGCCTCAAGTTGAAGAGCCCTCCCTCCTGAAGACATCATCTGGCCACTTGAAGGGAGTGAAAGAGGCCTAGCAACACCATCCAGCCAGGCCTCAAGTTGAAGAGCCCTCCCTCCTGAAGACATCATCTGGCCACTTGAAGGGAGTGAAAGAGGCCTAGCAACACCATCCAGCCAGGCCTCAAGTTGAAGAGCCCTCCCTCCTGAAGACATCATCTGGCCACTTGAAGGGAGTGAAAGAGGCCTAGCAACACCATCCAGCCAGGCCTCAAGTTGAAGAGCCCTCCCTCCTGAAGACATCATCTGGACACCTAGAAGGGAGTGAAAGAGGCCTAGCAACACCATCCAGCCTGGCCTCAAGTTGAAGAGCCCTCCCTCCTGAAGACATCATCTGGCCACTTGAAGGGAGTGAAAGAGGCCTAGCAACACCATCCAGCCTGGCCTCAAGTTGAAGAGCCCTCCCTCCTGAGGACATCATCTGGCCACTTGAAGGGAGTGAAAGAGGCCTAGCAACACCATCCAGCCTGGCCTCAAGTTAAAGAGCCCTCCCTCCTGAAGACATCATCTGGCCACTTGAAAGGAGTGAAAGAGGCCTAGCAACACCATCCAGCCTGGCCTCAAGTTGAAGAGCCCTCCCTCCTGAAGACATCATCTGGACACCTACAAGGGAGTGAAAGAGGCCTAGCAACACCATCCAGCCTGGCCTCAAGTTGAAGAGCCCTCCCTCCTGAAGACATCATCTGGACACCTAGAAGGAAGTGAAAGAGGCCTAGCAACACCATCCAGCCTGGCCTCAAGTTGAAGACCCCTCCCTCCTGAAGACATCATCTGGCCACTTGAAGGGAGTGAAAGAGGCCTAGCAACACCATCCAGCCTGGCCTCAAGTTAAAGAGCCCTCCCTCCTGAAGACATCATCTGGCCACTTGAAGGGAGTGAAAGAGGCCTAGCAACACCATCCAGCCTGGCCTGAAGTTGAAGAGCCCTCCCTCCTGAAGACATCATCTGGACACCTAGAAGGGAGTGAAAGAGGCCTAGCAACACCATCCAGCCTGGCCTCAAGATGAAGAGCCCTCCCTCCTGAAGACATCATCTGGCCACTTGAAGGGAGTGAAAGAGGCCTAGCAACACCATCCAGCCAGGCATCAAGTTGAAGAGCCCTCCCTCCTGAAGACATCATCTGGCCACTTGAAGGGAGTGAAAGAGGCCTAGCAACACCATCCAGCCTGGCCTCAAGTTGAAGAGCCCTCCCTCCTGAAGACATCATCTGGACACCTAGAAGGGAGTGAAAGAGGCCTAGCAACACCATCCAGCCTGGCCTCAAGTTGAAGAGCCCTCCCTCCTGAAGACATCATCTGGACACTTGAAGGGAGTGAAAGAGGCCTAGCAACACCATCCAGCCTGGCCTCAAGTTGAAGAGCCCTCCCTCCTGAAGACATCATCTGGCCACTTGAAGGGAGTGAAAGAGGCCTAGCAACACCATCCAGCCTGGCCTCAAGTTGAAGAGCCCTCCCTCCTGAAGACATCATCTGGACACCTAGAAGGGAGTGAAAGAGGCCTAGCAACACCATCCAGCCTGGCCTCAAGTTAAAGAGCCCTCCCTCCTGAGGACATCATCTGGCCACTTGAAGGGAGTGAAAGAGGCCTAGCAACACCATCCAGCCTGGCCTCAAGTTGAAGAGCCCTCCCTCCTGAAGACATCATCTGGCCACTTGAAGGGAGTGAAAGAGGCCTAGCAACACCATCCAGCCAGGCCTCAGGTTGAAGAGCCCTCCCTCCTGAAGACATCATCTGGACACCTAGAAGGGAGTGAAAGAGGCCTAGCAACACCATCCAGCTTGGCCTCAAGTTAAAGAGCCCTCCCTCCTGAAGACATCATCTGGCCACTTGAAGGTAGTGAAAGAGGCCTAGCAACACCATCCAGCCTGGCCTCAAGTTAAAGAGCCCTCCCTCCTGAAGACATCATCTGGCCACTTGAAGGGAGTGAAAGAGGCCTAGCAACACCATCCAGCCTGGCCTCAAGTTAAAGAGCCCTCCCTCCTGAAGACATCATCTGGCCACTTGAAGGGAGTGAAAGAGGCCTAGCAACACCATCCAGCCTGGCCTCAAGTTGAAGAGCCCTCCCTCCTGAAGACATCATCTGGCCACTTGAAGGGAGTGAAAGAGGCCTAGCAACGCCATCCAGCCAGGCCTCAAGTTGAAGAGCCCTCCCTCCTGAAGACATCATCTGGACACCTAGAAGGGAGTGAAAGAGGCCTAGCAACACCATCCAGCCTGGCCTCAAGTTAAAGAGCCCTCCCTCCTGAGGACATCATCTGGCCACTTGAAGGGAGTGAAAGAGGCCTAGCAACACCATCCAGCCTGGCCTCAAGTTGAAGAGCCCTCCCTCCTGAAGACATCATCTGGCCACTTGAAGGGAGTGAAAGAGGCCTAGCAACACCATCCAGCCAGGCCTCAGGTTGAAGAGCCCTCCCTCCTGAAGACATCATCTGGACACCTAGAAGGGAGTGAAAGAGGCCTAGCAACACCATCCAGCTTGGCCTCAAGTTAAAGAGCCCTCCCTCCTGAAGACATCATCTGGCCACTTGAAGGTAGTGAAAGAGGCCTAGCAACACCATCCAGCCTGGCCTCAAGTTAAAGAGCCCTCCCTCCTGAAGACATCATCTGGCCACTTGAAGGGAGTGAAAGAGGCCTAGCAACACCATCCAGCCTGGCCTCAAGTTGAAGAGCCCTCCCTCCTGAAGACATCATCTGGCCACTTGAAGGGAGTGAAAGAGGCCTAGCAACACCATCCAGCCTGGCCTCAAGTTGAAGAGCCCTCCCTCCTGAAGACATCATCTGGCCACTTGAAGGGAGTGAAAGAGGCCTAGCAACACCATCCAGCCTGGCCTCAAGTTGAAGAGCCCTCCCTCCTGAGGACATCATCTGGCCACTTGAAGGGAGTGAAAGAGGCCTAGCAACACCATCCAGCCTGGCCTCAAGTTAAAGAGCCCTCCCTCCTGAAGACATCATCTGGCCACTTGAAGGGAGTGAAAGAGGCCTAGCAACACCATCCAGCCTGGCCTCAAGTTGAAGAGCCCTCCCTCCTGAAGACATCATCTCGACACCTAGAAGGGAGTGAAAGAGGCCTAGCAACACCATCCAGCCTGGCCTCAAGTTGAAGAGCCCTCCCTCCTGAAGACATCATCTGGCCACTTGAAGGGAGTGAAAGAGGCCTAGCAACACCATCCAGCCAGGCCTCAAGTTGAAGAGCCCTCCCTCCTGAAGACATCATCTGGCCACTTGAAGGGAGTGAAAGAGGCCTAGCAACACCATCCAGCCTGGCCTCAAGTTGAAGAGCCCTCCCTCCTGAAGACATCATCTGGCCACTTGAAGGGAGTGAAAGAGGCCTAGCAACACCATCCAGCCTGGCCTCAAGTTGAAGAGCCCTCCCTCCTGAAGACATCATCTGGCCACTTGAAGGGAGTGAAAGAGGCCTAGCAACACCATCCAGCCTGGCCTCAAGTTGAAGAGCCCTCCCTCCTGAAGACATCATCTGGCCACTTGAAGGGAGTGAAAGAGGCCTAGCAACACCATCCAGCCTGGCCTCAAGTTGAAGAGCCCTCCCTCCTGAAGACATCATCTCGACACCTAGAAGGGAGTGAAAGAGGCCTAGCAACACCATCCAGCTGGCCTCAAGTTGAAGAGCCCTCCCTCCTGAAGACATCATCTGGCCACTTGAAGGGAGTGAAAGAGGCCTAGCAACACCATCCAGCCAGGACTCAAGTTGAAGAGCCCTCCCTCCTGAAGACATCATCTGGCCACTTGAAGGGAGTAAAAGAGGCCTAGCAACACCATCCAGCCTGGCCTCAAGTTGAAGAGCCCTCCCTCCTGAAGACATCATCTGGCCACTTGAAGGGAGTGAAAGAGGCCTAGCAACACCATCCAGCCTGGCCTCAAGTTGAAGAGCCCTCCCTCCTGAAGACATCATCTGGCCACTTGAAGGGAGTGAAAGAGGCCTAGCAACACCATCCAGCCTGGCCTCAAGTTGAAGAGCCCTCCCTCCTGAAGACATCATCTGGCCACTTGAAGGGAGTGAAAGAGGCCTAGCAACACCATCCAGCCTGGCCTCAAGTTGAAGAGCCCTCCCTCCTGAGGACATCATCTGGCCACTTGAAGGGAGTGAAAGAGGCCTAGCAACACCATCCAGCCTGGCCTCAAGTTAAAGAGCCCTCCCTCCTGAAGACATCATCTGGCCACTTGAAGGGAGTGAAAGAGGCCTAGCAACACCATCCAGCCTGGCCTCAAGTTGAAGAGCCCTCCCTCCTGAAGACATCATCTCGACACCTAGAAGGGAGTGAAAGAGGCCTAGCAACACCATCCAGCCTGGCCTCAAGTTGAAGAGCCCTCCCTCCTGAAGACATCATCTGGCCACTTGAAGGGAGTGAAAGAGGCCTAGCAACACCATCCAGCCAGGCCTCAAGTTGAAGAGCCCTCCCTCCTGAAGACATCATCTGGCCACTTGAAGGGAGTGAAAGAGGCCTAGCAACACCATCCAGCCTGGCCTCAAGTTGAAGAGCCCTCCCTCCTGAAGACATCATCTGGCCACTTGAAGGGAGTGAAAGAGGCCTAGCAACACCATCCAGCCTGGCCTCAAGTTGAAGAGCCCTCTCTCCTGAAGACATCATCTGGCCACTTGAAGGGAGTGAAAGAGGCCTAGCAACACCATCCAGCTGGCCTCAAGTTGAAGAGCCCTCCCTCCTGAAGACATCATCTGGCCACTTGAAGGGAGTGAAAGAGGCCTAGCAACACCATCCAGCCTGGCCTCAAGTTGAAGAGCCCTCCCTCCTGAAGACATCATCTGGCCACTTGAAGGGAGTGAAAGAGGCCTAGCAACACCATCCAGCCTGGCCTCAAGTTGAAGAGCCCTCCCTCCTGAAGACATCATCTCGACACCTAGAAGGGAGTGAAAGAGGCCTAGCAACACCATCCAGCTGGCCTCAAGTTGAAGAGCCCTCCCTCCTGAAGACATCATCTGGCCACTTGAAGGGAGTGAAAGAGGCCTAGCAACACCATCCAGCCAGGACTCAAGTTGAAGAGCCCTCCCTCCTGAAGACATCATCTGGCCACTTGAAGGGAGTAAAAGAGGCCTAGCAACACCATCCAGCCTGGCCTCAAGTTGAAGAGCCCTCCCTCCTGAAGACATCATCTGGCCACTTGAAGGGAGTGAAAGAGGCCTAGCAACACCATCCAGCCAGGCCTCAGGTTGAAGAGCCCTCCCTCCTGAAGACATCATCTGGCCACTTGAAGGGAGTGAAAGAGGCCTAGCAACACCATCCAGCCTGGCCTCAAGTTGAAGAGCCCTCCCTCCTGAAGACATCATCTGGCCACTTGAAGGGAGTGAAAGAGGCCTAGCAACACCATCCAGCCTGGCCTCAAGTTGAAGAGCCCTCCCTCCTGAAGACATCATCTGGACACCTAGAAGGGAGTGAAAGAGGCCTAGCAACACCATCCAGCCTGGCCTCAAGTTGAAGAGCCCTCCCTCCTGAAGACATCATCTGGACACCTAGAAGGGAGTGAAAGAGGCCTAGCAACACCATCCAGCCTGGCCTCAAGTTGAAGAGCCCTCCCTCCTGAAGACATCATCTGGCCACTTGAAAGGAGTGAAAGAGGCCTAGCAACACCATCCAGCCTGGCCTCAAGTTGAAGAGCCCTCCCTCCTGAAGACATCATCTGGACACCTAGAAGGGAGTGAAAGAGGCCTAGCAACACCATCCAGCCTGGCCTCAAGTTGAAGAGCCCTCCCTCCTGAGGACATCATCTGGCCACTTGAAGGGAGTGAAAGAGGCCTAGCAACACCATCCAGCCAGGCCTCAAGTTGAAGAGCCCTCCCTCCTGAAGACATCATCTGGCCACTTGAAGGGAGTGAAAGAGGCCTAGCAACACCATCCAGCCTGGCCTCAAGTTGGAGAGCCCTCCCTCCTGAAGACATCATCTGGCCACTTGAAGGGAGTGAAAGAGGCCTAGCAACACCATCCAGCCTGGCCTCAAGTTGAAGAGCCCTCCCTCCTGAAGACATCATCTGGCCACTTGAAGGGAGTGAAAGAGGCCTAGCAACACCATCCAGCCTGGCCTCAAGTTGAAGAGCCCTCCCTCCTGAAGACATCATCTGGACACCTAGAAGGGAGTGAAAGAGGCCTAGCAACACCATCCAGCCTGGCCTCAAGTTGAAGAGCCCTCCCTCCTGAGAACATCATCTGGCCACTTGAAGGGAGTGAAAGAGGCCTAGCAACACCATCCAGCCTGGCCTCAAGTTGAAGAGCCCTCCCTCCTGAAGACATCATCTGGCCACTTGAAGGGAGTGAAAGAGGCCTAGCAACACCATCCAGCCTGGCCTCAAGTTGAAAAGCCCTCCCACCTGAAGACATCATCTGGCCACTTGAAAGGAGTGAAAGAGGCCTAGCAACACCATCCAGCCTGGCCTCAAATTGAAGAGCCCTCCCTCCTGAAGACATCAGCTCGTCACCTAGAAGGGAGTGAAAGAGGCCTAGCAACACCATCCAGCCTGGCCTCAAGTTGAAGAGCCCTCCCTCCTGAAGACATCATCTGGACACCTAGAAGGGAGTGAAAGAGGCCTAGCAACACCATCCAGCCTGGCCTCAAGTTGAAGAGCCCTCCCTCCTGAAGACATCATCTGGACACCTAGAAGGGAGTGAAAGAGGCCTAGCAACACCATCCAGCCTGGCCTCAAGTTGAAGAGCCCTCCCTCCTGAAGACATCATCTGGACACCTAGAAGGGAGTGAAAGAGGCCTAGCAACACCATCCAGCCTGGCCTCAAGTTAAAGAGCCCTCCCTCCTGAAGACATCATCTCGACACCTAGAAGGGAGTGAAAGAGGCCTAGCAACACCATCCAGCCTGGCCTCAAGTTGAAGAGCCCTCCCTCCTGACGACATCATCTGGCCACTTGAAGGGAGTGAAAGAGGCCTAGCAACACCATCCAGCCTGGCCTCAAGTTGAAGAGCCCTCCCTCCTGAAGACATCATCTGGCCACTTGAAGGGAGTGAAAGAGGCCTAGCAACACCATCCAGCCAGGCCTCAGGTTGAAGAGCCCTCCCTCCTGAAGACATCATCTGGACACCTAGAAGGGAGTGAAAGAGGCCTAGCAACACCATCCAGCCTGGCCTCAAGTTGAAGAGCCCTTCCTCCTGAAGACATCATCTGGACACCTAGAAGGGAGTGAAAGAGGCCTAGCAACACCATCCAGCCTGGCCTCAAGTTGAAGAGCCCTCCCTCCTGAGGACATCATCTGGCCACTTGAAGGGAGTGAAAGAGGCCTAGCAACACCATCCAGCCTGGCCTCAAGTTGAAGAGCCCTCCCTCCTGAAGACATCATCTGGACACCTAGAAGGGAGTGAAAGAGGCCTAGCAACACCATCCAGCCTGGCCTCAAATTGAAGAGCCCTCCCTCCTGAAGACATCACCTGGACACCTAGAAGGGAGTGAAAGAGGCCTAGCAACACCATCCAGCCTGGCCTCAAGTTGAAGAGCCCTCCCTCCTGAGGACATCATCTGGCCACTTGAAGGGAGTGAAAGAGGCCTAGCAACACCATCCAGCCTGGCCTCAAGTTAAAGAGCCCTCCCTCCTGAAGACATCATCTGGCCCCTTGAAGGGAGTGAAAGAGGCCTAGCAACACCATCCAGCCTGGCCTCAAGTTGAAGAGCCCTCCCTCCTGAAGACATCATCTGGCCACTTGAAGGGAGTGAAAGAGGCCTAGCAACACCATCCAGCCTGGCCTCAAGTTGAAGAGCCCTCCCTCCTGAGAACATCATCTGGCCACTTGAAGGGAGTGAAAGAGGCCTAGCAACACCATCCAGCCTGGCCTCAAGTTGAAGAGCCCTCCCTCCTGAAGACATCATCTGGCCACTTGAAGGGAGTGAAAGAGGCCTAGCAACACCATCCAGCCTGGCCTCAAGTTGAAAAGCCCTCCCACCTGAAGACATCATCTGGCCACTTGAAAGGAGTGAAAGAGGCCTAGCAACACCATCCAGCCTGGCCTCAAATTGAAGAGCCCTCCCTCCTGAAGACATCAGCTCGTCACCTAGAAGGGAGTGAAAGAGGCCTAGCAACACCATCCAGCCTGGCCTCAAGTTGAAGAGCCCTCCCTCCTGAAGACATCATCTGGACACCTAGAAGGGAGTGAAAGAGGCCTAGCAACACCATCCAGCCTGGCCTCAAGTTGAAGAGCCCTCCCTCCTGAAGACATCATCTGGACACCTAGAAGGGAGTGAAAGAGGCCTAGCAACACCATCCAGCCTGGCCTCAAGTTGAAGAGCCCTCCCTCCTGAAGACATCATCTGGACACCTAGAAGGGAGTGAAAGAGGCCTAGCAACACCATCCAGCCTGGCCTCAAGTTAAAGAGCCCTCCCTCCTGAAGACATCATCTCGACACCTAGAAGGGAGTGAAAGAGGCCTAGCAACACCATCCAGCCTGGCCTCAAGTTGAAGAGCCCTCCCTCCTGACGACATCATCTGGCCACTTGAAGGGAGTGAAAGAGGCCTAGCAACACCATCCAGCCTGGCCTCAAGTTGAAGAGCCCTCCCTCCTGAAGACATCATCTGGCCACTTGAAGGGAGTGAAAGAGGCCTAGCAACACCATCCAGCCAGGCCTCAGGTTGAAGAGCCCTCCCTCCTGAAGACATCATCTGGACACCTAGAAGGGAGTGAAAGAGGCCTAGCAACACCATCCAGCCTGGCCTCAAGTTGAAGAGCCCTTCCTCCTGAAGACATCATCTGGACACCTAGAAGGGAGTGAAAGAGGCCTAGCAACACCATCCAGCCTGGCCTCAAGTTGAAGAGCCCTCCCTCCTGAGGACATCATCTGGCCACTTGAAGGGAGTGAAAGAGGCCTAGCAACACCATCCAGCCTGGCCTCAAGTTGAAGAGCCCTCCCTCCTGAAGACATCATCTGGACACCTAGAAGGGAGTGAAAGAGGCCTAGCAACACCATCCAGCCTGGCCTCAAATTGAAGAGCCCTCCCTCCTGAAGACATCATCTGGACACCTAGAAGGGAGTGAAAGAGGCCTAGCAACACCATCCAGCCTGGCCTCAAGTTGAAGAGCCCTCCCTCCTGAGGACATCATCTGGCCACTTGAAGGGAGTGAAAGAGGCCTAGCAACACCATCCAGCCTGGCCTCAAGTTAAAGAGCCCTCCCTCCTGAAGACATCATCTGGCCCCTTGAAGGGAGTGAAAGAGGCCTAGCAACACCATCCAGCCTGGCCTCAAGTTGAAGAGCCCTCCCTCCTGAAGACATCATCTGGCCACTTGAAGGGAGTGAAAGAGGCCTAGCAACACCATCCAGCCTGGCCTCAAGTTGAAGAGCCCTCCCTCCTGAGAACATCATCTGGCCACTTGAAGGGAGTGAAAGAGGCCTAGCAACACCATCCAGCCTGGCCTCAAGTTGAAGAGCCCTCCCTCCTGAAGACATCATCTGGCCACTTGAAGGGAGTGAAAGAGGCCTAGCAACACCATCCAGCCTGGCCTCAAGTTGAAAAGCCCTCCCACCTGAAGACATCATCTGGCCACTTGAAAGGAGTGAAAGAGGCCTAGCAACACCATCCAGCCTGGCCTCAAATTGAAGAGCCCTCCCTCCTGAAGACATCAGCTCGTCACCTAGAAGGGAGTGAAAGAGGCCTAGCAACACCATCCAGCCTGGCCTCAAGTTGAAGAGCCCTCCCTCCTGAAGACATCATCTGGACACCTAGAAGGGAGTGAAAGAGGCCTAGCAACACCATCCAGCCTGGCCTCAAGTTGAAGAGCCCTCCCTCCTGAAGACATCATCTGGACACCTAGAAGGGAGTGAAAGAGGCCTAGCAACACCATCCAGCCTGGCCTCAAGTTGAAGAGCCCTCCCTCCTGAAGACATCATCTGGACACCTAGAAGGGAGTGAAAGAGGCCTAGCAACACCATCCAGCCTGGCCTCAAGTTAAAGAGCCCTCCCTCCTGAAGACATCATCTCGACACCTAGAAGGGAGTGAAAGAGGCCTAGCAACACCATCCAGCCTGGCCTCAAGTTGAAGAGCCCTCCCTCCTGACGACATCATCTGGCCACTTGAAGGGAGTGAAAGAGGCCTAGCAACACCATCCAGCCTGGCCTCAAGTTGAAGAGCCCTCCCTCCTGAAGACATCATCTGGCCACTTGAAGGGAGTGAAAGAGGCCTAGCAACACCATCCAGCCAGGCCTCAGGTTGAAGAGCCCTCCCTCCTGAAGACATCATCTGGACACCTAGAAGGGAGTGAAAGAGGCCTAGCAACACCATCCAGCCTGGCCTCAAGTTGAAGAGCCCTCCCTCCTGAAGACATCATCTGGACACCTAGAAGGGAGTGAAAGAGGCCTAGCAACACCATCCAGCCTGGCCTCAAGTTGAAGAGCCCTCCCTCCTGAGGACATCATCTGGCCACTTGAAGGGAGTGAAAGAGGCCTAGCAACACCATCCAGCCTGGCCTCAAGTTGAAGAGCCCTCCCTCCTGAAGACATCATCTGGACACCTAGAAGGGAGTGAAAGAGGCCTAGCAACACCATCCAGCCTGGCCTCAAGTTGAAGAGCCCTCCCTCCTGAAGACATCATCTGGACACCTAGAAGGGAGTGAAAGAGGCCTAGCAACACCATCCAGCCTGGCCTCAAGTTGAAGAGCCCTCCCTCCTGAGGACATCATCTGGCCACTTGAAGGGAGTGAAAGAGGCCTAGCAACACCATCCAGCCTGGCCTCAAGTTAAAGAGCCCTCCCTCCTGAAGACATCATCTGGCCCCTTGAAGGGAGTGAAAGAGGCCTAGCAACACCATCCAGCCTGGCCTCAAGTTGAAGAGCCCTCCCTCCTGAAGACATCATCTGGCCCCTTGAAGGGAGTGAAAGAGGCCTAGCAACAAAGAGGCCTAGCAACAACAGTTTTGTTTTGTTTTAACTTTGGATTGAATGATATTCCTTTATTGAATGGAAAGTAATGAATTTCTTGCTCTGGCTAAGTCAGCTCTTGTGTTGAACTGAAATTATAAGGTATGAATTGTACGGTGGGCGGAAATATCTTGGTTATTCTTTGACATAATTAACTGTGGCTTCAATGTAGCTCTCTTGTACACTTTTTAAAAAGTCCCTTTTAATGAGAAACTGTCAAAGAAAATGAAGTACAGACAAAGTGTTAGTAAATCCCTTGTGCCTTGAGTCTCTTGTCATGGTATCTGCAAGGCAAGCAGCGTGAAAGGAATTCCACATTATTTTAATAGCCTTTTGCTACTTCTGCTGCTGATAATGTTCCACCATTCAAGGATGTTAAAGAGATTTGCAAAATCTTGATAAATGAAGCTCCAGAGTGAGCAGATCCATCTGTAACATATTGATAGGTTGCCCCCTCTGTGAGATGGGATTTGTTTAAAGGGATGTCAAATTGAGGAGGGAGCAAGCTTGTTTTCTGCTGCTCCAGAGACTAGGACCCGGAATAATGGATGCAAGCTACAAGAAAAGAAATTCCACTTGAACATTAAGAGGAACTTCCTGACAGTAAGGGCTGTTGGACAGTGGAACACACCCCTCTGAGTGTAGTGGATCTCCTTCCTTAGAGGTCTTTAAACAGAGGCTGGATGGCCACCTGTCGAGGATACTTTGATTGTGATTTCCTACATGGCAAGGGGTTGGACTGGATGGCCCTTGTGGTCTCTTCCAACTCTATGATTCTGTGATTCTGTGAACACCATCCAGCCTGGCCTCAAGTTGAAGAGCCTTCCCTCCTGAAGACATCATCTGGACACTTGAAGGGAGTGAAAGAGGCCTAGCAACACCATCCAGCCTGGCCTCAAGTTAAAGAGCCCTCCCTCCTGAAGACATCATCTGGCCACTTGAAGGGAGTGAAAGAGGCCTAGCAACGCCATCCAGCCTGGCCTCAAGTTGAAGAGCCCTCCCTCCTGAAGACATCATCTGGCCACCTAGAAGGGAGTGAAAGAGGCCTAGCAGCACCATCCAGCCTGGCCTCAAGTTGAAGAGCCCTCCCTCCTGAAGACATCATCTGGACACCTAGAAGGGAGTGAAAGAGGCCTAGCAACACCATCCAGCCTGGCCTCAAGTTGAAGAGCCCTCCCTCCTGAAGACATCATCTGGACACCTAGAAGGGAGTGAAAGAGGCCTAGCAACACCATCCAGCCTGGCCTCAAGTTGAAGAGCCCTCCCTCCTGAAGACATCATCTGGCCACTTGAAGGGAGTGAAAGAGGCCTAGCAACACCATCCTGCCTGGCCTCAAGTTGAAGAGCCCTCCCTCCTGAAGACATCATCTGGCCACTTGAAGGGAGTGAAAGAGGCCTAGCAATACCATCCAGCCAGGCCTCAAGTTGAAGAGCCCTCCCTCCTGAAGACATCATCTGGCCACTTGAAGGGAGTGAAAGAGGCCTAGCAACACCATCCAGCCAGGCCTCAAGTTGAAGAGCCCTCCCTCCTGAAGACATCATCTGGCCACTTGAAGGGAGTGAAAGAGGCCTAGCAACACCATCCAGCCTGGCCTCAAGTTGAAGAGCCCTCCCTCCTGAAGACATCATCTGGCCACTTGAAGGGAGTGAAAGAGGCCTAGCAACACCATCCAGCCTGGCCTCAAGTTGAAGAGCCCTCCCTCCTGAAGACATCATCTGGCCACTTGAAGGGAGTGAAAGAGGCCTAGCAACACCATCCAGCCTGGCCTCAAGCTGAAGAGCCCTCTCTCCTGAAGACATCATCTGGCCACTTGAAGGGAGTGAAAGAGGCCTAGCAACACCATCCAGCCTGGCCTCAAGTTGAAGAGCCCTCTCTCCTGAAAACATCATCTGGCCACTTGAAGGGAGTGAAAGAGGCCTAGCAACACCATCCAGCCTGGCCTCAAGTTGAAGAGCCCTCCCTCCTGAAGACATCATCTGGCCACTTGAAGGGAGTGAAAGAGGCCTAGCAACACCATCCAGCCTGGCCTCAAGTTGTAGAGCCCTCTCTCCTGAAGACATCATCTGGCCACTTGAAGCGAGTGAAAGAGGCCTAGCAACACCATCCAGCCTGGCCTCAAGTTAAAGAGCCCTCCCTCCTGAAGACATCATCTGGCCACTTGAAGGGAGTGAAAGAGGCCTAGCAACACCATCCAGCCTGGCCTCAAGTTAAAGAGCCCTCCCTCCTGAAGACATCATCTGGCCACTTGAAGGGAGTGAAAGAGGCCTAGCAACACCATCCAGCCCGGCCTCAAGTTAAAGAGCCCTCCCTCCTGAAGACATCATCTGGCCACTTGAAGGGAGTGAAAGAGGCCTAGCAACACCATCCAGCCTGGCCTCAAGTTGAAGACCCCTCTCTCCTGAAGACATCGTCTGGCCACTTGAAGGGAGTGAAAGAGGCCTAGCAACACCATCCAGCCTGGCCTCAAGTTAAAGAGCCGTCTCTCCTGAAGACATCATCTGGCCACTTGAAGGGAGTGAAAGAGGCCTAGCAACACCATCCAGCCTGGCCTCAAGTTGAAGAGCCCTCTCTCCTGAAGACATCATCTGGCCACTTGAAGGGAGTGAAAGAGGCCTAGCAACACCATCCAGCCTGGCCTCAAGTTAAAGAGCCCTCCCTCCTGAAGACATCATCTGGCCACTTGAAGGGAGTGAAAGAGGCCTAGCAACACCATCCAGCCCGGCCTCAAGTTAAAGAGCCCTCCCTCCTGAAGACATCATCTGGCCACTTGAAGGGAGTGAAAGAGGCCTAGCAACACCATCCAGCCTGGCCTCAAGTTGAAGAGCCCTCTCTCCTGAAGACATCATCTGGCCACTTGAAGGGAGTGAAAGAGGCCTAGCAACACCATCCAGCCTGGCCTCAAGTTAAAGAGCCCTCTCTCCTGAAGACATCATCTGGCCACTTGAAGGGAGTGAAAGAGGCCTAGCAACACCATCCAGCCAGGCCTCAAGTTGAAGAGCCCTCCCTCCTGAAGACATCATCTGGACACCTAGAAGGGAGTGAAAGAGGCCTAGCAACACCATCCAGCCTGGCCTCAAGTTGAAGAGCCCTCCCTCCTGAAGACATCATCTGGCCACTTGAAGGGAGTGAAAGAGGCCTAGCAACACCATCCAGCCTGGCCTCAAGTTAAAGAGCCCTCCCTCCTGAGGACATCATCTGGCCACTTGAAGGGAGTGAAAGAGGCCTAGCAACACCATCCAGCCTGGCCTCAAGTTGAAGAGCCCTCCCTCCTGAAGACCTCATCTGGCCACTTGAAGGGAGTGAAAGAGGCCTAGCAACACCATCCAGCCTGGCCTCAAGTTGAAGAGCCCTCCCTCCTGAAGACATCATCTGGCCACTTGAAGGGAGTGAAAGAGGCCTAGCAACACCATCCAGCCTGGCCTCAAGTTGAAGAGCCCTCCCTCCTGAAGACATCATCTGGACACCTAGAAGGGAGTGAAAGAGGCCTAGCAACACCATCCAGCCTGGCCTCAAGTTGAAGAGCCCTCCCTCCTGAGGACATCATCTGGCCACTTGAAGGGAGTGAAAGAGGCCTAGCAACACCATCCAGCCTGGCCTCAAGTTAAAGAGCCCTCCCTCCTGAAGACATCATCTGGCCACTTGAAGGGAGTGAAAGAGGCCTAGCAACACCATCCAGCCTGGCCTCAAGTTGAAGAGCCCTCCCTCCTGAAGACATCATCTGGACACCTAGAAGGAAGTGAAAGAGGCCTAGCAACACCATCCAGCCTGGCCTCAAGTTGAAGAGCCCTCCCTCCTGAAGACATCATCTGGCCACTTGAAGGGAGTGAAAGAGGCCTAGCAACACCATCCAGCCTGGCCTCAAGTTGAAAAGCCCTCCCACCTGAAGACATCATCTGGCCACTTGAAGGGAGTGAAAGAGGCATAGCAACACCATCCAGCCTGGCCTCAAGTTGAAGAGCCCTCCCTCCTGAAGACATCATCTGGCCACTTGAAGGGAGTGAAAGAGGCCTAGCAACACCATCCAGCCTGGCCTCAAGTTGAAGAGCCCTCCCTCCTGAAGACATTATCTGGACACCTAGAAGGGAGTGAAAGAGGCCTAGCAACACCATCCAGCCTGGCCTCAAGTTAAAGAGCCCTCCCTCCTGAAGACATCATCTCGACACCTAGAAGGGAGTGAAAGAGGCCTAGCAACACCATCCAGCCTGGCCTCAAGTTGAAGAGCCCTCCCTCCTGAAGACATCATCTGGCCACTTGAAGGGAGTGAAAGAGGCCTAGCAACACCATCCAGCCTGGCCTCAAGTTGAAGAGCCCTCCCTCCTGAAGACATCATCTGGCCACTTGAAAGGAGTGAAAGAGGCCTAGCAACACCATCCAGCCAGGCCTCAGGTTGAAGAGCCCTCCCTCCTGAAGACATCATCTGGACACCTAGAAGGGAGTGAAAGAGGCCTAGCAACACCATCCAGCCTGGCCTCAAGTTGAAGAGCCCTCCCTCCTGAAGACATCATCTGGACACCTAGAAGGGAGTGAAAGAGGCCTAGCAACACCATCCAGCCTGGCCTCAAGTTGAAGAGCCCTCCCTCCTGAGGACATCATCTGGCCACTTGAAGGGAGTGAAAGAGGCCTAGCAACACCATCCAGCCTGGCCTCAAGTTGAAGAGCCCTCCCTCCTGAAGACATCATCTGGCCACTTGAAGGGAGTGAAAGAGGCCTAGCAACACCATCCAGCCTGGCCTCAAGTTGAAGAGCCCTCCCTCCTGAAGACATCATCTGGACACCTAGAAGGGAGTGAAAGCGGCCTAACAACACCATCCAGCCTGGCCTCAAGTTGAAGAGCCCTCCCTCCTGAGGACATCATCTGGCCACTTGAAGGGAGTGAAAGAGGCCTAGCAACACCATCCAGCCTGGCCTCAAGTTAAAGAGCCCTCCCTCCTGAAGACATCATCTGGCCCCTTGAAGGGAGTGAAAGAGGCCTAGCAACACCATCCAGCCTGGCCTCAAGTTGAAGAGCCCTCCCTCCTGAAGACATCATCTGGCCCCTTGAAGGGAGTGAAAGAGGCCTAGCAACAAAGAGGCCTAGCAACAACAGTTTTGTTTTGTTTTAACTTTGGATTGAATGATATTCCTTTATTGAATGGAAAGTAATGAATTTCTTGCTCTGGCTAAGTCAGCTCTTGTGTTGAACTGAAATTATAAGGTATGAATTGTACGGTGGGCGGAAATATCTTGGTTATTCTTTGACATAATTAACTGTGGCTTCAATGTAGCTCTCTTGTACACTTTTTAAAAAGTCCCTTTTAATGAGAAACTGTCAAAGAAAATGAAGTACAGACAAAGTGTTAGTAAATCCCTTGTGCCTTGAGTCTCTTGTCATGGTATCTGCAAGGCAAGCAGCGTGAAAGGAATTCCACATTATTTTAATAGCCTTTTGCTACTTCTGCTGCTGATAATGTTCCACCATTCAAGGATGTTAAAGAGATTTGCAAAATCTTGATAAATGAAGCTCCAGAGTGAGCAGATCCATCTGTAACATATTGATAGGTTGCCCCCTCTGTGAGATGGGATTTGTTTAAAGGGATGTCAAATTGAGGAGGGAGCAAGCTTGTTTTCTGCTGCTCCAGAGACTAGGACCCGGAATAATGGATGCAAGCTACAAGAAAAGAAATTCCACTTGAACATTAAGAGGAACTTCCTGACAGTAAGGGCTGTTGGACAGTGGAACACACCCCTCTGAGTGTAGTGGATCTCCTTCCTTAGAGGTCTTTAAACAGAGGCTGGATGGCCACCTGTCGAGGATACTTTGATTGTGATTTCCTACATGGCAAGGGGTTGGACTGGATGGCCCTTGTGGTCTCTTCCAACTCTATGATTCTGTGATTCTGTGAACACCATCCAGCCTGGCCTCAAGTTGAAGAGCCTTCCCTCCTGAAGACATCATCTGGACACTTGAAGGGAGTGAAAGAGGCCTAGCAACACCATCCAGCCTGGCCTCAAGTTAAAGAGCCCTCCCTCCTGAAGACATCATCTGGCCACTTGAAGGGAGTGAAAGAGGCCTAGCAACGCCATCCAGCCTGGCCTCAAGTTGAAGAGCCCTCCCTCCTGAAGACATCATCTGGCCACTTGAAGGGAGTGAAAGAGGCCTAGCAACGCCATCCAGCCAGGCCTCAAGTTGAAGAGCCCTCCCTCCTGAAGACATCATCTGGCCACTTGAAGGGAGTGAAAGAGGCCTAGCAATACCATCCAGCCAGGCCTCAAGTTGAAGAGCCCTCCCTCCTGAAGACATCATCTGGCCACTTGAAGGGAGTGAAAGAGGCCTAGCAACACCATCCAGCCAGGCCTCAAGTTGAAGAGCCCTCCCTCCTGAAGACATCATCTGGCCACCTAGAAGGGAGTGAAAGAGGCCTAGCAGCACCATCCAGCCTGGCCTCAAGTTGAAGAGCCCTCCCTCCTGAAGACATCATCTGGACACCTAGAAGGGAGTGAAAGAGGCCTAGCAACACCATCCAGCCTGGCCTCAAGTTGAAGAGCCCTCCCTCCTGAAGACATCATCTGGACACCTAGAAGGGAGTGAAAGAGGCCTAGCAACACCATCCAGCCTGGCCTCAAGTTGAAGAGCCCTCCCTCCTGAAGACATCATCTGGCCACTTGAAGGGAGTGAAAGAGGCCTAGCAACACCATCCTGCCTGGCCTCAAGTTGAAGAGCCCTCCCTCCTGAAGACATCATCTGGCCACTTGAAGGGAGTGAAAGAGGCCTAGCAATACCATCCAGCCAGGCCTCAAGTTGAAGAGCCCTCCCTCCTGAAGACATCATCTGGCCACTTGAAGGGAGTGAAAGAGGCCTAGCAACACCATCCAGCCAGGCCTCAAGTTGAAGAGCCCTCCCTCCTGAAGACATCATCTGGACACCTAGAAGGGAGTGAAAGAGGCCTAGCAACACCATCCAGCCTGGCCTCAAGTTGAAGAGCCCTCCCTCCTGAAGACATCATCTGGCCACTTGAAGGGAGTGAAAGAGGCCTAGCAACACCATCCAGCCTGGCCTCAAGCTGAAGAGCCCTCTCTCCTGAAGACATCATCTGGCCACTTGAAGGGAGTGAAAGAGGCCTAGCAACACCATCCAGCCTGGCCTCAAGTTGAAGAGCCCTCTCTCCTGAAAACATCATCTGGCCACTTGAAGGGAGTGAAAGAGGCCTAGCAACACCATCCAGCCTGGCCTCAAGTTGAAGAGCCCTCCCTCCTGAAGACATCATCTGGCCACTTGAAGGGAGTGAAAGAGGCCTAGCAACACCATCCAGCCTGGCCTCAAGTTGTAGAGCCCTCTCTCCTGAAGACATCATCTGGCCACTTGAAGGGAGTGAAAGAGGCCTAGCAACACCATCCAGCCTGGCCTCAAGTTGAAGAGCCCTCTCTCCTGAAGACATCATCTGGCCACTTGAAGCGAGTGAAAGAGGCCTAGCAACACCATCCAGCCTGGCCTCAAGTTAAAGAGCCCTCCCTCCTGAAGACATCATCTGGCCACTTGAAGGGAGTGAAAGAGGCCTAGCAACACCATCCAGCCTGGCCTCAAGTTAAAGAGCCCTCCCTCCTGAAGACATCATCTGGCCACTTGAAGGGAGTGAAAGAGGCCTAGCAACACCATCCAGCCCGGCCTCAAGTTAAAGAGCCCTCCCTCCTGAAGACATCATCTGGCCACTTGAAGGGAGTGAAAGAGGCCTAGCAACACCATCCAGCCTGGCCTCAAGTTGAAGAGCCCTCTCTCCTGAAGACATCATCTGGCCACTTGAAGGGAGTGAAAGAGGCCTAGCAACACCATCCAGCCTGGCCTCAAGTTAAAGAGCCGTCTCTCCTGAAGACATCATCTGGCCACTTGAAGGGAGTGAAAGAGGCCTAGCAACACCATCCAGCCTGGCCTCAAGTTGAAGAGCCCTCTCTCCTGAAGACATCATCTGGCCACTTGAAGGGAGTGAAAGAGGCCTAGCAACACCATCCAGCCTGGCCTCAAGTTAAGGAGCCCTCCCTCCTGAAGACATCATCTGGCCACTTGAAGGGAGTGAAAGAGGCCTAGCAACACCATCCAGCCCGGCCTCAAGTTAAAGAGCCCTCTCTCCTGAAGACATCATCTGGCCACTTGAAGGGAGTGAAAGAGGCCTAGCAACACCATCCAGCCTGGCCTCAAGTTGAAGAGCCCTCCCTCCTGACGACATCATCTGGCCACTTGAAGGGAGTGAAAGAGGCCTAGCAACGCCATCCAGCCTGGCCTCAAGTTGAAGAGCCCTCCCTCCTGAAGACATCATCTGGCCACTTGAAGGGAGTGAAAGAGGCCTAGCAACGCCATCCAGCCAGGCCTCAAGTTGAAGAGCCCTCCCTCCTGAAGACATCATCTGGCCACTTGAAGGGAGTGAAAGAGGCCTAGCAATACCATCCAGCCAGGCCTCAAGTTGAAGAGCCCTCCCTCCTGAAGACATCATCTGGCCACTTGAAGGGAGTGAAAGAGGCCTAGCAACACCATCCAGCCAGGCCTCAAGTTGAAGAGCCCTCCCTCCTGAAGACATCATCTGGCCACCTAGAAGGGAGTGAAAGAGGCCTAGCAGCACCATCCAGCCTGGCCTCAAGTTGAAGAGCCCTCCCTCCTGAAGACATCATCTGGACACCTAGAAGGGAGTGAAAGAGGCCTAGCAACACCATCCAGCCTGGCCTCAAGTTGAAGAGCCCTCCCTCCTGAAGACATCATCTGGACACCTAGAAGGGAGTGAAAGAGGCCTAGCAACACCATCCAGCCTGGCCTCAAGTTGAAGAGCCCTCCCTCCTGAAGACATCATCTGGCCACTTGAAGGGAGTGAAAGAGGCCTAGCAACACCATCCTGCCTGGCCTCAAGTTGAAGAGCCCTCCCTCCTGAAGACATCATCTGGCCACTTGAAGGGAGTGAAAGAGGCCTAGCAATACCATCCAGCCAGGCCTCAAGTTGAAGAGCCCTCCCTCCTGAAGACATCATCTGGCCACTTGAAGGGAGTGAAAGAGGCCTAGCAACACCATCCAGCCAGGCCTCAAGTTGAAGAGCCCTCCCTCCTGAAGACATCATCTGGACACCTAGAAGGGAGTGAAAGAGGCCTAGCAACACCATCCAGCCTGGCCTCAAGTTGAAGAGCCCTCCCTCCTGAAGACATCATCTGGCCACTTGAAGGGAGTGAAAGAGGCCTAGCAACACCATCCAGCCTGGCCTCAAGCTGAAGAGCCCTCTCTCCTGAAGACATCATCTGGCCACTTGAAGGGAGTGAAAGAGGCCTAGCAACACCATCCAGCCTGGCCTCAAGTTGAAGAGCCCTCTCTCCTGAAAACATCATCTGGCCACTTGAAGGGAGTGAAAGAGGCCTAGCAACACCATCCAGCCTGGCCTCAAGTTGAAGAGCCCTCCCTCCTGAAGACATCATCTGGCCACTTGAAGGGAGTGAAAGAGGCCTAGCAACACCATCCAGCCTGGCCTCAAGTTGTAGAGCCCTCTCTCCTGAAGACATCATCTGGCCACTTGAAGGGAGTGAAAGAGGCCTAGCAACACCATCCAGCCTGGCCTCAAGTTGAAGAGCCCTCTCTCCTGAAGACATCATCTGGCCACTTGAAGCGAGTGAAAGAGGCCTAGCAACACCATCCAGCCTGGCCTCAAGTTAAAGAGCCCTCCCTCCTGAAGACATCATCTGGCCACTTGAAGGGAGTGAAAGAGGCCTAGCAACACCATCCAGCCTGGCCTCAAGTTAAAGAGCCCTCCCTCCTGAAGACATCATCTGGCCACTTGAAGGGAGTGAAAGAGGCCTAGCAACACCATCCAGCCCGGCCTCAAGTTAAAGAGCCCTCCCTCCTGAAGACATCATCTGGCCACTTGAAGGGAGTGAAAGAGGCCTAGCAACACCATCCAGCCTGGCCTCAAGTTGAAGAGCCCTCTCTCCTGAAGACATCATCTGGCCACTTGAAGGGAGTGAAAGAGGCCTAGCAACACCATCCAGCCTGGCCTCAAGTTAAAGAGCCGTCTCTCCTGAAGACATCATCTGGCCACTTGAAGGGAGTGAAAGAGGCCTAGCAACACCATCCAGCCTGGCCTCAAGTTGAAGAGCCCTCTCTCCTGAAGACATCATCTGGCCACTTGAAGGGAGTGAAAGAGGCCTAGCAACACCATCCAGCCTGGCCTCAAGTTAAGGAGCCCTCCCTCCTGAAGACATCATCTGGCCACTTGAAGGGAGTGAAAGAGGCCTAGCAACACCATCCAGCCCGGCCTCAAGTTAAAGAGCCCTCTCTCCTGAAGACATCATCTGGCCACTTGAAGGGAGTGAAAGAGGCCTAGCAACACCATCCAGCCTGGCCTCAAGTTGAAGAGCCCTCTCTCCTGAAGACATCATCTGGCCACTTGAAGGGAGTGAAAGAGGCCTAGCAACACCATCCAGCCTGGCCTCAAGTTAAAGAGCCCTCTCTCCTGAAGACATCATCTGGCCACTTGAAGGGAGTGAAAGAGGCCTAGCAACACCATCCAGCCAGGCCTCAAGTTGAAGAGCCCTCCCTCCTGAAGACATCATCTGGACACCTAGAAGGGAGTGAAAGAGGCCTAGCAACACCATCCAGCCTGGCCTCAAGTTGAAGAGCCCTCCCTCCTGAAGACATCATCTGGACACCTAGAAGGGAGTGAAAGAGGCCTAGCAACACCATCCAGCCTGGCCTCAAGTTGAAGAGCCCTCCCTCCTGAAGACATCATCTGGCCACTTGAAGGGAGTGAAAGAGGCCTAGCAACACCATCCAGCCTGGCCTCAAGTTGAAGAGCCCTCCCTCCTGAAAACATCATCTGGACACCTAGAAGGGAGTGAAAGAGGCCTAGCAACGCCATCCAGCCTGGCCTCAAGTTAAAGAGCCCTCCCTCCTGAAGACATCATCTCGACACCTAGTAGGGAGTGAAAGAGGCCTAGCAACACCATCCAGCCTGGCCTCAAGTTGAAGAGCCCTCCCTCCTGAAGACATCATCTGGCCACTTGAAGGGAGTGAAAGAGGCCTAGCAACACCATCCAGCCTGGCCTCAAGTTGAAGAGCCCTCCCTCCTGAAAACATCATCTGGACACCTAGAAGGGAGTGAAAGAGGCCTAGCAACGCCATCCAGCCTGGCCTCAAGTTAAAGAGCCCTCCCTCCTGAAGACATCATCTCGACACCTAGAAGGGAGTGAAAGAGGCCTAGCAACACCATCCAGCCTGGCCTCAAGTTGAAGAGCCCTCCCTCCTGAAGACATCATCTGGCCACTTGAAGGGAGTGAAAGAGGCCTAGCAACACCATCCAGCCAGGCCTCAAGTTGAAGAGCCCTCCCTCCTGAAGACATCATCTGGCCACTTGAAGGGAGTGAAAGAGGCCTAACAACACCATCCAGCCTGGCCTCAAGTTGAAGAGCCCTCCCTCCTGAAGACATCATCTGGCCACTTGAAGGGAGTGAAAGAGGCCTAACAACACCGTCTGCCCTGGCCTCGGGTTGAGGAGCCCTCCCTTCAAGACAACACTAGGAGGGAGTGACAGGAGAGGCCAAACTGCATCGGGCCTAGATTAAGAAGCCAAGCCCTCCCTCCTGTCCATCTGCCTTGGTCCAGGCGTCAGAGGGAGAGAACAACTGCTGGACCTGATCCCCTTCCCCAACACCCTTCCCTTCTCCTTTTGTGTCATGTCTTTTAGATTGTAAGCCTGAGGGCAGGGGACCGTCTTAAAAAATAATAATTGTAAGCCGCTCTGATAGCCTTTAAGAGCGGGGTATAAATTAATAAATAAATAATGGCGAGGGATTAGGGGAAGTGGAGTCCCAACAGGGCCAAAATGGATTGTTTGGGCCTGCTAGGCCTTAGTGCTTTTTGTTAGGTGAATTTTCAGCCTTTCTTTGCAAACTTGAGATCCCAGGAAACCTGTACAATGGCTCTGCACTGTGAGAACCCTGGGGTTTGTAGTTTCACTAGACATACTTTTGCTCCATCATCAACTATATTATTACAAAAAACATTGTGTGTTATGGATAATGGGTTTGGCTAGGACTGTTTACCCAGTTTTCAGCATGACAGAGTGAAGGAGACAAGTGGACCCAGAAATCTGATTGAGAACTCTGGTTTATTTTGCCAGCAAAAGTCCTCAGTGGAAATTCAGTTTCCCAAGACTGAGGCAAAGAATTACACAAGATGATGGGATTTATAGTTTTTACACAAAAATCTCTGCCTTTAATATTGAATAATATTGAAAATCAGATACTGATAGCCCTCATCAGAGCATTAAAATGTGCTACAAGAAAGAGAGGTGACAAATGATGCAGAAATTAAACTTCTACTTAAGGCCATTGGAAACTGGCAAAGGCAACAGACCATTTCAAGCAAGTAGACTTTATGCACATGCAACCTGTTGATGGTTAAAAGACGGTTCTAGTGGCATTATGTACCCTTTCTAGATGAGTGGAAGCCTGGCTAAAGAGTGGGTGACTTGGGTAAGTTACACAGAGTTCCAGTGCACACAGATTGTAAGGCCAAACAGTTCGAGAGAGGTGGTCAAACATCCCCTTGGAGACATCATCTCCAGATTTGTATTATCTCAGACTAATAGCGGCAATGGAGCTCCAAGCTCACAGAGAAATGGAGTGTAGTGCTCAAGTTAAATTAAAAGGCCCGTTCTGCCAAGAGAGACATTCCTGAAGCCAATGATTTAACTCCTTGTGAAAAGATCCTTGCTATCTTGCCTGCTATAGTGGAAGACCCTGCACACTAAAGAAGAAATAAGCCTCAAGCAACTTGACCAAATAGTACTTGCAAACCAGGCATCTATTAGTGATCTTTTTCTCCCATGATTGACCTCAGTCTGTTTATCACCGAAAACAGCAAACATAACATTTTTGATGCAAGACAAATATATCAACAACAACAATTGACCCTTTTCAGCATTCCAAACTCAATTGAACCATGAATAAGTTTTTTTGATGGCTGGGAGTAACATTTTACCACAATTTCAGTACATTCCATTGGCTAAGTCCATTTTCTCTTTTAGGGACTTTGGCCACAAAAGATTAATGATATCAAGAGTCTTTGTACACAGTTACTCTGTTGCACCTCTATTTATCTAATGTTTATGTTTTGACTTTCACCGTGGCACCTCTGCTTAGGGTAACAGGGCATTTTGTAACTAAACATTTTCCTGTTTTCTCCTGTTTGTTCAGCATTTCTTGAAAGACCTTCACTTAGCCCAAATTACAGCCATTTTAAACTTTGGTTCAGCAGCCATTTTAGTTCATTCTGCATAAGAATAACATTACTTAAATATTGAATATAAAATATGTCCACTACAGTGTATAAAATTACCTTCAGGCTAAGCATATAAAGTATATATGAAACATTAAATGAATAAATAAGCAAATAAAATCAATTTTCATGTTTCAATTTGGCTCCCATCATTGTCTCATTATGTATGTGCAAATATTACATAAATATATTCCAAATATTCCAAAATACTTCTGGGCCCAGGAATTTCATATAATAAGGGAGACTCAACCTATACTTGAAACATAAAGGAATTAATGAATAAATAAAATGAATTTTCATGTTTATTTTTTTCGCATAATTTTTATTGAATTTTAACACATACAACACTGTTTAAAAACAATCGGTTTCTCAGTTCATACAACACATTTATACATTTATATTGATTCCCTTTCCCCACCACCCCTTCTATAAGTACAGTGGTCCCCCGGGTTACGAAATTAATTCGTTCCAGCACCTTTTTCGTAAGCCAAAAATTTTGTAACCCGGGGCCTATTTCCCATTGAAAATAACTAATCCGTTCCATGACCCCAGATTGACCCTGCAAGTCAATGGAAGGTTACAATAGAGGCCTATTTCCTTAAGTACACTACAATACACTCTAATAGAAACTTGCCTAAGGCACTAAAGAACTTAAGAATGACTTACAGGGCCAATCTAAAGAATAATAAAAAAAAAGATTTGCAAAGAACCAAGAACAATGGATTCAAACTGCAGGAAAAAAGATTCCACCTCAACATTAGGAGGAACTTCCTGACAGTAAGGGCTGTTCGACAGTGGAACACACTCCCTCGGAGGGTGGTGGAGTCTCCTTCCTTGGAGGTTTTTAAGCAGAGGCTGGATGGCCATCTGTCGGGTATGCTTTCATTGGGAGTTCCTGCATGGCAGGGGGTTGGACTGGATGGCCCTTGTGGTCTCTTCCAACTCTAAATTTCTATGATTCTATGATTCTATGATTCTAACCAAAGTTTCAAAAGCCATTCACTGCACAGGCCTTTCCAAGGCCCATGGGCACCTTGGAAGCAGAACAGACCCCAGAAAGCTTTCAAACTGCAAGGCAATGCACTCTGAACACTGTCTCAGCCCACTTTGCAAAGAACCAAAGAACCAACGTTTCAAAATCCATCCACTGCACAGGCCTTTCCAAGGGCCAAGGACACATTGGAAGCAGAATCTAAAGAATTAAAAAAAAATTTTTTTTTCTTACCTTTGCTGGTCATGTCAAACTTGAGTGAGACAGGAGGAGGAGGAGGAGGCCACCCAAAACACCCAAATTTAAACCCAATCAATCAATTCAACCAATTTGAACCAATTCAACCAACTTTAACCAATTCAACAAATTTAACAAAGTTAACCATTTTAACATTTTTTAAAAAAAAAAATTGGGGGGGGGGGCTTTTTAAGAGTCACCAGCACCTTTGCCCTTCTTGGATGGCGGTTCTCTGAGTTTCGGGAAGAACCGGTCCAAGGATGTCTGCTTTTGCCGGCTCTTAACCAGGTTCCTAAAATGGCTAAGGCAGACATCATCAAAATGCGCAATTGCGTGGCTGGTGAACACCTTCTCAGGGTGATGCTTCTCCACAAAATCAGCAACAGTCTGGAACTGCCGCAAAATGTCTTTGATTTCCGAAGTCCCAATTGATGCGGCCGCCTCCCCCTCCTCCTGGGCTGTCTCTGACCCGAACAACTCCTCCTCCATGGCCGAGTGCTGCATGGCTGCCAATGCCTTCAGGTCCTCCATCAAGAGCTCCTCGTTGTGCTCCTCGATGAGTTCGTCAATGTCCTCCGCGTCGACGACCAGTCCCATGCTGTGTGCCAGGGAGACAATTTCTGCAACCTCTGCCTCACTGGGATCTTCAACTTCGGCCTCTGACCCTTCCGACGCAACAGCAGCAGGCCACAGCTTCTTCCAGGCTGCATTGAGGGTACGCCTGGTGACCTCCTGCCAGGCCAAGTCCACCATCCGCAAGCATACGACAATGTCGAAGTGCTGTCTCCAGAACTCTCGCAGGGTCAGCTGGGTGTTCTCCGTCACGTCAAAGCACCTCTTGAACAGGTGCTTTGTGTAGAGTTTTTTGAAGTTCGCAATGACTTGCTGGTCCATGGGCTGAAGGATGGAGGTCGTTGGGAGGCAGGAACAGGACCTTGATGAAGGAGAACTCATCCAAGATGTCTTCTTCCAGGCTAGGCGGGTGCGCAGGAGCATTATCCAAGATGAGGAGGCACTTCCGGGGGAGATCGTTGTCCTCCAGGTAACGCTTGACAGCAGGGCCAAAGACACCATTGACCCACTCCACAAAAAAGAGACATGTGACCCATGCTCGGGCATTGGCACGCCACATCACAGGCAGCCTGTCCTTCTGCACCTTGTGTGCCTTGAAGGCTCTGGGGTTCTCAGAGTGGTAAATCAGCAGGGGCTTGACCTTGCAGTCCCCGCTGGCGTTGGCACACAGCGCAAGAGTGAATCTGTCCTTCATTGGCTTGTGGCCTGGCAATTTCTTCTCCTCCTGGGTGATGTAGGTTCGGCGAGGCATCTTCTTCCAGAACAGGCCCGTCTCGTCGCAGTTGAAGACTTGTTGTGGGACGTAGCCTTCCTCCTCCACCATGTCCTTGAACCTCTGGACAAATTCTTCGGCGGCCTGGCGGTCTGCGCTGGACGCCTCCCCCTGACGGACGACAGAGTGGATGCTGGTCCTCTTCTTGAAGCGGTCAAACCACCCATGCGAGGCCTTGAATTCCAGGGTGGCTTGCTGCTCCCGCGAAGAACTTCCTTCGCCTCCCTCCTTGCTGGCCAGGCCCTCAAAGATGGCTGTGGCCTTCTCACAAATCACGGATGTGCTGACAGTGTCCCCAGCTCTCTCCTTCTCTTTAATCCAGAGGAGCAGCAGGTGCTCCATCTCATCATGCACAGGTGTCCTCTGCTTGGCGATGGTGGTGACGCCTTTCGCTGGAGCCACAACGCCTTTGATCACCTCCTTCTGCTTGAGGACAGTGCCGATGGTTGAAGGGTTCTGGCCGTACTCCTTCGCAATGTCCACCAAGCGCACTCCCCTCTCGTGTTTGGCAATGATGTCCTTCTTGTCCTCCAAGGACAAGGGAAGCCTCTTCTTCTTCTCCTCCCCACTGGCTTTCTTGGGGGCCATAGTCGAAGCCTAAAAAGGGCAAAAGAAACAGGCACTGAGCAAAACCCATTCACAGGCCACCCTTTCCCACCCAACCCCCCCATGCTCTAAATCCCCCCCTCCGATGCACTGTGATCACTGTCTCAGCCCGATTTCAAAGAACCAAAACAACCAAAGTTTCAAAATCCATTCACTGCACAGGCCTTTCCAAGGCCCATGGGCACCTTGGAAGCAGAAGGGACAGCAGAAAGCTTTCAAACTTCAAGGCAATGCACTGTGATCACTGTCTCAGCCCAATTTCAAAGAACCAAAACAACCAAAGTTTCAAAATCCATTCACTGCACAGGCCTTTCCAAGGCCCATAGGCACCTTGGAAGCAGAAGGGACCCCAGAGAGCTTTCAAACTGCAACTCTGATCACTCTCTCAGCCCAATTTCAAAGAACCCAAACAACCAAAGTTTCAAAATCCATTCGCTGCACAGGCCTTTCCAAGGCCCATGGGCACCTTGGAAGCAGAAGGGACCCCAGAAAGCTTTCAAGCTGCAAGGCAATGCACTGTGATCACTGTCTCAGCCCAATTTCAAAGAACCAAAACAACCAAAGTTTCAAAATCCATTCACTGCACAGGCCTTTCCAAGGCCCATGGGCACCTTGGAAGCAGAAGGGACCCCAGAAAGCTTTCAAACTGCAACTCTGATCACTCTCTCAGCCCAATTTCAAAGAACCAAAACAACCAAAGTTTCAAAATCCATTCACTGCACAGGCCTTTCCAAGGCCCATGGGCATATTGGAACCTTTAATATTATCCTCAGACCTTATATTTATTAACAAAGTTTCCAGAACAAGAATAAACAATAATGGCGATATAGGACAGCCTTGCCTGGTACCTCTATGTAATGGTATAATTTCAGTTCTTTGATCATTCACAATTACTCTTGCTGTCTGTTTGCTGTATATTGATCTTATCCAATTTGTGAATCTTTGATCTGCTTTAATTCTTAATAGAGTTCTGATAATAATTTCCCAGTCAAGGCTGTCAAATGCTTTTTCCAAATCCAAGAAGACCAGTGCCAGCTGTCTATCACAATTTGTTTCAAAATGTTCAATGATATCTACAATATATCTTAAGTTTTCTTTTAGATGTCTATTTGGAAGGAAACCACACTGATCTTTTTGGATTATTGTTTGTAAAACCTTTTTGAGTCTCTGTGCCATTATGTCTGCAAACAGTTTATAATCTGTGTTGAGCAATGATATAGGTCGATAATTCTTCAATAGTTGTTGGTCTTTCCCTTCTTTTGGGATTAGACTGATGTTAGCTTCTTCCCATGTTGGTGGTAGGTCTCGACCATTAATCGTGTTCATGAGTTCTAACAATGGTTGGTTAATTTTGTTCTGGAAAACTTTGTAGTATCTGGCTGTGAAGCCGTCAGGACCTGGTACTTTGTCCGCCTTGGCTCTTTGTATAGCTTCATTGAGTTCTTCTATAGAAATTTGTTTGTTTAGCTCTTCTATTTGTTCCTCCTTTAAAGTTGGTATTGGGCATTTTTGCAAGTATTGTTCCAGATCTAGTATAGATATATCTTTTGGTTGAAAGAGGTTTTTAAAATATTTGTATGCTATCTTCTTTAAACTCTTAGTATCTGTATAGGTGTTATTCTCATCACACAATTTGACTATTATCTTTTTTTCCTTCTTCTTACCAATTCTTTGGGCTAACCAACGGCCCGATTTGTTTGCTTGTTGGAAGTTTTTGATGTTTAAATTTTTCATCTTATTTGCTAAGTCCTCTGCATTTTCCATACTATACTGTTTTTTTTAGGATTTTTAGTTCTTTTACAATATTTTCTGTATTGGAGTTTTGTTTTAGTTCTTCCTCTTTCTTAGCTATTTGATTAGTAATTTCTCTTATTCTGGTTTTCCTTTTTGCTATCATTTCACAGTGTTTTTAATTAAAAAACCTCTAACAACCGCTTTACTTGCTGCCCAAACCATTCCAATCTCTGTCTCTTTATGCTGATTTTCCAAAAAATAATTTCTAATAATAAGTTTGGCTTGTTTTACTATTTCTGGAGAGGAAAGCAAATAGTCTTCAAGGTGACATCTAAATTCTGTATTCTCCTTTTTTATTGAAATCAAAATTGGATTGTGATCAGAATATGTTTTAATCAGGTTTTCCACATTTCTAACTTTTGATGCAAGAGCTTTGGAGATAAAAAACATGTCAATCCTCGAAAAGAATTTGTGGCGATCTGAAAAAAAGTGAATTCTCGCTTATCACCATGTTTGAGTCTCCATGCTTCCACTAAGCACATACTATTCAGTAACTTAAAAAAAAAAATTTGGTAGTTTGCCTTGACTATCCTTTATTTCTTTTGCTGATAGTCTATCCAATTTTGGTTCTATTACCGCATTCCAATCACCACACAATATTATATTCTCCTCATTGTAATCTTGTAAAACATTTTTCAATTTCTGATAGAATTTTGCTTTATTATTATTTGGAGCATAAACTGCTACTAAGACCACTTTTTGTTCATTTAAGTTTATTTCAATAGCTATAAAATGTCCTTCTTTGTCCTGGAACAAGTATTTTGACTGGATCCTTTGTGAAACATAAATAACTACTCCCTTCTTTTTTTGTTTATTAGCTGCCACGTACTCTACTCCAAGTCTTTTATTCCTCAGCAATCTTTCGTCTTTCTTTTTTATATGTGTTTCTAGCAAGCAGATAATCTCATATTTTTTCTTTGCTAATAAATGAAAGACTTCTTTTCTTTTCATTTTATCATTTAAGCCTTTTATATTCCAGGATAGTATTCGCAGGTTTTGTGGTTGTTGGTGCATTCCTGGTCTTTTTCCCTAATTTATTTAGCTTTGGCTTTACGACATTTTCTTTTAGGCTTACTTGTCTCTTCTTCCTCAATATTTAGTTTATTTAACCTTTCTAGCGACTTTTCTTTTGTTTCCTCTTCTTCTTCTACTTCTAATTCAGATTGGTCAGATATTTCAGATGTTTCCTCTGCTTCAGATTCTTTGTTGACTGATGATTTAGATTCTACTTCGTCTCTTTGTTCTTTATCCTCTTCCTCCTCTTCTTTCTCATTGTTCTCTTTAAGTTGTACAGGATTATCTTTTTGCTTCTTATTCATCTCAATTTCCTTTTCATGCCTTTTCCAAAATTCTTTAGCTTTTGGGATTGAATTTAGTTTTATCCATCTCTGCTTGAAGTAGATCGATATACCTTCTAATTTTTCCCATTTATAGATTATGTTGTGTTCACTTAGTTGATTAGTCAGGAATTTATATCCTTCTCTTTTTTGCAAAATTCTCTTAGGCACATCTTTAAAGATCCTCACCTCCTGATCTTCAATAATGAGTTTCTCTTGATAACTTGTCTGTAGCAGTTGATCTCGCACATTTTGCCTTAAAAAATAAATAACAATGTCTCTCGGCAAACCTCTTTCTCTTGCGATTTTTGAGTTGATTCTATATATTTTATTCGTACTCCAACTTAATTCCTGTATTGATATGTTCATATACTCTGCAAGTACTGGTACTAGGAGATCATATAAGTTTTCCCCTTTATATTCTTTCACCCCTCTCAGCTTGAGGCAAATCTGTCTCGTTTGTTGCTCCTCTAGAGCTCTCAAATCCATCGCTTTTTCTTTATCCATTTCCTGTGTGATCTTTACCTCTTGAACAGTATTCTCCACATAGTCCACTCTCTCTTCCAATTTCTGAATTCTTTTAGTTACTTGCGTAATCTCCTTTGTAACAGTTTCGAGAGTTTGTCTAATATCTCTTAGTTCTGCCTTCATGTCTTTCTTTATGTCGGCCCTCAAAATCTTTATCTCTTTAGCCAAGTTCTGCTCCATATCTAATTTCAGTTTTTTAATTTCCTCTATTACTGAGGGTTGCTCCATGGAATATCTCCTTTGTGAGTAACTGGAGGTTTGACTTGAATGGTATACTTGTGAACCTACAGGCCCTCTTTTAGGAGCTGTAGCCATTTTTAGTTGGAGCTAGGTAGGTGGGTTATAGAGACTCAGTAGGTTGAAAGAGATCCAGATAGGTTGGAAGAGACCCAACTACCTGAGAAACTCAATAGATTGAAGAGAGAAAAAAGCGAAAAAGAAGAAAAAAAAAAGAAAAAAATTCCTTTGTTTGCCTAGTAGGTTGGAAAAGACCCAATTAGGTTGGAAATGATGCAACTGCTTGAAGCTCAGTAGGTTGGATGAGACTCAGTAGGTTGGAAGAGACTCAGTAGGTTGAAAGAGACTCCGTATGTTGGAAGAGACACGTTAGGTTGGAAGAGACTCAGTAAATTGAAAGGTGCTCAGTAGGTTGGAAGAGACTTAGTAAGTTGGAAGAGACTCATTAGGTTGGAAGAGACTCGTTAGGTTGGAAGAGACTCAGTAGATTGGAAGAGACTCAGTAAGTTGGAAGAGGCACAGTAACTTGGAAGAGACTCAGATGCTTGAAGCACTCAGTAGATTCAAAAAAAATTTCTTTGTTTGCAAGTAAACTCCTTAGCTTATAAAGAGCTCAGCAAATTGGGAGAGTTCAGTGTTAAAGACAAAGTCCAAATGATATTAGAGTAGATGCAGCTGTTCCAGCTACTCAACTTAGTTCCACTCTCCTCCACATTCAGTATATAGTAAAGTTAATTAAGTCCAAATAATCACAGCTGCTTGGAGATTTCAGCAGTTTGGGAGAGAATCAATCAGTTAAGAAACTTTAATGCATTGAAGCACAGTGATACACAAAGTGAGCAGCCTTTGTTGAATTAGAAGAGGCTTATTAGGTAAAAAAAGAGAGAGAGAGAGACCTGCTCTGCAAGTTCATTACCAGCTCAGTTCATCATTTTCCAGAGTGGGCTCAAATATCCATCCAAACTGTGATGCAAACTAGTTTAGGAAAACTGTTCAGCCAATTCGCTTGAAGCACAACAAGCAGAGTAATGCATTAATGGAGCCTACATTTACTTCCTTGTAGACCTATTGGTGCAGCTTTACGTAATACAATATTATAAGCCTTCAAGCTATATTCTTGTTATTTTCACATGTATGGCTCAACTGGTTCAACTCATTCAGCATTCTCTATCTTTTATGTTTCTCCTCCTCTTCTTCTCAGTCTATTTTAAACGTAGTATTATAGGACACTCTGCCACAATTTAGTAGGGATACGTGGGAAGCAACTTTCCTCCTACCGGCTTTTGCACAGTTGTACTGGGAAGCCAAACCTTTGCAGTGTCCTTCCCCCTCTTCCTCTGGTAATTTCAGGGCTTACTTTGCTTTGTTTTAAATATTATTACTTGCCGCTTTCTCAATGGTTAGCGTTTGTGTTTCTACCTGTTGGCTGCTGCGCGCTGCTGGGTTTTTCACCCGGTCTCCACCTGGGCTTGCTCCTCGGCTCCTTGGCTGTTCGGCCCTCCGTCTCCGCAGTTCTTCCTCCTCCTCCTCCTCCTCTACTCTCAGGGCCTTCACTTTCACCTTCCAGAGCCTCTGTGGGCCCCCCTTGATACCCCCCGATTTATCCAGGGGGAGGAACGCTGCCTCTGGGTCCCTGTGTTTTAAAACGGACCCGTTTTTCCCTGCAACTTGCAGCGCAGAGCGGGCGTCCTCGCAGAGCTCTGCAGGGACGCTCCTCCCACTTCCGCGCCAACCCAGGAAGTCGAATTTTCATGTTTAGATTTGGGTCCCGTCTGCAAAATTTCCTGTTATGTACATGCACATATTCCATATATCTATATATCCAAAGATAGATAAATATTTCCAAATATTCCAAAATATTTCTGGGCCCAGGAATTTCAGATAATAAGTGAGATTCAACCTATACATGGAACGTAAATTGATTTTATGTTTAGAGATGTGTCTCACTTACAAAAGTATCTCATTATATACAAACAGCCCTGGTGGCGCAGTGGTTAAATGCCTGTACTGCAGCCACTCACTCAAAACCATAAAGTGTCGAGTTCAAGACCAGCAAAGGGCTGAAGCTCAACTCAGGCTTGCATCCTTCCGAGGTCACTAATATGAGTACCCAGATTGCTGGAGGGCAAATAGCTTACAATTGTAAACTGCTTAGACACTCCTTAAGGGTATGAAACGGTATATAAATGAAGCTGTTTGTTTATGTAGATGGAAATATTCCGTATGTGTGTGTGTGTGTGTGTGTGTGTGTATACACATATATACATAGTATTTTGCCATCCGCAAAAGACCAAGGGACACGAATGGCGAGACCTTGAATCATGTGGCATGACTGTGTGTGTATATAAACATATATATGTGTGTGTATAATATACACATATATAATATACACCTATACACCTAGTGCATTATAAACAAGTGCCTGGGTTGGGGAATTTTACTGTAGAATCATAGAATCATAGAGTTGGAAGAGACCACAAGGGCCATCCAGTCCAACTCCCTGCCATGCAGGAACTCCCAATCAAAGCATCCCCGACAGATGGCCATCCAGCCTCTGCTTAAAGACCTTTAAGGAAGGAGACTCCACCACACTCCGAGGGAGTGTGTTCCGCTGTCGAACAGCCCTCACTGTCAGGAAGTTCCTCCTAATGTTGAGGTGGAATCTCTTTTCCTGCAGTTTGCATTCATTGTTCCTCGTTCTAGTCTCTGCAACAGCAGAAAACAACCTTGCTCCCTCTTCAATATGACATCCCTTCAAATATTTAAACAGGGCTATCTTGTCTGATTAATATTTACTTTATTAAAGGGGAGAAAGACACTCACACAATGCACTTACACACACACACACATACAAGGCTAAGGAAAGTCAGTAGTTAGCCCTGGGGATAGTTTGAGGCTTGACTATGGTGATGCTTACTGAAGCGTAGATTCTCCTCGGGGATCCGAATGAGACAGTGATTTCTGGGACAAGTCCACTCCGCAACATGGGTTTGAGCAGCTCATGTCAGTGTCCAGCTCAGAGATCAGACTGATGTGGAGTACAGAGACCTCATAGACTGGCACACTGAGTGCCTAAAACTAGGGGTTTTTTATAGGAGAAAAACCCCTTCTGGCAAAGGTGCTTAATGGCTTGGCTGAAGCCTAGACAAAGGTATTGGATTACTTGGGCATTGTAAACCAAGGCTTTGCATTGTCATGTCTAAACAAAGTGATATGACAACAATCGAGGGGAGGTGGTAGATAATCACTAGCTCATCAATGTGAGACCTAAAACAAAGACTTTACTCTTGGAGGTGATAGCTGTCCCATTTAGCAACTCCCAAACCTTTCCAAAGTGTTGTTTTTCAGGGGTCTTGTGAGTATGACTCATCTGCCTACCTGACCCACTGCTTTTGGGATTATGACTGCTAGCCTGGCAGGTCAGGGGGTTTTTTTTAATTTAAAAAAAATTATAATAAAATCTTTACATACAATACAGATATACACCCTTTTACATAATGTTCCACTTGTAAGCTCTATTATTTCCCCATCTCTCCCCCCTTGCCCAACCCCTATTTCTTAGGAATCAACATCTCTTATACCGCTTACAGTGGTCCCCCGGGTTACGAAGGTAATCCGTTCCGGATTACCTTTCGTAACCCGGAAATACGCGTATCCCGGGGGACAGCTTTAAGGGACGGACCGCGCGGCCGATTTAAAGGGGCCATGCGGTTTTTCCCTTTCGTTCCTCGGGGGATCCTTTGGATCCCGGGGGAATTTTGGTGGTCCCGCCGGTTTCGGATCCGGGGATTTCGTTCCCCGGGGGATTCGCAAACCGGGGGACCACTGTATATTCTTTCTTCCGCATTGAATATTTAACCTTTTTTTATTCAACCTCTTCTCTAGCATTCCTTTGCTTTTGCGACAAATTAAAGAAAGTATGTATTATTATCAATTATTTCTCATACTACATATGTTTTTGCTTTCCCTTCTACAATAGAAAATTCCCTTTGATGTACTTTGACTATATACTATCTGTCCATTAATTACTTGACAAGTTAACCACCCAAGAAAGGGGAAAGAGAAAGAAAAGAAAACCATTTCTATATATAATTCCATATTCATTTCCCTTTTTCTTCATTTCTCTCAGCATAATATTTAAACAGTGTATCCCAAGTACTTAGATCCTCTTTACCTTCATCTCTTAATTCATTTGTTAGTTTATCTATTTTTCAACATCTAGGGTTTTTATTAACCATTTATCCACCTCAGGTGCATCTTCACTTTTCCAACCTTCCGCTATTGTCATCGTTGCGATCGTTATTAAATACAGTATTTGTTTCAAATATTTCCTTTCCTGTTCCCCTTCCAACATGTTTAATAGAAATAATTTCGGTTCTAGTTTAATTTTTATTTTATATATCTCCTGAATTGTTTTGTGGACCTTTCCCCAAAACTTCTTAATCTTAGGACATGTCCACCACATATGATAAAAGGTTCCATTTACTTCTCTACACCTCCAATATCTCCCATCCTTCTTGTTACATATTTTTGCAATTCTTGAGGGGGGCAAGTACCATCTATGAAGCATTTTAATGAAATGTTCTTTTATATTTGAACATAAAGTAAATTTTAAGTCCTTTCCCCAGGCCTTTTCCCATTTTCCCAACCTTATATTATAACCAACATTTTTCACCCATTCTATCATATTTGTTTTGATTACATCACATTCCAATCTCAATCTTAAACAAAAATTATACAATCTAGATACCAACCCATTCTTGTTATCCAGCAGTATTTCATCCAGTTCATTTTTTTCTTCTGTTATCCCAACCGTTCTTACATCATGTAAAAATCTGTCTCTTAGTTGCCAATAAAAGAACCAATTAAACTTTATTCCTTCTGTAACTCCTCTCTACTTTTCATTGTGAACTTTCCTTTTTTTTTTCAAGATATCTACATATCTCAACCAACCTTTCTGTTCCACTCTTCCCCTCCTTAAATAAGCTTAATGCGGGGAAGCCCAGGTAGGAATTTGTCTATAGACTTTTGATTTATATCTATTCCACACTTGCAATAAGGCTTTCCTTATTATGTGATCTTTAAATTTCTTATTTTGTTCCATCTTCTTGAACCATAAGTGTCCGTGCCAGCCAGAGAGTTAAATCCTTCCAAATTTGGCCAATAGTCATCTTTTAATTGGATCCACTCCTTCAACCAGTCCAAACAGCAGGCGTGATAATAAAGTTGTAAGTCCAGTAGTGACAGTCCTCCTTTCTCTTTTGCATCTGTCAGGGAGTCCCATTTTATCCTTGCCTTCTTCCCTGCCCAGATGAATTTTGCTAAGTCCTTTTTCCAGTCTTTAAAAAAGTTTTCATTTAGGGCTATGGGCAGACTTTGAACCATAAACAGAACTTTGGGCAATGCACTCATTTTTACCAATGCTATTTTCCCTAACAGTGATAACTGCAAATTTTCCCACTTCAATAGTTTCTCTTTAACATCTTTCCACATATTCTTGTAATATTCTTGTAATTATTATCAAATAAATTATTATTTTTCCCAGTGATATTTATTCCTAAATATTTTACTTTCTTTTTCATTTGTATACCGGTAGTATTTTGCAACAACTCTCTCTTCCCCTTTGATATGTTAAATGTGAGAAAGGCTGACTTATTTTCATTGTCTCTGAATCCTGCACATTCCCCAAATTCATTTATTTTTTTTAATACTTTGGGGGCACCCACTACTGGGTCCTCTAATATCAACACTACACCATCTGCATACACCCTTATTTTTATCTCACTGCCTTTTATACGTGTTCCTCTTATTTCTGCATCGTCCCTTATCTTATTACATAAAATTTCTAAACACATAATAAATAATAGTAGCGATAAAGGGCAGCCTTATTATTATTATTATTATTATTATTATTATCCTTTATTTATATAGTGCTGTAAATTTACACAGTGCTGTACATACAATCTCAAATTAGACGGATCCCCGCCCTCAGGCTTACAGTCTAAAAGAGACAACACAAAAGGAAGAGGGGAAGGTGATGGGAAAGGGGGTGAGGTCCGGTGGTTCTTCTCTCCCTCTGGGGCCAGGACCAAGGCAGATGGACTGGAGGGAGGGCATGGCTTCTTAATACAAAGTCTTGTCTAGTTCCTTTCATGATTCTACATATTTTAGTTTTCTGACCATTTATTATTATTCTTGCTTGTTGTTCTTTATATATCTCTGATAACCATCTGTATATATTTTCACCTAGATTTAATTTCTCTATTAATTTTATCATAAATGACCATCGCAAGTTATTGAATGCCTTCTCAGCATTCAGGAAAAGCATTGCTGCTTCTTTACCTGGGTTTCTAAAAATATAATGGCTCCTTCTAGAAGCAAGAAGAGCCTTCCCTTCAACCACCATCTTGAGGGGGAGAGAAAGGCAGGCCAGCTCCTTCTAGAAGCAAGAAGAGCCCTCCCTCCATCCACCATCTTGAGGGGGAGAGAAAGGCAGGCCTGCTCCTTCTAGAAGCAAAAAGAGCCCTCCTTTCAACCACCATCTTGAGGGTTAGAGAAAGGCAGGCCAGCTCCTTCTAGAAGCAAGAAGAGCCCTCCCTCCATCCACCATCTTGAGGGGGAGAGAAAGGCAGGCCTGCTCCTTCTAGAAGCAAAAAGAGCCCTCCTTTCAACCACCATCTTGAGGGTTAGAGAAAGGCAGGCCAGCTCCTTCTAGAAGCAAGAAGAGCCCTCCCTCCATCCACCATCTTGAGGGGGAGAGAAAGGCAGGCCTGCTCCTTCTAGAAGCAAGAAGAGCCCTCCCTCCATCCACCATCTTGAGGGGGAGAGAAAGGCAGGCCAGTTGCGACAGGCCTTGCCTGAAAAGAAGAAGAGCCCTCCCTCCATCTACTATCTTGAGGGAGAGAAAGACAGGCCACCTCCAACAGGCCTTGCCTGAAGGGAATAAGAGCCCTCCCTCCAGTCCATCTGGCTTGGTCCAGGCCTCCAAGGGAGAGAATATCTACTGGACATTCCCCTTCCCCACCACCATTCCCTTCTCCTTTTGTGTCATGTCACTTTAGAATGTAAGCCTGAGGGCAGGAAAATGTCTAATTAACAAATTGTAAGCCACTCTGATAGCCTTGGCTGAAGAGCGGGGTATAAATAAAAATTATTATTATTATTATTATTATTATTATTATTAGATTGATAACAATTCTTATATTTTATTTTATATGTCTCTGTGGCAAAAAACCACATTGTTCCTGATGTATCCAGTTCCGTAAAATTTTCCTTAGTCTGCTCACCAATATACTTGCAAATATTTTATAGTCTGAATTTGACAACAAAATCGGTCTATAATTTTGGGTCTTAGTTGAGTGTTTCTCCTCCTTTGGTATTACTGTTATGTTTGCTTCTTTCCATGACTCTGGAACTCCAACATGTTTAATTTCATTAAGTGTTTTCTTTAATGGTACAATCGGCTCCTCTTTAAACAGTTTATATTACAACATGGAGAACCCATCAGGGCCTGGTGCTTTCCCAGATTTTGCCTTATAGATAGCATCACTTATCTCCTGTTCTGTAATGTCAGAATTTAGCATCTCTCTTGTCTCTGCGGCAATCTCTAAACTGTAAATGTTCTCTAAATACTTCTTTATTCTTTCCTCTTGTAATTTTGGATCCCCTGTCTCTTTATACAAGTTTTCATAATACTTCTGAAATATTCTCATAATGTTTTCCTGATCAGAGAATTTCTTCCCTCCTTCTTGAATCTCCAACACTATATTTTTCTCTCTTTTCTTCCTGATTTTATATGCTAGTAACTTCCCTGCTTTGTTTCCAAACTCAAAAAATCTTTGTTTCACATATTTCAATTTATTACTAATCTCTTCTGTCATTTTCACTTCTAATTTTTTCTTTAAAATTTCCCATTCTTTTTTAATGTTTTTATTTGGATTCTTAATTCATTCCTTTTCTCTCTTTTGAATTTCTCGTGATAAATCCTCTAAATTCTTCTATTTTTCTCTACTTTTTTCACAATCTTTTTTTATCAATACACCCCGTATTACTGCTTTGTCTTCATTGGCATCTTCTCCTCTGAGTTCTCCTTAAAGTACCATTTTAACTCATCTTTTAGTTGTTTCTTAATCTTTTCCCCTTTTATTAAATTTTCATCTAACCGCCAAGAGTATTCTTGCTTCTTTTTACTTATTTCTAACACTATCTGGTTGTTTATTTTTATTTTATTTTATTTATTTTATTTATATACCGCCTTTCCAAAAAAGATCAAAGCGGTTTACAAAAGTGGATAAACAAGGGTCCTCTTTCCTCAGGCAAGCCCTGATGGAGCTGGGCCTGCCTCTTCTCTCCCTCCCTAGGCAGAGGATGGCAGTTGGTATGGAGGGAGAGTCCTCTTGCCTCAGGCAAGCCCTGGTGGAGCTGGGCCTGCCTCATCTCTCCCTCCTAGGCAGAGGATGGCAGTTGGTATGGAGGGAGAGTCCTCTTGCCTCAGGCAAGCCCTGGTGGAGCTGGGCCTGCCTCATCTCTCCCTCCTAGGCAGAGGATGGCAGATGGTGTGGAGGGAGAGTCCTCTTGCCTCAGGCAAGCCCTGGTGGAGCTGGGCCTGCCTCTTCTCTCACTCCTAGGCAGAGGATGGCAGTTGGTGTTGAGAGAGAGTCCTCTTGCCTCAGGCAAGCCCTGGTGGAGTTGTGATTAGAATCTTTATTTATTTTAATATTCACATCCTTTATTTCCTTGAACAATACCTTGGATATGAAAAACATGTCGCTCCTCGATGTTGAATTGTGCAGAGCTGAAAAAAAGGTATAATCTTTAACTCCTGGGTTCTTCTGTCTCCATGGATCGACTAAAGCCAGATAAGCCTGCAACTCGAAAAAAGTCTCTCGGAGTTTCCCTTGATTTGTCTTTATCTTCCTTCTAGAGTCTCTGTCTATTTTGGGGTCTAATACCCCATTCCAATCCCCCATTAGAATGTGATAGTCATAATTTATTTTCCTTATTTGTTTAAGTAGTTTCTTATAAAATTTCCCTTTTTTTCCTGTCGTCCATAAACACTTAAGATTAAAGTTATTCTCCCCTCTATCATTACTTCTAGGCCTACATATCTCCCATCAAGATCTCTTATAACCTCTTTGACTGCTATCTGATTCTTTACATAGATGGCTACTCTATTTCTTTTCTCCCGCGCTTATAAACACTTGTCCTAATTTAGGATTTTTCAAGTATTTGTTTTCTTTCGCCTTTATTCGAGTTTCTTGTATACTAATTATATCATATTTTCTTTCTTTCTTTCTCCTCACACTCCTTCTCGTACCCTCCGTTCTGGTAGTCTAGGTCTCCTGTCCCAGCCGAGGATTTCCACTGCCCCATCCCGGATTCGTCCCTTCTCACTTGCTGCCCCTCACTCCTGGAACCTTCTTCCCCCACATGCACGCCTCATCACTTCCCTAACCAGGTTCAAAACTGAGTTAAAGACTATATTATTTAGGGAAGCTTTCCCAGGACTGTGCCATCCGCCCCAGGATGCCTCCTTTTAACTTTGTATTAAGAAGCCATGCCCTCCCTCCTGTCCATCTGCCTTGGTCCTGGCCCCAGAGGGAGAGAAGAACCACTGGACCTCACCCCCTTTCCCATCACCTTCCCCTCTTCCTTTTGTGTTGTCTCTTTTAGACTGTAAGCCTGAGGGCAGGGATCCGTCTAATTTATGATTGTATGTACAGCACTGTGTAAATTTACAGCGCTATATAAATAAAGGTTAATAATAATAATAATAATAATAATATTTTTCTTTCTCCAGTATATGAAAAATTTGTCTCCTCTTATAAACCGAATTCATACGCTTCACATTCCACGACAGTATCCTCATGTATGCCTTTAATAGAGCTCACAATGTTAGTCTTCTTCTGCTGCTGCTTCTTCTACTTCTTCTCCCTCCTCTTCATCTGCTCCTCCTTCTAAGGTTTCGTTACTATTCTCCAGCTGGATCAGTATTTCCCTTCCTCCAACTGCTCCTACTTCTTCTTCTTCTTCTTCTCTTACATTATCCTTCAGATTCCTTACTTGTTTTTCCTCTAGTTTCTTCCATTTCTTCCTTAATTTTACTTTCATTCTCTTTCTTTTGGTGAGGTTTATTTCCATTCTGGTTTCCCTCTTGTTGTTTGTCTCTCCTTTGTTTTTCTTCTTTGAACCATCTGTTGTAAAATGATCTAGCCTTCTCCACAGTATTGATTTTATATAGTTTTTGCCTCCAACTGAATGAGATTCCCTCCAGGGGTTCCCATCTATATCTTATATTCCTTAGTTGCAGCATTCTTGCCAATGTTGTGTAGTCTCTTCTTTTCCTCAACACTTCTGTAGGCACATCTTTAAAAATCAAGATCTCCTTACCGTCAATCAATAGTTTCTTTTCATAGCTTGCTTGCATTACTTTCTCCTTTATTCTTTCCCTCGTAAAGTACACCACAATATCTCTCGGGAGATTCCTATTCCGAGCTGCTGCAGAGTTTATTCTAAAAATTTTGTCTACATCCATGTCCAGATAGTCTGGCGAGCAGTTAAGTAGATCCGCAAGGGCCGGTACTATTTCTTCATATAGATTTTCATTAATTTTTCCCTTTAATCCTCTTATTTTAATACATTTCTTCCTCTCTTTGATTTCTCTCCTTTTATTTAATTCCTTCTCCTGATTATGTTCTATTCCCATATTTTTTGTTACTTGTTCAATTTCTGATGTTTTCTTCTCCAGTGTTTCTATCTTTCTTTTGCCTCCTTAACCTCTACTGTAATACTTCTCATAGTTTCCTTTAAATCATCTATTTCTTCTTTAAAATCTTGGCAGAGTTCATTTCGATAATCTTTTATTTCCTGCCTTATATTAGTTTCAATTTCTTTTATTTCTTGTCTTATATTTCTTTCAATTCTTTGAATTGCCTCTAGGAGCTTAGAATTAGGATCTGAAGTTTTAAACTCAAGAGATGGTCTCCTTCCTGTATTTTGTAATACCTCTGGTATTTGCAGTTTCCTTTCTTTTTCTTTTTTTGCCATGTCTCTCGTCGTCATTGCTGTAGTAACTATATAGGACATTTTGTCTTTTCTCCTTCCCCCAATCTTATTATTCTCCATTTTATTTTATTTTATTTTTATCTGTATTTATTTGTTTTGTTTGTTTATTTTAATTTCCACCTGTGTTTCTTTATACTCCTTAAACCAATAAATCTATAATTATAATTCACAAATTGTATTTTCTGTCTTCCACCACTAGATGTCCACAGTTTATCACTTTACAATTCCTTTCAGTTTCCTTCCCCCTTCTCTAATCTTTATTCTAGTATCTCTTTTTGATTGATGACATCACACTACTTCCTTTCAATATTCTAGACTTCACTTCCTCCTCAACATGTGCTCTCTGACCTTGAAAACGCCGTTCCAGTCTACCTATCTATTTCTTTGTTTTCTTTTCCCTTGTATTCCCCTTCAACAGCTGCTTCCCACTTCACAAACTTCCACTCCTACTTCCAACTCAGTTTCTCCGTCTCCCTCTGCTCTAAAATTTCCACCATTTTTGTCTCCATTCTTCCTTCTGTCTCTCTGTCTGCTTCTCATCATAGTCCGAAGGCCTCTTCGTCTCCATCTCTCCTCCGTCTCTCCTCTCCGTCTCCCCATCTGCTTCTCATCCTGGTCCAAAGGCCCCTTCGTCTCCGTCTCTCCGCTCCGTCTCTGGGTCTACTTCTTTTCCTGGTCCAAAGGGTTCTGTCACCGTCCTTCACTCCAAGCCTTCTCTCGCTCACTCCTTTCCCAATTCCAACTCTCTTCTGTTTATATCTCTCCGCTTCTGTCTCCCTCTTCGTCTCCGTCTCAGTTCTGTATTCTTTCTTTTTTCCCCCTCTTTATTTTCCTTCCGCTCTGGTACTACCTCCTTCTTCCTTTCTCTCCTTTCTTTCTCTCTTTATATTTATTTTTTTGAAATTACCACCTCTTCATCCTCTTTTCTCAGCTTATCTTTGTCCTCTTTTCCACACATGCCTTCTATTTCCTTTATTTCCAATTCCTTTTTTATTTTGAGCTCCTTGAAGAGGTGAATATTGTGAGGATCTTCCTTTGGGAGCTGATCCCTCCTGCTTTTCTCTCCTCTCGCTTCCCGAGTTGGGCTGAGATTAAAAGAGGCTCAGCGGAGCTATGCTTTAAAGCCCCAATCATAGCCGTGGCTTCCCTCGTCCTCCTCAGAGGTTAGCCCAATCTAACAGAATCGAGTTTAATCCTCCTTACAGAGGACCCCAATGGGCCTGTCCGGATCTCCTTTATCCAGGGGGCTTTCTAGCCTGATAAGCTAAGGCTTAATTTGCTATTTAAAGGCTACCTGGACTACAATTGTAGCTGCCATCCACGCCGCTACCACAGTTAGCTGCTTATTGCTCCGCCATCTTACCAGAACAGCCTGGCAGGTCAGTTTGAGGTCATGAAGGAACTCCACACACAGTCCAAAATTTTATATTAAAAGCATATATCGTAACAGCATATACTTCATGCAGCCTCTGTCAATCAAGTTCCTCACCAGTCAATTAACCAGCCTCCAGGCCTGTCAATGTTCCATTCCTCCTTTGGATTGTTCTCTGCCTTCTAGAACCCACTCTTGAATCCAGGTGAGGCTCTCTGGCTCTTACTGTGGCAGTTACTGGTTGGACCCTACTCTTTGCTTCCGAATCATTGGTGTGTCTTTTGGTGCCATGATGCCTGGACTGAGAGCGATTGCAGGAGAGGTCAAGTGATTCCTGTGGCTGCAGATGCAGGAAAGTGGCCAAAAGGATTATACCCTGCCGAAAATGCCCAAAAGTGATGGAGACACCAGTCAGGTCAGAGCCCCATTTTGTGGAAAGTGAGTGGGAGGCTTTCATAGTTAGCACTGGTAGCCTTTTATGGGGTTTTTCAGTCTATGGGGCTGTGGTTTAGAAGACTTTATTCCTAAAGTTTCGCCGGAATAGCAAGGGCTCACTGTCATCATTATCATCATCATCATCATCATCATCATCATCATCATCATCATCATACTCTCCTTTTCCTGCCCTGCTGCAGACTCCTGGAAACCGAGAAGGTAATATTTGGTTTCAAACTGTAATTTAAATATAAAAACAGTATACAGAGAAATAATAATAGCAATAATAATAATGAGAAAATAAAAATAGCAACAACAATAACAACAGTAATAATAATATTAAAATAAATCAATAATAATAGTAATAATAATTGGAGAAATAAATAATATACTTAATAGTAGCAATAATAATGTTAACATAATAATGTTAATGTTATCCCAATTGGTCAATGGGCTCACCCATTGTGCAGGTCACACACTCAATGGGATCTTTAGTACGGAACAGGAATATCCGTGGGTGGAGGTAATCAAAACCTCCGCACTGTCATGGACGGACCATTCTCTGAACTTAGAGCTGCACCCAACCCCTGTGGCAGACCCATTAGAATGGTCCACCCTCGAAGGCTTAAGGAATCAACTGGTTTCCAGAAGGCCATAGAGGGTATAATGGTTGGCAACACCAACGACCCTGTTGAAGTCTTGGTGAACACCTGGAACACCGATCTTCCCAAGGCTCTTGATGTTATCGCCCCTGAGCGTCCTTTCCAACCCGCTTTGATCCGCAAACCCTGGTTCACAGAGGAACTCAGGGAAATGAAGCGGGTTGGACAACGATTAGAGTGCAAGTGGCGAAAGACCCAGTCCTCATCCAACAGAACTCGCCATAGGCAGCACCTTCGCGCCTAACGGAAGGCATTGTGTGCAGCTCGGAAATCTTTCTATGCTGCATGCATTGCGTCTGCAGAGTCTCATTCAGCAGAGCTGTTTAAGGTAGTTGGGGAGCTAACACAGGTTCCCCCTGCGTTTAACCCCCTCCTTGACCCGACGATGGCCTGCTGAGATGCATTTAATAACCATCTTGCAGACAAAATCTCTCGGATAAGGGCCGACTTGGACGCCAATATTTCTCCAGTGTCCGTAAATGAGGTAACCAGCAAATCCGCAACAGTCATTTTGTTGGATGAGTTTCGATCTATAAGTACTGATGACGTGGACAAGCTCCTTGGAAGCTTGAGGAAGACGACTTGCCCTCTCGATCCATGTCTATCATATCTGGTCATCCAGGGAGGGGATACATTGAAGACATTCCTTTGGGATGTAGTCAAAGCGTCCCTCAGGGAGGGTACTATCCCGTCCTGTCTGAAGGAGGCAGCTGTAAAGCCTCTCCTGAAGAAACCTTCCCTTGATCCCCTGGACAGAAACAACTACAGACCAGTTTCTTTGCTGCCATTTCTAAGCAAGGTGATCGAGAGAGCAGTTGCCTCATAACTCCAAGCTGTCTTGGATGAAACCAACTCTCTTGATCCATTTCAAACCGGCTTCCGGGCAGGATATGGAGTTGAGACTGCCACGGTTGCTCTGGCCGATGACCTCCGCTTGAGTATCGACAGGGGTAGTGTAACCCTGCTGGTGCTCCTGGATCTCTCAGCAGCCTTTGAAACTATAGATCATACCATCCTTTTCGGCCGGCTGAGAGAGAGGGGTATTGGAGGCACCCTTCACCCAAAGGGTGAAGCTCAGGGACAGCTGCTCCTCTAAAATCGAGCTAAACTTTGGCATCCTTCAGGGCGCCATCCGGTCCCTGATGCTATTTAATATTTATATGAAGCCGCTGGGTGAGATCATCTGGAGGTATGGAGCTCAGTGCCATCAGTATGCTGATGACACTCAGATATATTTCTCCATGACCAGATCATCTGCCCAGACCTCAGATGGCATCTCTCTTCTCAATGACTGTCTCGTAGCAGTAATGGATTGGATGAGGGAAAATAGATTGAGGCTAAATCCTGACAAAATGGAGGTAGTGACAGTCACTGGCCCGATACCAGGTCTGGGAATACACCTTCCAGGCCTGGATGGAGTCACACTCTCCTCTAAGCACTCTGTTCACAGTCTGGGGATACTCCTCAACTCATCACTTCATATGACGTATCAGGTGAATGCGGTGGTCAGAAGTGCCTGCTATCAGCTTCGGTTGATCCGCCAGCTGCGCCCTTTCCTGGAGATGAGGGACCTGGAGGCTGTGGTACATGCTCTGGTCACCTCACGACTGGATTACCGTAACACGCTCTACATGGGGCTACCTTTGTGCATAACCCAGAAACTTTAACTGGTCCAAAACATGGCAGCCAGGTTAGTCACTGGAACATCAAGGAGAGAGCATATAACACCAGCGCTTAAATCTTTCCACTGGCTGCCAATCAGTTTCCGGGCACAGTATAAGGTGCTGACTTTGACTTTTAAAGCCCTACATGGATTGGGTCTGCAACATTTTTACAAAAAACAGGGACATACTAAAACAAAGGACAGTATTTGCCCATAGGAAAAGCATACTTGCCCATAGAGAATCCTGGGGATTGTTTGCCCATAGAGAATCATTGGAGATTGCTTCCCTTTAGAGAATCATGGGGATTATTTGCCCTTTGAGAATAATTGGAGATTGCTTGCCCATAGGAAATAATGTGGATTATTTGCCCATAGGCAATCAGTGGAAATAATTTGCCCATAGGGAATCATGGGGATTATTTGCCCATAGAGAATCCGTGGAAATTGCTTGTCCATAGAGAATCATGGGGAATATTTGCCCATAGAGAATCAGTGGAAATTGCTTGTCCATAGAGAATCATGGGGATTATTTGCCCATAGAGAATCATTGGAAATTGCTTGCCCATTGAGAATCATTGGGATTATTTGTCCATAGAGAATAATTGGAAATTGCTTGCCCATAGAGAATCATCGGGATTATTTGCCGATAGAGAATCATTTGAGATAGCTTGCCCATAGGGAATCATGGGGATTATTTCCCCTTGGAGCATAATTGGAGATTGCTTGCCCATAGGGAATCATGGGTATTATTCACCTATAGAGAAATTAAGTTTATCATACGAGGGAATTTGGGGGTATGATGCAACGGCAATCTCAACGCAATCGTGGGGTTTCACGTTATGACGAATTAGTGTATCTCATGCAATTTCGGGCAATGGGAAGTCCTTCTGAATGGAATTATGGGGTTTCACGTAATTGTGTATTAGACTATCTCACGCAATTTCAGGCAATGGGGGGTCATTTTCGGGAAATGGGAAATCATTTTGAATGCATTCTGAACGCAATTAGAATTTGCATAAATTTTCTAAACTAGTGAATTCACGTGAATTCAAATTTGCTCCATTCGAAATTGGGAGAAATTCCAACTAGGTGATAAACTATATAGAATTTACTTGCCTTTAGGGAAATAAATTAAGAATCATTGGAAAGTGCTTCCCCATAGGAATCATTGAAATCATTTGTCCCTAGGGGATCATTGAAGATTGCTTGTCCATAGAGAATCATGGGGATTATTTGCCCATAGAGAATCATAGAGATTGCTTGCCCATGGGGAATAATGGGGATTATTTTCCCATAGAGAATCATTGGAGATTGCTTGCCCATAGAGAATCATTGGAGATTGCTTGTCCATACAGAATGATGGGGATTATTTGCCCATAGAGAAACATAGAGATTATTTGCCCATAGAAAAACAGATATTACTTGACTTTAGGGAAATATAGTGCTTACTTGCCCATAGGGAAACATTGCAGATTGCTTGCCCATAGAGAATCATGAGGATTATTTGCCAATAGAAAACCATTGGAGATTGCATAATGTGGAGTATTTGCCCTTAGAGAATCATTGGAGATTGTTTGCCCATAGGGAATCATGGGGATCTTTTGCCCATATTGAATCATCGAGATTATTTGCCCATAGAGAATCATTGGAGATTGCTTGCCCATAGGAAATAATGTGGAGTATTTGCCCATAGAGAATCATTCGAGATTGCTTGCCCATAGGGAATCATGGAGATTATTTGTCTGCAGAGAATAATTGAACACTGCTTGTCCATAGAGAATCATGGGGATTATTTGCCAATATAGAATCATTGGAGATTGCTTGCCCATAGGGAATCATGGGGATTATTTGCCCATAGAGAATCACTGGAGATTGCTTGCCCATAGGGAATCATGGGGATTATTTGCCCATAGAGAATCACTGGAGATTGCTTGCCCATAGGGAATCATGGGGATTATTTGCCCATAGAGAATCACTGGAGATTGCTTGCCCATAGGGAATCATGGGGATTATTTGCCCATAGAGAATCACTGGAGATTGCTTGCCCATAGGGAATCATGGGGATTATTTGCCCATAGAGAATCATTGGAGATTGCTTGCCCATAGGGAATCATGGGGATTATTTGCCCATAGAGAATCACTGGAGATTGCTTGTCCATAGAGAATCATGGGGATTATTTGCCAATATAGAATCATTGGAGATTGCTTGTCCATAGAGAATCATGGGGATTATTTGCCAATATAGAATCATTGGAGATTGCTTGCCCATAGGGAATCATGGGGATTATTTGCCCATAGAGAATCACTGGAGATTGCTTGCCCATAGGGAATCATGGGGATTATTTGCCCATAGAGAATCATTGGAGATTGCTTGCCCATAGGGAATCATGGGGATTATTTGCCAATATAGAATCATTGGAGATTGCTTGCCCATAGGGAATCATGGGGATTATTTGCCCATAGAGAATCACTGGAGATTGCTTGTCCATAGAGAATCATGGGGATTATTTGCCAATATAGAATCATTGGAGATTGCTTGTCCATAGAGAATCATGGGGATTATTTGCCAATATAGAATCATTGGAGATTGCTTGCCCATAGGGAATCATGGGGATTATTTGCCCATAGAGAATCACTGGAGATTGCTTGCCCATAGGGAATCATGGGGATTATTTGCCCATAGAGAATCATTGGAGATTGCTTGCCCATAGGGAATCATTGGCGATTTCTTGCCCTTAGGTAATCATGGGGATTATTTGCCCCTAGAGAATCAGTGAAGATTGCTTGCCCATAGAGAATTTTGGGGACTATTTGCCCATAGAGAATCATTGGAAATTGCTTGTGCATTGAGAATCATGGGGATTATTTGGCAATAGAGAAACATAGAGATTACTTGCCCATGAGGAATCATGGAGACTATTTGTCCATAAAGAATCATTGGAGACTGCTTGCCCATAGGGAATCATGGAGATTATTTGCCCGTAGAAAATCATTGGAGATTGCTTGCCCAAAGGGAATCATTGGAGATCGCTTGCCCATACGGAATCATGGATATTATTTGCCCATAGAGAAACATAGAGATTACTTGACTTTAGGAAAATATCATGCTTACTGGCCCGTAGGGAAACGTTGGAGATTGCTTGCCCATAGAGAATCATGGGGATTATTTGCCCATAGAGAATCATTGGAGATTGCTTGCCCATAGAGAAAGGAACATTGGGTCTTTCCTGTGATGTGTTCATTTTCAGCGATGTAGGTGGGAACATCCTGTATCCTGGGTTGATTCCATCTCATTGATCCAAGTAGGCAGGGATAACAGACTTGAAGGAGTCACCACCAGAGGGAGCAACCTCCACCATCCCTCAGTCAATATTACAGCCAAGGATAGATAATAAGCTCAGAGAGCATTAAATGTAAATATAAGCATGATAACTAGAAACTATCATAAACTCAAACTAAAATAAACTAATTAACAACCACCCTTGCAGAGCCAAGGGAACAGCCTCCTCAGTTCTGGGTGGGGAGGATATTCCCACCTACATCGCTTAAAATGAACATATCACAGGTAAGACCCAACGTTCCTTTTTCCAGCGATGGAGGTGGGAACATCCTATATCTTGGGACTTAACAAAGCTCCCCGACCAACGGGTGGGTGAACTGAGGCATATCACCAATGTGATAACCACAAGATGTGTCTTCCAAAGGAAGCCTATTTTGATTCAAGGCAATCCAACAGTGGTGGCATGTAAATGTGGAAAACGAAGGCCATGTCACTGTCTATCCATTTATCTAAATGGATGGGATTGTTGCTAGTGCAGAGGAAGTAGCTCCACTGTAATGGAGTGATCAACAACTGATCACCACAGAGATACCACAATTTTCTTGTAGCATGTTAAAATGCATCCAAGACAGCAACAATTTAATCAACTCCATTTTTAAAAAAATTGGATTATGACAAAAAGATGAAGAAATCATTTCTTGAATCAAGTTATTAGAAGTGTTGGTTTTGTCATAAGTGACCTGGATTGGGTGAGTTCTTGGTTAACATGACACTTTAATGTTAATTTGAATCAGATTTCAGCTGATAGTAGTTGTGGTTGAAAACAACACTATTGGTGGTAGCCCAAGGCAGTTTATAATGTGGAGGTGATCCTATATATCTTATTGGGAGTCAAAAATGCTCCCAATCACTCTAAACTGGCAACCAACATTATTTGGAACTTCAGCAGGGTCTAAATCAGACACTCCTCTTCAATTGGCAGCAACAACCAACATTCGAAGAGGTTTGACCTATTTGGTGTATGTCAGAACAGGTGATTTATCTGTACCATCTGTTGTTGTTACAGCTAGAGGAACCACTGTGGGCTCCTGGAATTAAATGGCGTTCATGCCAAACTATTAACGGAAGCAGATCAGGCACTGTAGGTGCACCAGTAACACTAGGTCCAATAACTGCGAACAACCTACCTGCTGAGGATGTTCTTCATGGATCTTACCCTTTGCTTGGTCAGGTAGACTCTGATCAGCGATGTGTCTACAACTGCTCCAAATTGATGTAAGTTCTGAAATGGAACTAGGTTGTTCTTTTCATAAGTTACCAGAAAACCATGTCTGGATAGGAAGGAAAGCACAACTCGACATCTTATATATCCTATGGGAGAGAATCAAATCTGATCAAGACATTGTGAAAGTATGGGTCTATATGAAGGTCCCACTGTTTCCAAGGTGTGTCTATCAGTGTAGTGAGTGTCACTGAAGAAAACAACAGACTGAATGTGAGAGCCTTGTATTGGAAAGGGCTTCTCCTGGTAAGATATTTGTGATGAAGTGGTGGATTGGGCTGTGGAAACAAACCACTGTACAACCAAAAACAGGTACACACAAAAAACTTGGAGGTGAAGTGCCTCCAGAATTGTCTGGAGAGTCTCCAGTCAGAACCTGTGATTTTTATAACCCATTATTGACCCATTTGAGCTCTAGCACCACACTCTAAAAACGGTTTTTGTTATTAGAAAGATAGTATAGTTTTTTGTTTTTTGTTTTTTGTGTGTGTGTTTTTATGGCCCCAATATTGATCAGACATTTTTTGACTTTTATATCAGCTTATGTTTCTTTGCCTTCCTGAACCTTAAGGAAGCAATGAAATAGTCATGAGAATGGTATAGAAAATATACCAAAGTATCTTTTTTAAAGACTTGAGAAGACCCATAGGTCAGTTCAATTTTTTAGCAAAGTCTTCTTATCACCCTTTACCACCAATCAGCCAGGATTTGGGATACAGTCGTCCCCCGGGTTACGAAGGTAATCTGTTCCGGATTACCTTTCGTAACCCGGAAGCTTTCGTTTCCCGGGGGACCACTTTAGCGGACGGATCGCACAGCCAATTTAAAGGGGCTGCGCGGTTTTCTTCTTCGGATCCCGGGGGATACGTTAACGGTCCCACCGGTTTCGTACCCCGGGGGATTCGTAAGCCGGGGGACCACTGTATTTTTATAATTGTTTAACAAGACAGGTATTCTTCGAGTGGTCATCTGCGAATGCATACAAATGGGTTCTCTGTGCCTGCGCAGTCGAATTCAGAACTTTCTGGAATCACTGGGCAGAAAAGCGGCTTGCAACTTTTTGCAACTTTTTGGTGGTAGCTCCACCCCTCCTCTATATAAGCCCTTTTCCCGCTCTTTTCCTCAGTTCTGAAATTTTTCTGCCATAAGCAACGGAGGAGCAGAACAATGTTGAGCAGGACACTGAGGGGAGGATGGGCAGGATTTGTATGTAATTGCAGATGACCCCTCAAAGAAATACTGTTACAGGTAAGCAACCTGTCCTTCTTCTTCGTGGTCTCTGCGAATCATACAAATGGGTTAGACTAGCAAGCTTAGGTAAGCGGCGGAGGGAGTGTCATGACAACAGTTGTAAGATGAACCAAAGAACTTTTATTGGTCCATAATAAAACACTTCAATTGAACTTAAGCATGTGTGGCCATCCTCCCCTCAGTTGCAAGCCGCTTTTCTGCCCAGTGATTCCAGAGAGTTCCAAATTCGACTGCGCAGGCGCAGAGAACTCATTTGTATGATTCGCAGAGACCACGAAGAAGAAATATATATATATATATATATATATATATATTTAAAAGAACAAGCAAAATGTTAAAGTATATAAGTATATAAAAATGTTTTTATGTTATTTTCTTGTAAAATCTCCAAAAAAAAAAAAAAGAAAGAAAGAAAGAAAGAAAGAAAAAGAACAAAATCAGATACCTTAAACAAAAGACATATGAATTAGCTAACAAGCCAGGCAGATGGCTGGCCTACAAAATAAAGAAAGCTAAAATTCAAAATGTAACCACTAAGTTCAAGAACTGTACTAAAACTATAACAGAACAGAATGAAATCAACAAAATATTCCAGTAATTTTACGTCAAACTCTATAAAGGAAAGCAAATAAATAGAAATAAAATAACAAAATTTCTGAAGAATGCTATCTTAAGCTTATTTACATATCAACAAAGAAATTTACTTAATAGTCCAATAACTATTGCAGAAATTACAGAAGTAATCAAGAAAAGTAAAACAGGGAAAACACCAGGGCCAGATGGCTTCCCTTCCGTTTATTGCAAAACATTTGAAGAACAATTACTATTACATTCAAAATGATGTTAGATGCAATTAAAGAAAACCAATATCCTGAGACATGGAAGAAAGCAAACATTACTTTGGTATTAAATGCAGTAAGAGAAGCAACAGATGTAAGAAGTTACAGGCCAATATCCCTATTGAATACTGATAATAAATTGTTTTCAATTATTTTAGCTGATAGATTAAATAAAGCGCTTAAAGAATGGATCCACAAAGACCAAGCTGGCTTCTTACCACAAATAATAATAATAATAATAATAATAATAATATAATATTTATAGCCCATTCCTCTGTATCTAATCGGAGCGGGTTACATCAATTTAAAAATACAAGATAAAATATATGTTGCCCATGCCCCACCACCCACCCCATAAAATAAGATTAAACTAACAACAATTAAAAACAACATAATTAAAATTACAATATAAAATACAAGCCACTGCATGGATCTCAAGGTCAAGATGTTAGAGAATTAAGAGGGGAGCTTAATATAAACAGGGCCAGGAGTTAAGAGCTCTCTGGGAAAGCCAGAGATGCATCTTTAAGGCTCTTTTAAAGCAATCAGAAGATGTAATAAGACGCATCTCGTCTGGCAGGTCATTCCATAGCCTGTGAGAGAGAGCCAAAAAGGTGCTCTGGGAGGTCTGTGCCAACCTAGTTTTCATAGGCTGCAACAGTTTCCTCCCAGATGACCGGAGTGTGTGAGAGGGTTCGTACAGGAGGAGGCGCTCCCTCAGATAAGATGGACTCAAGCCATGTAGGGCTTTAAAGGTTAAAACCAACACCTTGTACTGTGCTCTGAAACTAATCGGCAGCCAGTGGAGAGATTTGAACACCGGTGTTATGTGCTGTCTCCTCGATATTCCCTTGACAAGCCTGGCTGCCATGTTCTGAGCTAATTGAAGTTTCCAAGATAGGCACAAAGGTGCCCCATGTAGAGAGCATTACAGAAGTCCAATTGTGAGGTTACCAAAGCGTGTAACACTGACTGAAGGTCCTTCGGCTCCAGGAAGGGACGCAGCTGGCGGATCAGCCGAAGCTGATAGCAGACACTCCTGACTGCCGCATTCACCTGACTAGTCATGTGAAGTGACAAATCGAGAAGTACCCCCAGACTGCGAACAGGGTCCTTCGAGGAAAGTGTGACCCCATCTAGGACTGGAAGGTGTATTCCCAATCCTGTCTTCGGTCCTGTGACAGTTAGTACCTCCGTTTTGTCCAGATTGAGCTTCAACCTGTTTTCCCTCATCCAATCCATTACTTCCACAAGACAGTCATTGAGAGGAAAGACGCCATCGGAAGTCTGGGCCAATGATCTTGACATGGAGAGGTAGAGCTGAGTGACATCAGCGTACTGAAGACACTGAGCTCCATGCCTCCAAATGATCTCACCCAAAGGCTTCATATAGATGTTAAACAGCATTGATGAGAGGATGCCACCTTGAGGGATGCCACAATTAAGTTCAATCTTAGAAGAGCAAGGGATCTCCCAGAGAGAAAGGAACGGAACCACTGGACTGTAGTACCCCTGATCCCCAGCTCTCTCAATCGAGCCAAAAGGATGGAATGATCTATCGTATCAAAGGCCGCTGAGAGGTCCAAAAGCACCAGCAGGGTCACACTACACCTGTTGATGCCTAACCAGAGGTCATCGGTCAGAGCGACCATGGCAGTCTCAACTCCATGGCCTGTCCTGAAGCCAGTTTGAAATGGATTTAGATAATAGGTTTCATCCAAGACAGCTTGGAGTTGGGAGGCGACTGTTCTCTCGATCACCTTGCTCAAAAATGGGAGCAAGGAAACTGGTCTGTAGTTGTTTCTGTCCAGGAGATCAAGGGAGGGCTTCTTCGGGAGGTGTCTAAAGGGCTGCCTCCTTTAGACAAGATGGCAGAGAACCCTCCCTGAGGTACGCATTGATTGTATCCTGAAGAATACTCTCAATGTGTCCCCTCCCTGGACGACCAGCCAAGACGGACAAGGATCAAGAGGGCAAGTCGTCTTCCTCAGACTTCCAAGGAGCTTGTCCACGTTCTCGGTACTGGCAGGTTGAATTTATCTAGTAAAGAAACAACAATGGAGTTATTGGATGTCTCACCTATGGACTCTGACAAAACATTGACTTCCAAGTCAGCTCTTATCCAAGAGATTTTGTCTGCAAAGAAGGCGTTAAACACATCACAGCAGGCTGTTCTTGGGTCGAGTAGGGGATTTGGCACAGGGGGAACCCGCGTCAGCTCCCCCTCCATCTTAAACAGCTCTGCTGAGTGAGACTCTGCAGACGCGATGCGAGCAGAGCAGAATGATCTGTGTGCTTCCCGCAAAGCCTCCTGATAGGTGCAAAGATGCTGCCAATGGTGTGTTCTGTCGGAGAAGAGTCGAGTCTTCTGCCATCTGTGCTCTAGTCGTCGTCCAACTCGCTTCACCACCCTGAGTTCCTCCATGAACCAGGGCTTAATGGTTTGGACCGGGTTGGAATGGACGCTCGGGGGTGATTACGTCGAGGGCCTTGGGAAGATCGGTGTTCCAAGTATTCACCAATGCTTCGATGGAATCACCACCGCTACCAACCATTAAACCCTCTAGAATTGGTTCCATTAGCCTTCGAGGGCGGACCAGTCTGCCACCCCCAGGGGGGCGGAAAGCAGCTTTTAGTTCCAGCTTGATGAGGAAGGATCTGTCCATGATAGTGCGAAGGTTTTGGTTACCTCCGCCCACAGATATTCCTGATCCGTACTAAAGATACCGTTGAGTGTGTGACTCTCCCTCCCTCCCCTCCGCACTGCCACCACCACCTCAAAGAGCAGATGGGGCCTTTTAAAGGACCCAAGAGTGTCCCAGCTCACCTGCTGCAGCCCACGCCACGGGGCTGGTGGGGGAGGGGTGGGCTTGGCAGACCCAGGTGACTCTTCCTCCCTCCCCGCCGCTTCTCCGCACTGCCGCCGGACATATAGGAGATAACATAAGAAACACTTTAATATAATTGAATACAGTCGTCCCCCGGGTTACGAAAGTAATCCGTTCCGGGATTACTTTCGTAACCCGGAAGCTTTCGTTTCCCGGGGGACAGCTAAACTCAATGGACCGTGCGGCCGATTTAAAGGGACCGTGCGGTTTTTTTCTTCGTATCCCGGGGATCTTTCGTATCCCGAGGGATAGGAAGCCGGTCCGCCGCCTTTCGGATCCCGGGGTTTTCGCAACCCGGGGGATTCGTAAGGCGGGGGACCACTGTATTTTGAAAACATAGAATCATAGAATCATAGAATAATAGAGTTGGAAGAGACCACAAGGGCCATCCAGTCCAACCCTCTGCCATGCAGGAACTCCCAGTCAAAGCATCCCCGACAGATGGCCATCCAGCCTCTGCTTAAAGACCTCCAAGGAAGGACATTCCACCACAATCTCCGAGAAAGGAGTGTGTTCCACTGTCGAACAGCTCTTACTATCAGGAAGTTCCTCCTAATGTTGGGGCGGATTCTCTTTTCCTGGAGCTTGTATTCATGGTTCCGAGTCCTGTTCTCTGGAGCAGCAGAAAACAAGCTCGCTCCCTCCTCTATATGACATCCCTTCAAATATTTAAACAGGGCTATCATATCACCTCTTAACCTTCTTTTCTCCAGACTAAACATCCCCGGTTCCCTAAGGCGTTCCTCATAGGGCATGGTTTCCAGACCCTTCACCATTTTAGTTGCCCTCCTTTGGGCCTGCTCCAGTTTCTCCACATCCTTTTTGAATTGTGGTGCCCAGAACTGGACACAGTATTCCAGGTGGGGCCTGACCAAAGCAGAATAGAGTGGCACTATAACTTCCCTTGATCTAGAAACTATACTTCTATTGATGCAGCCTAAAATTGCATTGGCCTTTTTAGCTGCCGCATCGCACTGTTGACTCATGTTCAGCTTATGGTCTACTTGGACTCCTAGATCCCTTTCACATGTTGTCTCATTCAGCCAGGTGTCCCCCATCCTATATCTGTGCATTTCATTTTTCCTCCCTAAGTGCAGTACCTTACATTTCTCCGCATTGAATTTCATTTTGTTAGCGTTGGCCCAGCTATCTAGTCTATTCAGGTCATTTTGAATTTTGATCCTGTCTTCTGGAGTATTAGGTACTCCTCCCAGTTTAGTGTCATCTGCAAATTTGGTAACTAGGCTCTCAATACTGTCATCCAAGTCATTAATAAAGATGTTGAATAGCACTGGGCCCAGGACAGAACCCTGTGGGACCCCACTGGTCACTTCTCTCCAGGATGAAAAGGAGCCATTGTTGAGCACCCTTTGAGTTCGGCCAGTCAACCAATTACAAATCCATGTAACTGTTAACTTGTCTATCTCACATTTTGCAAGCTTGTTTGCAAGAATGTCATGGGGAACCTTGTGAAAGGCCTTACTGAAATCAAGATATACTATATCCACAGCATTCCCTTCATCTACCAAGCTGGTAATTTTATCAAAAAAAGAGATTAGATTTGTCTGGCATGACTTGTTTCTCTGAAACCCATGTTGGCTTTTTGTGATTATGGCATTGGCCTCTAAATGTTCACAGACTCTCTGCTTAATGATCTGCTCTTGAACCTTTCCTGGAATTGATGTCAGACTAACTGGACGATAATTGTTGGGATCCTCTTTTTTTCCCTTTTTGAAGATGGGGACAACGTTTGCCCTCCTCCAGTCTGCTGGGACTTCTCCTGTTCTACAGGAGTTCTCAAAGATTATTGCCAATGGCTCCGATATTACATTTGCCAGTTCTTTTAATACCCTTGGATGTAGTTCATCTGGTCCTGGAGACTTATATTCATTTAGGTTAACCAGGTATTCCTGTACTGTCTCTTTACTTATTCTGTGCTGAAATTCCCCCACTCTGTCCCCTTCTTCACTGTCCTCAGGTTGAGCACCCTTTGCCTTTTCTGAGAAGACTGAAGCAAAGAAGGTGTTGAGTAATTCTGCCTTTTCTCTGTCCCCTGTTAGCATTTTGCCATCTTCTGCACGCAGTGGCCCTACTGTTTCCTTCTTCTTCCTTTTGCTTCGGACGTATCCAAAAAAGCCCTTTTTATTGTTCTTAACCTCTCTAGCAAGCCTGAGTTCATTCTGCGCTTTAGCTTTTCTGACTTTACCCCTACATGTGCTGGCTATTTGTTTGAATTCCTCCATTTTCTTTCCCCATTTTTCCATTTCTTATACATGTTCTGCTTAAAACTTAGCTCAGTTGAAAGTTCCTTAGTCATCCATCCTGGCTTCTTGAGACATCTTCCATTTTTCTTCTTCTTTGGAACTGTTTGAAATTGCACCTTCAGTATCTCCTTTTTGAGAAACTCCCATCCGTCTTGAACTCCCTTCTCTTTTAGTATTCCTGACCATGGGATCACTCCCAGTATTTCTCTAAGTTTATTGAAATTAGCTCTCCTAAAGTCTAGAGAACTATGCCTAGCTTCACCTTTCTGCTGTATAATAAACTCCCACCTAAGGATCCAACCACTTGCACCCCATCAACTAGGTCTTCCCTGTTGGTTAAGATCAGATCTAAAATGGCTGATCCCCTTGTTGCCTCTTTCACCTTTTGGACAATGAAATTGTCTTCCAGGCAAGTGAGGAATTTGCTAGACCTTGAGGATTTGGATGAGTTTGACTTCCAGCAAATATCCGGGTAGTTGAAGTCCCCCATCACTACTACATCTCTCTTTTCTGAGTGTGTGATTATCTGTTCTAGAAAGGCATCATCCAATTCCTCTGCCTGAGTCGGGGGTCTGTAGTAGACTCCCACAGGAGGAGAAAGAAAAGGAGGAGGCTGTAGTCCATGTGCTTGGGTGAGATCTAATCTAACTTACACTTGAGCCATTGCATTCTGGGAGCCATTGCTGGGAGACTACTTAAGGGTACTCAAGGCTAGCAGAAGCGCGCGCCTAACGGCACGAATTTTGATTCTTCTTATCTAGTCAAGGAGGTATTTAGAGAATAGAAGAGGACCCGGCCGGAAGCATCAGAGGAAGTGAATCAGAGACTTGCCTTTGGAAGGAGCTTTTAGCCAGGAGCTCTCTACATAACTATAGGCCCCGCGACTTGAACTCAGTGACAGAGCTTGGGAATAAAGGCCAAGTCTAGCAAGGGAAGCCCACAGTCTTGTTTCAGTGCCTCCTTAAGACTTCTCAGTATGGACACTGAAGGCCCTGCTGCAGTCACCTGCAACACCTGTGGGATGTTTGTCTTCTTGCCTACAGAAGTGGCGAACTACACCTGCCACAAGTGCAAGTTGGTAGCCCTCTTGGAAGAGAAAGTACAGCAGCTAGAGGAGCAGATATCTGCACTCCAGCATCATAGAGAGCAGGAGATTCTCCTGAACAGATCAGACCAGAATGTCTTGGGTGGGAAACAGACAGAGTAAGTTGTTGGGGCGGAGGAGGTCACTCCACATACAACAGAGGTAGATGCTTGGAGGAAGGTCACACACAGAAGTAAGAAAACCAGGGAACGTTCTGTGAGCTGCTTGCAGCTACAGAATCGCTTTGAATCCCTCTCTGTTGTCAGAGATGATGAGGAAAAGCAGCAGGGACAGACATCAGGGACAGAGCAGGAGAGCCTGAGAGTATCACGAAAAGGAACAGCCACTGCTAAGCCTCGGAGGAGGTGTGTAGTCGTGGTGGGGGACTCCTTGCTGAGGGGTACAGAAGCAGTGGTTTGTGGGCCTGATAAGATGTCTCGGGAGGTGTGTTGTCTCCCCGGGGCAAAGATCCATCATGTGACGGAGAGGCTGACAAGACTTGTCAAGCCTACTGACCATTACCCCCTTCTTTTGGTTCATGTGGGAACCAATGATACTGCAAGGCACAGCCTTCAGAATATCAAAAGGGATTATGAGGCTCTGGGAAGGAAGCTGAAAGAGATGGATGCACAGGTTGTCATCTCATCTCTACTCCCGGTAGAAGGGCATGGTCCAGGAAGGGAGAGGAAAATAGCAGAGGTTTGGATTCTTGGATCATGGGCTGTGGTTCCATGAAGAGGGATTTCTGGCAAGGGATGGGCTGCATCTCACGCCAGTTGGCAAAAACGTTTTTGCCAATAGTCTCAAAAATCTGATCAGGAGGGCTTTAAACTGAGTTATAAGGGGGAGGGAGACATTATTCTGGAAGACAAAAGGGATGGAGAGAATAGTCCAAGTGGCATAGAGGGAACAAGGCAAACAGTGCAAGGACCCAACAGTAGGAGGCAAAAAAATGTGCAAAAGCAGCAAGTAAAGAGGACACATGGTCTTAAATGTCTCTACACTAATGCACAGAGTATGGGAAATAAGCAGGATGAACTTGAACTCCTAGCACAACAAGGGAAATATGATATAATAGGCATCACTGAAACCTGGTGGGATGAGTCTCATGATTGGAACGTAGAAATAGAGGGATATAACCTTTTTAAGAGAAACAGGCCAAGCAGGAAAGGAGGAGGAATAGCATTATATGTCAGGGATATTTACACCAGTGAAGAGATCCAGGAAGTCAATACCGGAAGCCAGGTGGAGAGCATCTGGATAAAAATTAAAGGAGAGGGAAACAACAGGGATATTACTGTGGGAGTCTACTACAGACCCCCGACTCAGGCAGAGGAATTGGATGATGCCTTTCTAGAACAGATAAACACATACTCAGAAAGGAGAGATGTAGTAGTGATGGGGGACTTCAACTATCCGGATATTTGCTGGAAGTCAAACTCAGCCAAATCCTCAAAGTCTAGCAAATTCCTCACTTGCCTGGAAGACAATTTCCTTGTCCAAAAGGTGGAAGAGGCAACAAGGGGATCAGCCATTTTAGATCTGATCTTAACCAACAGGGAAGACCTAGTTGATGGGGTGCAAGTGGTTGGATCCTTAGGTGGAAGTGACCATGTTCTCCTGGAGTTTGTAATACAGTGGAAGGGAGAAGCTAGGCATAGTCAGACACACACTCTAGACTTTAGGAGAGCTAATTTCAATAAACTTAGAGAAATACTGGGAGTGATCCCATGGTCAGGAATACTAAAAGAAAAGGGAGTTCAAGACGGATGGGAGTTTCTCAAAAGGGAGATATTGAAGGCACAATTTCAAACAGTTCCAATGAGGAAGAAAAATGGGAGATGTCTCAAGAAGCCAGGATGGATGACTAAGGAACTTTCAAATGAGCTAAGTTTTAAACGGAACATGTATAAAAAATGGAAAAATGGGGAAATCACTAAAGAGGAATTCAAACAAATAGCCAGCACTTGTAGGGATAAAGTCAGAAAAGCTAAAGCGCAGAATGAACTCAGGCTTGCTAGAGAGGTTAAGAACAATAAAAAGGGCTTTTTTGGGTATGTCCGCAGCAAAAGGAAGAAGAAGGAAACAGTGGGGCCACTGCGTGCAGAAGATGGCAAAATGCTAACAGGGGACAGAGAAAAGGCAGAATTACTCAACACCTTCTTTGCTTCAGTCTTCTCAGAAAAGGCAAAGGGTGCTCAACCTAAGGATAATGGAACAGGAGACAGAATAGAGGAAATTCAGCACAGAATAAGTAAAGAGGTAGTACAGGAATACCTGGTTAACCTAAATGAATATAAATCTCCAGGACCAGATGAACTACATCCTAGAGTATTAAAAGAACTGGCAAATGTAATATCAGAGCCATTGGCAATAATCTTTGAGAACTCTTGGAGAACAGGAGAAGTCCCAGCAGACTGGAGGAGGGCAAAGGTTGTCCCCATCTTCAAAAAGGGAAAAAAAGAGGATCCCAACAATTATCGTCCAGTTAGTCTGACATCAATTCCAGGAAAGGTTCTAGAGCAGATCATTAAGCAGAGAGTCTGTGAACACTTAGAGGCCAATGCCATAATCACAAAAAGCCAACATGGGTTTCAGAGAAACAAATCATGCCAAACGAACCTGATCTCTTTTTTTGATAAAATTACCAGCTTGGTAGATGAAGGGAATGCTGTGGATATAGTATACCTCGATTTCAGTAAGGCGTTTGACAAAATTCCCCATGACATTCTTGCAAACAAGCTTATAAAATGGGGGGGGGGGGGGGGTAGACAAGGTAACTGTTACATGGATTTGTAATTGGTTGAGTGGCCGAACCCAAAGGGTGCTCAACAATGGCTCCTTTTCATCCTGGAGAGAAGTGACCAGTGGGGTCCCACAGGGTTCTGTCCTGGGCCCAGTGCTATTCAATGTCTTTATTAATGATTTGGATGACAGAATTGGGGGCATACTTATCAAATTTGCAGATGACACTAAACTGGGAGGAGTAGCTAATACCCCAGAGGACAGGATCAAAATTCAAAATGACCTGAATAAACTAGATAACTGGGCCGATGCTAACAAGATGAAATTCAATGCAGAGAAATGTAAGGTTCTGCACTTAGGGAGGAAAAATGAAATGCACAGATATAAAATGGGGGACACCTGGCTGAATGAGACCACATGTGAAAGGGATCTAGGAGTCCAAGTAGACCATAAGCTGAACATGAGTCAACAGTGCGATGCGGCAGCTAAAAAGGCCAATGCAATTTTAGGCTGCATCAATAGAAGTATAGTTTCTAGATCAAGGGAAGTTATAGTGCCACTCTATTCTGCTTTGGTCAGGCCCCACCTGGAATACTGTGTCCAGTTCTGGGCACCACAATTCAAAAAGGATATGGAGAAACTGGAGCATGTCCAAAGGAGGGCAACTAAGATGGTGAAGGGTCTGGAAACCATGCCCTATGAGGAACGCCTTAGGGAACTGGGAATGTTTAGCCTGGAGAAGAGAAGGTTAAGAGGTGATATGATAACCTTGTATAAATATTTGAAGGGATGCCATATTGAGGAGGGAGCAAGCTTGTTTTCTGCTGCTCCAGAGACTAGAACGCGGAACAATGGATGCAAGCTGCAGGAAAAGAGATTCCACCTCAACATTAGGAGGAACTTCCTGACAGTAAGGGCTATTCGACAGTGGAACACACTCCCTCGGAGAATGATGGAGTCTCCTTCCTTAGAGGTCTTTAAGCAGAGGCTGGATGGCCATCTGTCGGGCATGCTTTGATGGAGAGTTCCTGCATGGCAGAAGGGGGTTGGACTGGATGGCGCTTGTGGTCTCTTCCAACTCTATGATTCTATGATTCTATGAGTAACATCCCTGTTGTTTCCCTCTCCTTTAATTTTTATCCATATGCTCTCCACTTGGCTTCCAGGATTGATGTCTTGGATCTCTTCACTGGTGAAGAGATCCCTGATATATAATACTATTCCTCCTCCTTTACTGTTTGGCCTGTATCTCTTTAAAAGGTTATACCCCTTTATTTTATATTCCAATTGTGAGACTCATCCCACCAGGTTTCAGTGATGCCTATTATATCATATTTCCCTTGTTGTGCTAGGAGTTCAGGTTCTTCTTGATTATTTCCCATACTCTATACATTAGTGTAGAGACATCCATGACCATGTGTCCCCTTCACTTGCTGCCTGTGCAAATTTTTTTGCTTCCCACTGTTGGGTCCTTGCACTGTTTGCCTTGTTCCCTCTACGTCAGTTTGACTATTTTCTCCAGCCCTTTTGCCTTCCACAATAATGTCTCCCTCCCCCACATAACTCAGTTTAAAGCCCTCCTGATCAGATTCTTCAGACTGTTGGCAAAAATGTTTCTTCCAACTGGCGTGAGATGCAGCCCATCCCTTGCCAAAAGTCCCTCCTCATGGAACTGCAGCCCATGATCCAAGAATCCAAACTGTTCTCAGCGACACCATCTACGGAGCTAGTTATTCACGTCTGCTATTTTCCTCTCTCTTCCTGGACCATGCCCTTCTACTGGCAGAAGGGAAGAGCTGACAATCTGTGCATCCATTTCTTTCAGCTTCCTTCCCAGAGCCTCATAATCCCTCATGATATTCTGAAGGGTGAGCCTTTCAGTATCATTGGTTCCCACATGAACCAAAAGAAGGGGGTAACAGTCAGTAGGCTTGACAAGTCTTGTCAGCCTCTCCATCACATCATGGATCTTTGCCCCAGGAAGATAACACAATTCCAAAGGCATCTTGTCAGGCCCACGAACTACTCCTTCTGTTCCCCTCAGTATGGAGTACCCCACAACTACTACACGCCCCCTCCGAGACTTAGCAGCGGCTGTTCCATTTCATGGTAATCTCAGTCTCCCCTGCTCTGTCCCTGATGTATGTCGCTGCTGTTTTTCCTCATCTCTGATAACAGAGAGAGATTCAAATCAGTTCTGTAATTGCAAACTCACAGAATGAACCCTGGTTTCCCTACTTCTATGTGTGATATTCCTCCAACCATCTACTTCCGTTGTGTGTGTGAAGTGACCCCTTCTTCCCCAGCAACTTTCTCTGTATGTTTCCTGTCCAAGGCCATCCGATCCATTCTGTTCAGGAGAACTTCTTGCTCTTTATGATGTTGAAGTGTAGACACCTGGGCCTCCAGCTGCTGAACTCTCTCTTCTAAGAGGGCTACTTGGTGCAGGTGAAGTTCCCCATATCTGTAGGCAAGAAGACAAACATCCCACAGGTGTTGCATGTGACTGCAGGAGGTCCCTCAGTGTCCATAGTAAGCAGCCTTAAGGAGGCATTGAAACAAGACTGTGGGCTTCCCCTGTTAAATACCAGTGTAAATAATCCCTGTTTAGAATCATAGAATCATAGAGTTGGGTTTGTCCCCAAGCTGTTAGCAAACTCAATCAACTGGGCCTATAGTTGTCTAGAGATAACTATCCTGGTTATCCTGGATGCTACCTCCTTCCAGAGGCAAGTCCCTGTTTCACTTTCTCTGAATTCCCACAACCCCTTAAGGGAATAGTGAAAAGGCAAATATAAAAATTGAATGAGTTTCCCTCCAACACTATGCCTAGGTCACCTTCTCCTCTGTACATCCAACCCTCCTTCACTACAAAAATAAAAATGAATATGAAAAGAAAAATACTTTTGAAAAATTGCATCTACAAGCAGTTATAATGAATGAGGTTTCTACCTCCTCCACCCAGTGACCCAAAGGAAATGGCTCACACTTTCAAATATTAAGCTCTTACCGGACACAGAGAACCACCAGGCTTCTCTTTGGCAAGGAATGTCCCAGAATGCCTCTGCAAGCAGTTATATAGAATGAGGTTTCTACTACCTCCTCCCAGAGACCAAAAAGAAATGGCTCGTACTTTCAAATATTAAGCTCTTACCCAATCAAAATGGACACAGAGAACCACGAGTCTTCCCTTTGGCAAGGGGAATGTCCAAGAATTCCTCTGTAAGCAGTTATACAGAATGAGGTTTCTACTTCCTCCTCCCAGTGACCCAAAGGAAATGGCTCACACTTTCAAATATTAAGCTCTTACCCAATCAAAATGGGGCAGGGGAACTGGCCTGGCTCTCTTCCTCTGAAGACAAATGATAGAAGATGGGCTGGAGAGAGGGCTCTTCATCTTACTTTAGACAGGGCTTGATGGAACTGGCCTACCTCTCTCCCTCTGAAGCTGAATGATAGAAGATAGGCTGAAGGGGGGGGGGGGGGCTCTTTAGGCTAGTCCTGATGGAGCTAGCCTGCCTTTCTCCCTCTGAAGCCAGATGATGGAAGATGGGCTGAAGAGAGGGCTCTTCATCTTATTATGAGCTGGTACTGAAGGAACTGGCCTATCCCTCTCCCTCTGAAGCCGAATAATATATGATAGCCTGGAAGGAGGGCTATCTTAAAATGGCCTGCCTCTCTCTCTCTCAATCCAGATTATGGAAGATGGGTTGGAGAGGGTTCTTCATATTTCTTTGGGCTGATTCTGATGGAGCTGGCATTTCTTTCACCCTATGAAGCTGCAAAATGGCGGATGGACTGAACAGAGAGCTCTTAATCTTGCTTTGGGCTGGTCCTGATACAACTGGCCTGCCTCTCTATGGACTCTTTCAAACGGGAGGAATTTCTCCCAACTTCGAATGGAGCCAATGCGGATTCATGTAAATTTGCTTGTTTAGTGAATTTACATGAACCCCTGCTCCGTTCGGAAGAACCCCTGCTCCGTTCGGAATTACTTCCCATTACCCGAAAATAACCCCCTCCTGCCCGAATTTGCATGCGAAACTTTAATTCGGAATAACGTAAAACCCATGATTGCATTCGAATTGGCTTCCCTCTTGCCCGAATTTGCGTGCGAAGAGTTAATTCGCAATAACGTAAAACCCATGATTGCATTCAAATTGACCTTAAATTATACTTCCAATTTAGCCTCGTATGAAAAAGTCCTCTGTTTGATCTGGGTAATGGAAGATGGGCTGGTGGAAGTTATCTTCATCTTAGTTTGGGCTGGTCCTGATGGAACTGGCCTGTCTCTCTCCCTCTGTAGCCAGCTGATGGAAAATTGGCTCGTGGGAGGGCTATTTATCTTACTTTGGACTGGTCCTGATGGAACTGGCTTGTCATTCTCCCTTTTAAGCCAGCTGATGGAAGATGGGCCAGTGGAAAGACTCTTCATGTTTCTTTGGGTTGGTTCTGATAGAACTGTTCTACCTAACCCCCTCTGAAGCCAGATGATGGAAGATAGGTTGGTGGATGTCAGAACAGGGGTCCAGAACCCTAGACAATCAACCAGTCAGCTTTATGTAGAATAAACAGAACTTTATTGATGCTCCAGGATCAGCAAAACCACACCATTCAGCTTCTTAGCTGAGACTGACCAGTCCCCGCCCAGCACCCCTATATCTTCCAAAGACTCACACCTCCCTCCTTCACCCAAAAGCCCGCGAAACCTATTCCAGTATTTTTCCATAGGTTTCGTTTTCCACCTCATCTCCCCCCTTAGCTGAACGCTTCCCACCAGAAACTTCTGCATTCCAAGCTTAGAGCTGAGCAGCACCAAGGTCAACTGATAAATCCTCCTGGCACCGTTATGCACTCCTCCTCTCTATCTAGCAGCTAACTATGTACCATCATCCCCAACTACACCTACTAACTATGTACCATCATCCCCAACTACACCTACTAACCCATATCTGGAAGAATACTACAAGGATTCTGACAGTCAGCCCCCCGAAAAGAAGACCCCCCCTACATATGTAAAAAGGAAACAGGACATGAAAGGAAACAGAAAAGGGAACAAAATATTATCTAGGATTGTCAGGATACATCCGATGAAACTTAGCAATCAAGTCAGGGGCTTTAACATGCTTAGCGAGCACCCATTCATCATGATCCGCTGAAAAATGTTTCCAGCGAATCAGGTACTGTAGCTTGTTTCTGTGCATTCTAGAGTCCAAGATCTTAGCGACTTCAAAATGCTGCTCCCCCTCAACCATCATGGGTAGGGGTGGGTCCTTGTCTTGTCTCCATCGTCCTGTGCTCCAGTCCGGTTTCAGCAAACTAAAATGAAATACAGGGTGTAAATGTCTATACGATTTAGGCAAGTCCAATTCCGCCGTCACATCATTGACAAGTCTTTTCACCAGGAAAGGCCCTATGAATTTGGGTCCCAGTTTCTTAGACGGGGGCCTAGATTTCAGATTCTTCGTGAACAAAAATACCCGATCCCCAGGTTTGATGTCCCACCCCACAGATCTCTTACGGTTAGCATGTTTCTTATAGTCTGTTTTAGCCATCTCCAGAGCCTTGGCAACCTGGGACCAAGCAGCCTGGACCCTCTGAACCCATTGAGTCACAGTCACAGGGTCCGAAGGGTCAGCTGGCAAGGCCGGGAGGGTCCTGAGTTCATATCCATAGACAATCTCAAAAGGCGATTTGCCAGTGCTCCGATGCACTGAACTGTTAAACGCCACTTCAGCATGGGGCAATAAGTCATACCAATCATCCTGCAAATAATTAGTGTAACATCGGAGGTACTTCTCGAGAGCCTGGTTCGTTTTTTTACATTGCCTGTCGGATTGGGGGTGCCAGGCGGTGCTCAGGGCCACTTCTACCCCCAATTTTCTTTGCAGCACCTTCCAAAAGGTTGAAGTGAAGGTGCTACCCCTGTCACTCACAATCTTGTCTGGCAACCCATGATGCTTATAAATGTGGGCTATGAACAGGTCAGCAAGCCTAGTAGCACTAGGCATCCCCTTGCAGGCTACATAGTGCGCTTGTTTTGAAAAAAGGTCCACAACCACCCAAACAGTGTTTCTCCCCTTGCTCTCAGGCAGATCGGTGATAAAGTCCATGGCAATGTGTTTCCATGGTCCCCCAGGAGTGGGCAGCGGCTGTAGAAGCCCCCTGGGCTTGCCGACGACTGGTTTGGCACGGGCACACACCGGACAGCTCTTCACATATTCTTCCACCTCGGCTCTCACCCCCTCCCACCAGTAAGTTTTCCGAACCTTGTGCCAAGTTTTTAAATATCCCCAATGACCTGCTGCCTTCGAATCATGGCACAATTTAAGAACTTCAGGCCGTATGGATGCAGGAACATAAATTTGAGAGCCCTTGGTCCACAACCCTTGTGAGTTCAAAACCAACCGATCTCTGTGCTTCTGAAGCCACTCATCTTTCCCGGCTTCCCCTTTTATCTTTTGCAGCAGCCCATCCAGTTGGGGCAAAGGGTCGACCGGTTTCTGCTTAGCCTGGCTACGAGTCACTACAGCTAGTCCCAACTGTTCAGGGGAGAAAATGGCTTGCAGAGGAACTTGCTCTTTCCCCATATGCTGGGGGAGCCTGGATAAGGCATCAGCTAAAATGTTTTGCCTTCCTGGGAGGAACTTGAGTTTGAATTTGTACTTGTAAAAGTCCTTAGCCCACCTCCTCTGTTTAGGAGTTAGCTTTCGGGGAGTTTGCAGGGCCTCTAGATTACGATGGTCCGTCCAAACTTCAAAAGGGTGAGGCGCCCCCTCTAAAAACTGTCTCCAACTGTCCAGAGCATGCTTAACCGCAAACGCTTCCTTTTCCCAAGTGGGCCACCCCAGCTCCCCCTTTTGGAATTTGCGAGACAAGTAGGCACAAGGCCTCAACAGCCCATTATTGTCCTTCTGTAGCAACACGGCCCCTACTGCTTGGTCGCTCGCGTCCACCTGAATGACAAACGGCTTGTTGGGGTCAGGGTGAAGTAAAATGGGTTCTGCACTAAACAAGAGCTTCAACTGCTCAAATGCTCTCTGGCATTGATCTGTCCAGTGAATCGGGGTAGAGGGTTTGGGCTGTTTCTTTTCTTTAACCTCCTTGCCCTTGCCCCCTCCCTCCTGGGTTTTGGTTTTCAAAAGATCCGTAATTGGCAGTGCTATTCTAGCAAAGTCCGGGATGACCTGCCTGTAGAAATTGGCAAAGCCCAGAAACTTTTGTACTTGTTTTCGGGTCTTAGGGGGGGGCCCAGCTCAGAACAGTGTGAACTTTCTGTGGGTCCATTTCAATCCCCTGGGCCGACACCCGATACCCTAAAAAATCCAATTTGTCAGTATGGAAGTGGCATTTAGACAGTTTTACGTATAGCTGGTTATCAAGCAGTCGCTGCAACACCTCTCGCACCAGTGGCAAATGGCTCTCCAGGTCCTGAGAGTAAATTAGAACATCGTCCAAGTATACCAGCACCCCTTCAAACAGCAAGTCGTGTAGTACCTCGTTTATGAGTCTCATGAAGACCCCGGGGGCTCCCGCTAGTCCAAAGGGGAGGACCAGATACTCATAGGCCCCTAGAGGGCAATTAAATGCAGTCTTATGTTCATCCCCCTCTTTAATCCGTACCCTATAATAAGCGTCCCTCAGGTCTAGTTTGGTAAACACCTTGCCCGTGGCCAACCGACCCAGCATGTCCTTCATTAAAGGTAGAGGGTACTTATTGGTGCTACAAATCCCATTTAGGTTTCGATAGTCCGTGACCAGCCGCAGCGTTCCATCTTTCTTTTCCCGAAAGAACACTGGTGCGGCAAAAGTGGAGGTGGATGGTCTGATGAATCCTCTCGCCAGGTTCTTTTCAATAAACTCCTTAAGTGTGGATAACTCCCGGGGGGTCATGGGGTACAGTTCTGGCTTAGGCAGGGGCGCACCGGGCTCTATCTCAATGGCACAGTCCGTCTCCCGGTGCGGTGGCAGCTGGTCACTCTCTTTAGATTCAAACACTTCCTTAAGATCTTCATAACAGTCCGGGTAGGAAGCCACTGCCTCCTCTGGGCTGCCACCCAGTTCCACTGCACCTTCGTCCCCTCCCCAGTTCACCGGCTCTAAGTGAGTGGCAGCCTCGCCCGCCTGGGGTCGGGGTATCATCACCGACTGTTGCACTGGAGGAACTTTGATAGTGGGGTCCAACCGGTGGCCCTGGCAGCCTGGGTCATCAAAAATTAATAGTCTCTGCCTCCACTTAGTGTGGGGGTTATGGTGATGTAGCCAATCGATCCCCAGCATGATGTGATAATGATACGTGGGTCCCACCACCAACTGAATCCGTTCCCAGTGGTCTGCTATTCCCAGCCACACTGTGGTGGTTCGCTCCTTCAAAGCTTGCCCCCCCAGCAAGCTGCCGTCCATCTGGGAGAAAGGGATGGGATTCTGCAGGTTTTGGGTTTTTATGCCCAGGCTTTTAACCACCTCTGGATTGACTAAGCACCTAGTGCAACCTGAGTCCACTGCCGCGGTTAGGGTCATGGCTCTCTGCCCCCATCCCACAACCAAAGTCACAGTCAAAGTGTAGAGGGGAATGCCCCCACTCACCATGGGTTTGCGGCCGTCCCCACTCCCAGCCTGCCTCTGGCCGCTTTTTAAGGCAGGCTCGGGGAGTTTAAAGCCAGCTCCTCTCCATCGGCATTGTCGTCGTCGGTCCAGACCTCCTCCTCGGCCTCCGTCACCACTTGAAACCCACGATCGACGTAGCTTTTCACCGTTGCCTTCCCCTTCCCTTTCTTGGGAGCCTGCAACGGAGGAGGGCCACTCGGTGGTCGGATTGGGACACGGGTCTCACGCAGCCCCTGAAAGTGCAACCGGGCGAGGAGGCAGAGCTGGGTGAGCAAATGGCCTACCTTCGGGCCGACGTGGACAAATTGCATGACCTCCTGAGGGAACTGCTGGCTACACAGAAGGGACGCCCGGACGGGACGAGAGAGGGGCGAGAGGCTGACGTCGCGGCGGTTGCACCAGCGGGCCTAGCACAGGACGAGGCACCACCACAGGACCAGCATGTAGTTCGCCCGGCACCAGACCGTCAGTTAGACCCACAGGCCCGGAAGTTGGGGGTTAAGTTTGACGGGGACCCCCAGACCCTCCCCTATTTTTTGTCCCAGGTGGCTGACCACATGGATGAATGGGGGCCCACCTTTCCCTCAGAAGCGGCTAAGGTGAAGTGTGTGGCGAGGCACCTCAAAGGCGAGGCAGCCAACTGGCTGGTGCAGCTGTACGATTGCCAAGCGGCCGAGCTGCGAAATCTGGCGGACTTTATGAGAGCTCTGAGAGCCAGATTCGAAGACCCGTTCAGGGCTGCCACCGCCCTGGCCAGTCTGAAGGCCCTAGACCAGGGCACCAGATCCGTCTCCAAGTACGCTATGGAGTTTCGGAGATTGATTGCCCAAGTGCCAGACTGCACCGAGGGGATGAAGATCCAATATTTTAAGGAGGGACTGCGTCCCGACATTGTGAACAGGGCACTTAACCTGGGCAACCCCCCTACGGCCATGGAGTGGATTCGAAACCTATGGAAAAATACTGGAATAGGTTTCGCAGGCTTTTGGGTGAAGGAGGGAGGTGTGAGTCTTTGGAAGATATAGGGGTGCTGGGCGGGGACTGGTCAGTCTCAGCTAACTGTCAGAACAGGGGTCCAGAACCCTAGACAATCAACCAGTCAGCTTTATGTAGAATAAACAGAACTTTATTGATGCTCCAGGATCAGCAAAACCACACCATTCAGCTTCTTAGCTGAGACTGACCAGTTCCCGCCCAGCACACCTATATCTTCCAAAGTACCACACCTCCCTCTTTCTCACAAAAGCCCGCGAAAAGCCTATTCCAGTATTTTTCCATAGGTTTCGTTTTCCACCTTATCTCCCCCCTTCTGAACGCTTCCCACCAGAAACTACTGCATTCCAAGCTTAGAGCTGAGCAGCACCAAGGTCAACTGATAAATCCTCCTGGCACCGTTATGCACTCCTCCTCTCTATCTAGCAGCTAACTATGTACCATCATCCCCAACTACACCTACTAACCCATATCTGGAAGAATACTACAAGGATTCTGACAGTGGAAGAGCTCTTCATCTTTCTTTGAGCTGGTCCTGATGGAACTGGATTACCTCTATCTATCTGAAGCTCAATGATGCTGGATGGACTGGAGGGAGGACTCTTCATCTTACTTTGGACTGGTCCTGATGGAACTGGCCAGTCTCTCTCCCTCTGAAGCTGGATGATGCTGGATGGAATTATTTGGACTGGTCGTGAGGGAACTGATCTGCCTCTCTGCCTCTGAAGCTGCATGATAGAAGACAGACTGGAGAGAGTACTCTTCATCTTTCTTTAGGCTAGTCCTGATGGAGCTGGCCTGCCTTCCTCCCTCTGAAACTGGATGATGGAAAAAAGGCTGGAGAGAGGGCTAGTCCTGAAGGAACTGGCATATAACTTTTCCTCTGAAGTTGGATAATGGAAGATGGGCTGGAGGCAGGGCTCTACATCTTACTTTGGGCTGGTTGTGATGGAACTGGCCTGTCTTTTTCCCTCTGAAGCCGGATGATGAAAGATTGGCTGATGGGAAGGTACTTCATTTTACTTTGGGCTGGTCGTGATGGAACTGGCCTGTCTCTCTATATCTTGAATCAGGATGACAGTAGGAGGGCAGGATAGATAGCTGGTGAGAGGGCTCTTCATCTTTCTTTGGGCTGGTCCTGGTGGAGCTGGCCTGCCGCTCTCCCTCTGATGCCAGATGATGTAAGATGGGCTGGTGGAAGGCTCTTCATCTGACTTTGGACTGGTCCTTATGCAATCAAAGAATCATAGATTCATAGAATTGGAAGAGACCACAAGGGCCATCCAGTCCAACCCCCTGCCATGTAGGAACTCCAAATCAAAGCATCCCTGACAGATGGCCATCCAGCCTCTGCTTAAAGACCCCTAAGGACGGAGACTCCACTACACTCCGAGGGAGTGTGTTCCACTGTTGAACAGCCCTTACTGTCAGGAAGTTCCTCCTAATGTTGAGGTGGAATCTCTTTTCCTGAAGTTAGTCTCTGGAGCAGCAGAAAACAAGCTTGCTCCCTCCTCAATATGACATCCCTTCAAGTATTTGAATAGGGCTATCATATCACCTCTTAACCTTCTCTTCTCCAGGCTAAACATCCCCAGCTCCCTAAGGCGTTCCTCATAGGGCATGGTTTCTAGACCCTTCACCATTTTAGTTGCGCTCCTTTGGACCCGCTCCAGTTTCTCCACATCCTTTTTGAATTGTGGTGCCCAGAACTGGACACAGTATTCCAAGTGGGGCCTGACCAAAGCAGAATAGAGTGGCACTATTACTTCCCTTGATCGAGACACCATACTTCTATTGATGCAACCTAAAATTGCATTGGCCTTTTTAGCTGCTGCATCACATTGTTGGCTTCTTGAGACACCTCCCATTTTTCTTACTCATTGGAACTGTTTGAAATTGGGCCTTCAGTATCTCCCTTTTGAGAAACTCCCATCCATCTTGAACTCCTTTCTTTTTTAGTTTTCCTGACCATGGGATCACCCCCAGTATTTCTCTTAGTTTATTGAAGTCAGCTCTCCTAAAGTCTAGAGTGCGTGTCTGACTATGCCTAGCTTCACCTTTCTGCTGTATAACAAACTCCCACCTAAGGATCCCACCACTTGCACCCCATCAACTAGGTCTTCCCTGTTGGTTAGGATAAGATCCAAAATAGCTGATTCCCTTGTTGCCTCTTCCACCTTCTGGAAAATGAAATTGTCTTCCAGGCAAGTGAGGAATTTGCTAGACCTTGAGGATTTGGATGTGTTTGACATCCAGCAAATATCCGGATAGTTGAAGTCCCCCATCACTACTACATCTCTACTTTCTGAGTGTGTGATTATCTGTTCTAGAAAGGCATCATCCAATTCCTCTGTCTGACTTGGAGGTCTGTGGTAGACTCCCACAGTAACATCCCTGTTGTTTCCCTCTCCTTTCATTTTTATCCATGCCATGAACCTATCCCAATTGGTCGACAGCCCGACCCATTGTGCAGGTCACACACTCGATGGGGTTTTTAGAACGGAACAGGAGTATCCGTGGGCGGAGGTAACCAAAACGTCCACTCTGTCATGGACGGATCACTTTCTGATCAAGGTGGAACTAAAACAGCGTTTTGTCCCCCCAGGGGTGGCGGACCCATTAGAATGGTCCGCCCTTGAAGGCTCATGAAACAAATGGGTTTCCAGAAGGCCCTAGAGGGTTTAATGGTTGGCAATGCTGGTGACTATGTTGATGCCTTGGTAAACACCTGGAACATCAATATCGCCAAGGCTATTGATGCAATCGCCCCTGAGCGTCCTCTCCAACCCGCTCCTAACCATAAACCCTGGTATACAGAAGAACTCAGGGAGATGAAGCAGGTTGGACGACGACTAGAGCGCAAGTGGCGGAAGACTCGACTCCTATCCGACAAGACTCACCATAGGCAGCATCTTCGTGCCTATTGGGAGGCTTTGCATGCAGCGCTGAAATCTTTCTGCTCTGCAAGCATTGCGTCTGCAGAGTCTCGCCCAGCGGAACTGTTTAGGGTGGTAGGGGAGCTGACGCAGGTTCTCCCTGCGCCAAATCTCCTTAAACCTACGACAGCCTGCTGTGATGCGTTTAACAACTTCTTCGCAGATAAAATCTCTCGGATAAGAGCCGACTTGGACGCCACCTTTTCTCCAGATCCTATAAGTGAGGTGTCTAGCGACACCGTTGCTGTCACATTACTGGATGAGTTTCAATCTGTAAGCACTGATGACGTGGACAAGCTACTTGGAAGTATGCGGAAGATGACTTGCCCTCTCGATCCTTGTCCATCTTGGCTCATCATCCAGGGAGGGGACGCACTGAGAACGTTTCTTCGGAACATGATCAATATGTCCCTCAGGGAGGGCATCCTACCATCTTGCCTCAAGGAGGCAGCAGTTAAGCCCCTCCTGAAAAAGCCCTCCCTTAATCCCCTGGATAGAAACAACTACAGACCAGTGTCCTTGCTCCCATTTTTAAGCAAGATGATTGAAAGGGCGGTCACCACCCAACTCCAGGCAGTCTTGAATGAAGCTGATTATCTCAAGGGCCAAAGCTAACAAAATGAAATTTAGCACAGAGAAATGTAAGGTCCTACACGTAGGGCGGAAAAATGAAATGCACAGATATAGGATGGGGGACACCTGACTGAATGAGACCACATGTGAAAGGGATCTAGGAGTCCAAGTAGACCACAAGTTGAACATGAGTCAACAGTGTGATGCAGCAGCTAAAAAGGCCAATGCTATTTTAGGTTACATCAATAGAAGTATAGCGTCTAGATCAAGGGAAGTAATAGTGCCACTCTATTCTGCTTTGGTCAGGCCCCACCTGGAATACTGTGTCCAGTTCTGGGCACCACAATTCAAAAAGGATGTGGAGAAACTGGAGGGTGTCCAAAGGAGGGCGACTAAAATGGTGAAGGGTCTGGAAACCTTGCCCTATGAAGAACACCTTAGGGAAAAGGGGATGTTTAGCCTGGAGAAGAGAAGGTTAAGAGGTGATATGATAGCCCTGTTCAAATACTTGAAGGGATGTCACATTGAGGAGGGAGCAAGCTTGTTTTCTGCTTCTCCAGAGAACAGGACTCGGAACAATGGATGCAAACTGCAGGAAAAAAATTCCACCTCAACATTAGGAAGAACTTCCTGACAGTAAGGGCTGTTCAACAGTGGAACACACTCCTTCAGAGGGTGGTGGAGTCTCCTTCCTTGGAGGTTTTTAAGCCGAGGCAAAGATGTTGAAGGGAGGGCTAATCTGCTTACTGTAGGCCAGGCCCGACAGAGGTAGCAGGCCTCTTTCTCCCTTCAATGACGTAGATGTTGAAGGGAGGGCTCATTGCTTACTGTAGGCCAGGCCCGATGGAGGTGGCAGGCCTCTCTCTCCCTTCGATGACGAAGATAGTGAAGGGAGGGCTCATTGCTTACTGTAGGCCAGGCCCGATGGAGGTGGCAGGCCTCTCTCTCCCTTCGATGACGAAGATAGTGAAGGGAGGGCTCATTGCTTACTGTAGGCCAGGCCCGATGGAGGTGGCAGGCCTCTCTCTCCCTTCGATGACGAAGATAGTGAAGGGAGGGCTCATTGCTTACTGTAGGCCAGGCCCGATGGAGGTGGCAGGCCTCTCTCTCCCTTCGATGACGAAGATAGTGAAGGGAGGGCTCATTGCTTACTGTAGGCCAGGCCCGATGGAGGTGGCAGGCCTCTCTCTCCCTTCGATGACGAAGATAGTGAAGGGAGGGCTCATTGCTTACTGTAGGCCAGGCCCGATGGAGGTGGCAGGCCTCTCTCTCCCTTCGATGACGAAGATAGTGAAGGGAGGGCTCATTGCTTACTGTAGGCCAGGCCCGATGGAGGTGGCAGGCCTCTCAATCAAAATTTAAAATGACCTGAATAGACTAGTAAGCTGGGCCAACAATAACAAAATGAAATTCAATGTGGAGACATATAAGGTACTGCACTTAGGGCGCAAAAATGAAATACACAGATATAGGATGGGGGACACCTGGCTGAATGAAACTATGTGTGAAAGGGATCTAGGCGTCTAAGTAGACCACAAGTTGAACATGAGTCAATGTGGGTTCTGGCATCCCTGAAATGAAGACCATTTTGTGGGGTGTGGTGCTGGAGGATTACTTTACCTTCAAGACATTTGTGGCTAAAGTGATTGGCCTGACGTGTGCTCTGGGCGGTGGGATGCCTTTGGGCAAAGAAGGTCCATTTGTCCACATAGCCAGCATGTGTGCCACCCTACTCAGCAAATTCCTCCCTCTCTTTGGTGTTATCTACGAGAATGAATCCCAGAACATTGAGATGCTGGCAGCTGCCTGTGCTGTGGGTGTTGAATGCTGCGTTGCTGCTCCAATCAGAAGTGTCGTCTTCAGCACTGAAGTCACATCAACCTTCTTTGATGTCTGCAACTACTGCTGTGGCTTCTTTGCAACCACCTTCAGCACCTTCATCTTCCAAGTGCATGCTGTGTGGAACAAAGAAGAAGAAACCATCACTGATCTCTTTAATCATAATTAAGGATTTCACCTGTGGAGCTTGATCTGAGAGTTCGCTAGTCTTCTCGAGATCCCACACACTCTGAGACGTTCAGCTTGGGTGCAGGCACGCTTTAAGGAGGCCCTTGCCGTGGCAGATAGGAAGGAGAAGCTGAGCTTGAATGGTCACCTGGGAAGGGTAGGGGTTTTTTTGCTCCGCGAGTTCTGTGAATGAAAAAATAGAGGCAGAGATGTGATGCCCTGGGGGAAAGCCTCTGAATTTGGGAATTAAAACTGTAAGATCCTTAAAGTAGTGGAGCTCTGCTTCCTTTGTCTTCCACTGTTGTTTTTATATCCTGAAAAGGTTGGGGGCTGTTGTGGACCTTGGGAGCTGTTACGGACTCTGCTATAAATACCGTATTTGCTATCCTCACTAAAAAAAAAGAAGAAGGAAAAAAAGAAGAAAAGACGAAGAGGTTTGGACCCTTTATATTACTCATGGTTTGAACACTCTATATTATCTAGACATAATCATCCTACGAACTAAGTTTATAGTTGTATGGCATTTTCCTGTTGGTCTCAACTTGGGTAACTTAAATGAATCCTTTAAACTCTGGATTGGACTTCTGATTAGTTATTTGAAACTGTCCTATACTATAGTGACGCTGGGATTTAATTACATATTGCATACAATTGTAGACTTATCTTAATCATAGCTCATGACTACAACCAAAAGTCAATCAAGTAATCAGGCATTACAATCAAGAAGACCCTCAACTGACCACCCTAAAATAACAGAGAATAGCCAATTTATTTTCGAAGAGATTAGGCATTGAAGTAACAACTTAAACAAAAGGATGGATGACCTTATACATGAGATGGCTGGGTTTAAGAAAGAGATTAGGAACAACCTCAAAGCTGAAATAAGGGAAATGAGAAAATCCGTTGATACACTCTCATCAGATTTTGTAAGAGTTAAGGATAAAATTGAGAAATTAGAGAACAAACAAGAACAACTAGAATCTAAGGTCAACTCCCTACTTAATGATCAAGATGAGAAAAATGAAGAGGCAAGGGGGAAAAGGGAGGAATTGGATAAGAAGGAAAGAAATAAAGTACAAGAAAATTTGATATATTTAAAAAGAGAATTTTTTGAATATAGTAATAGGAATTGAAAAGTGTTGGCCAGGTCCACACAAAAAAAGAAAATGGAAGGTATGATAAATATGGTTAGAGACAAATCTGGCAAAATATGTATATTGAGGAAAGAAAAGTTTAAAAATTTTGAAGAATTTTATGAGGAATTATACCAAGCAGGAGACAATTAAATGAGTAAAATAGAAAAATATGTAGAAGGTAATTGGGGGCAAAAATTAGAGGAAGTAAATAAAGAAGTACTGTTTGGGACCAGAATATCATAAAGTCTTTGCTTCAGTCTTCTCAGAAAGGGCAAAGGGTGCTCAACCTGATGATAATGGAGCAGAAGACGGAATAGGGGAATTTCAGCACAGAATAAGTAAAGAGATAGTACAGGAATACTTGGTTAACCTAAATGAATATAAATCTCCAGGACCAGATGAACTACATCCTAGAGTATTAAAAGAACTAGCAAATGTAATATCAGAGCCATTGGCAATAATCTTTGAGAACTCTTGGAGAACAGGAGAAGTCCCAGCAGACTGGAGGAGGGCAAAGGTTGTCCCCATCTTCAAAAAGGGAAAAAAAGAGGATCCCAACAATTATCGTCCAGTTAGTCTGACATCAATTCCAGGAAAGATTCTAGAGCAGATCATTAAGCAGAGAGTCTGTGAACATTTAGAGGGTCAACTTAATGCCGGGTCTGATGATGTAGCTAGGCCTCTCCTTCACTCCCTCCTAGCCCTAGGTCAGACGCTGTTGCCATGGAGAGAGGGCACTTCAACTTCAGGCCTGGTCTGAAGGTGAAGTTAGGCCTCTTCTTCACTCTCTCCTAACCCTAAATCAGACATCAGCGTGTGATGGTGTAGCTAGGCCTCTCCTTCACTCCCACCTAGCCCTAGGTCAGATGCTGTTGTCATGGAGAGAGGGCACTTCAACTTCAGGCTGGGTGTCATGGTGTAGTAAAGCCTCTCCTTCAATTTTTCCTAGCACTAGGGCAGACGCTGATGCCATGGAGAGAGGGCACTTCAACTTTAGGCCGGTTCTGATGGTGTAGCTAGGCCATTTCGTCCTAGCTCTAGGTCAGACGCTGTTGTCATGGGGAAAGGGCACTTCATCTTCAGGCAGTGTCTCATGGTGTAGCTGTGCCTTTCCTTCACTCCCTCCTAGGACTAGGTCAGGCACTTGCCAAGGAGAGAGGGCACTTCAACTTCACGTGGAGTCTGATGGTTTAACTAGGCCTCTCCTTCCCTCCCTCCTAGCCCTATTTCAAACGCTGTTGCCATGGAGAGAGGGCACTTCAGTTTTAGGCCAGGTGTGATACTATAGCTAGGCCTCTCCTTCATTCCCCCCTAGCACTAGATGAGACGCTGTTGCCATGGAGAGAGGGCACTTCATCTTCAGGCTGGGTCTGACGGGGTAGCTAGGCCTCTCCTACACTCTGTCCTAGGGCTAGGTCAGACGCTATTGCCATGGAGAGAGGGCACTTCAACTTCAGGCTGATTCTGATGGTGTAGCTAGGCCTCTCCTTGACTGATTCCTAGCCCTATGTCAGACGCTGTTGCTATGGGGGGGGGGGCACTTCAACTTCAGGCCGTGTCTGATAGTGTAGTTAGGCCTCCTTCACTCTCTCCTAGCACTAGGTCAGTTGCCCTTGCCATGGAGAGAGGGCACTTGAAGTTCAGGTTCGGTCTGCTGGTGTCACTAGGCCTCTCCTTCACTCCTTCCTATCCCTATGTCTGATGCTGTTGCCATGGAAAGAGGGCACGTCAATTCATCTGATGGTGTAGCTAGGCCTCTCCTTCACTCTCTGCTAGCGTTAGGTCAGACGCTGTGGCCATGGAGAAAGGGCACTTCATCTTCAGGCCGGGTCTCATGGTGTAGCTAGGCGTCTCCTTCATTCCCTCCTAGCCCTAGGCCAGCCGCTGTTGCCATGGAGAGGGGCCCCTTCAAGTTCAGACCGAGTCTGACGGTGTAGCTAGGCCTCTCCTTCACTCCCTCCTAACCCTAGGTCAGACATCAGCGTGTTATGGTGTAGCTAGGCATCTGTTTCACTCCCTCCTAGCCCTAGGCCAGCCGCTATTGCCATGGAGAGAGGGTACTTCAACTTTAGGCCGAGTCTGATGGTGTAGTTAGGCCTCTCCTTGACTGCCTCCTAGCCCTATGTCAGACGCTGTGGCCATGGAGAGAAGGCACTTCAACTTCTGCTGGGTCTGATGGTGTGACTGGGCCTCTCCTTCACTGTCTCCTAGCCCTAGGTCAGATACTGTTGCCATGGAGAGAGGGCACTTCAACTCCAGGCCAGGTCTGATGGTGTAGCTAGGCCTCTCCTGCACTCTCTCCTAGCCCTAGGTCAGACGCTGTGGCCATGGAGAGAGGGAACTTCATCTTCAGGCCGGGTCTCATGGTGTAACTAGGCGTCTCCTTCACTCCCTCGTAGCTGTAGGTCAGACACTATTGCCATGGAGGGAGGGCACTTCATCTTCAGGCCGGGTCTGATGTTGTAGCTAGGTCTCTCCTACACTCTCTCCTAGCCCTAGGCCAGCCACTGTTGCCATGGAGAGAGGGCACTTCATCTTCAGGCCGGGTCTGATGTTGTAGCTAGGTCTCTCCTACACTCTCTCCTAGCCCTAGGCCAGCCACTGTTGCCATGGAGAGAGGGCACTTCATCTTCAGGCCGGGTCTGATGTTGTAGCTAGGTCTCTCCTACACTCTCTCCTAGCCCTAGGCCAGCCACTGTTGCCATGGAGAGAGGGCACTTCATCTTCAGGCCGGGTCTGATGCTGTAGCTAGGTCTCTCCTACACTCTCTCCTAGCCCTAGGCCAGCCGCTGTTGCCATGGAGAGAGGGTATTTCAACTGTAGGCTGAGTCTGATGGTGTAGCTAGGCCTTTCCTTGACTGCCTCCTAGCCCTAGGCCAGCCACTGTTGCCATGGAGAGAGGGTATTTCAACTGTAGGCCGAGTCTGATGGTGTAGCTAGGCCTCTATTTGACTGCCTCCTAGGCCTAGGTCAGACGCTGTTGGCATAGAGAGAGGGCACTTCAACTTCTGCCGGGTCGGATGGTGTGGCCGGGCCTCTCCTTCACTGTCTCCTAGCCCTAGGTCAGATGCTGTTGCAATGGATAGAATCATAGAATCACAGAAATTTAGAGTTGGAAGAGACCACAAGGGCCATCCAGTCCAACCCCCTGCCGTGCAGGAACTCCCAATCAAAGCATCCCTGAGAGATGGCCATCCAGCCCCTGCTTAAAGACCTCCAAGAACGGCGACTCCACCACTCTCCAAGAGAGTGTGTTCCAGTGTTAAACAGCCCTTTCAGTCTGGAAGTTGTAAACTGCTTAGACACTGCTTAGGCGGTATGAAGCGGTATATAAATGAAGCTGCTTTTTGTTTATTTTGTTTGACCTTAGAATCATAGAATCACATAGTTGGAAGAGACCCCAAGGCCGAGGGATAGGAAGCCGGTCCGCCGCCTTTCGGATCCCGGGGTTTTCGCAACCCGGGGGATTCGTAAGGCGGGGGACCACTGTATTTTGAAAACATAGAATCATAGAATCATAGAATAATAGAGTTGGAAGAGACCACAAGGGCCATCCAGTCCAACCCTCTGCCATGCAGGAACTCCCAGTTAAAGCATCCCCATTGACAGATGGCCATCCAGCCTCTGCTTAAAGACCTCCAAGGAAGGACATTCCACCACAATCTCCGAGAAAGGAGTGTGTTCCACTGTCGAACAGCTCTTACTATCAGGAAGTTCCTCCTAATGTTGGGGCGGATTCTCTTTTCCTGGAGCTTGTATTCATGGTTCCGAGTCCTGTTCTCTGGAGCAGCAGAAAACAAGCTCGCTCCCTCCTCTATATGACATCCCTTCAAATATTTAAACAGGGCTATCATATCACCTCTTAACCTTCTCTTCTCCAGGCTAAACATCCCCAGCTCCCTAAGGCGTTCCTCATAGGGCATGGTTTCCAGTCCCTTCACCATCTTAGTTGCCCTCCTTTGGGCCTGCTCCAGTTTCTCAACATCCTTTTTGAATTGTGGTGCCCAGAACTGGACACAGTATTCCAGGTGGGGCCTGACCAAAGCAGAATAGAGTGGCACTATAACTTCCCTTGATCTAGAAACTATACTTCTATTGATGCAGCCTAAAATTGCATTGGCTTTTTTAGCTGCCGCATCACACTGTTGACTCATGTTCAGCTTATGGTCTACTTGGACTCCTAGATCCCTTTCACATGTTGTCTCATTCAGCCAGGTGTCCCCCATCCTATATCTGTGCATTTCATTTTTCCGCCCTACGTGTAGGACCTTACATTTCTCTGTGTTAAATTTCATTTTGTTAGCTTTGGCCCAGCTTTCTAGTCTATTCAGGTCATTTTGAATTTTGATCCTGTCCTTTGGGGTATTAGCTACTCCTCCTAATTTGGTGTCATCTGCAAATTTGGTAACTAGGCTCTCAATACTGTCATCCAAGTCATTAATAAAGATGTTGAATAGCACTGGGCCCAGGACAGAACCCTGTGGCACCCCACTTGTCACTTCTCTCCAGGATGAAAAGGAACCATTGTTGAGCACCCTTTGAGTTCGGCCAGTCAACCAATTACAAATCCATATAACGGTTACCTTGTCTAGTCCACATTTTACAAGCTTGTTTGTAAGAATGTGATGGGGAACCTTGTCAAATGCCTTACTGAAGTCAAGATATACTATATCCACAGCACTTCCTTCATCTACCAAACTGGTAATTTTATCAAAAAAAGAGATTAGATTTGTCTGGCATGACTTGTTTCTCTGAAACCCATGTTGGCTTTTTGTGATTATGCAATTATCTTCCAGATATTCACAGACTCTCTGCTTAATGATCTGCTCTTGAACCTTTCCTGGAATTGATGTCAGACTAACCGGACGATAATTGTTGGGATCCTCTTTTTTCCCCTTTTTGAAGATTGGGACATTTGCCTTCCTCCAGTAGAGAGCACTTCAACTTCAGGCCAGGTCTGATGGTGTTGCTAGGCCTCTCCTTCAATGTCTCCTTGCCCTAGGTCAGACGCTGTTGCCATGGAGAGAAGGTAGTTTAAGTTCAGGCCGGGTCTGATAGTGTAGCTAGGCCTCTCCTCTCTCTCGTAGTCCTAGATCAGACGCTGTTGCCACGGAGAGAGGGTACTTCAACTTTAGGCCGAGTATGATGCTGTAGCCAAGCCTTTCATTCACTCCCTCCTAGCAGTAGGTCAGACGCTCTTGCCATGCATAGAGACCACTTTAATGTGAGACTGGGTCCGATGGTGTAGCTAGAGAGGGCATTTCAACTTCAGACGGAGTCTGATGGTATAGCTAGGCCTCTCCTTCACTCCCTCCTAGCACTAGTTCAGACGCTTTTTCCATGGAGAGAGGGCACTTCACGTTCAGTTCGAGTCTGATGGTGATTCGAGCCCCCTTCTTAACTCCCTCCTAGCCCTAGGTCAGATACTGTTGCCATGGAGAAAGGGCACTTCAACTTCAGGCCCGGTCCCTCCTTCACTCCCTTGTAGCGGTAGGTCAGACACTGTTGCCATGGAGAGAGGGGAGTTCAACTTCAGGCCGGGTCTGATGCTGTAGCTAGGCCTCTCCTTCACTCCCTCCTAGCCCTAGGTCAGATACTGTTGCCATGGAGAAAGGGCACTTCAACTTCAGGCCCAGTCTGATGGGGTAGCTAGGCGTCTCCTTCATTCTCTCTTAGCCGTAGGTCAGGTGCTGTTGCCATGGAGAGAGGGCAGTTCAACTTCAGGCCAGGTCGATGTAGCTGGGCCTCTCTGTTACTTTCCCCTAGCCCTTGGTCAGACAATGTTGCCATTGAGAGAGGGCGCTTCAACTTCATTCTCATGCTGTAGCTAGGCCTCTCCTTCACTCCTTCACTCCTTCCTAACCCTAGGTGAGACATCAGCATCTGATTGTGCAGCTAGGCCTCTCCTTCACTCCCTCCTATTGAGAGGGTCAGTCTAACTGATCCAAGGGTGTCCCCTTAAGCCAGGGCACACTTAGCTCAGTTAGAAAAACAACAGCTGGGTGGAAGAGTGTGTATGTAGCAAAACGGCTTCTGTAACTTACTCACGAGGCCTGTACATGAGCAGATAAGATATAGTTTAGGCAGACAGCAAGAAACCAGAATGTACTGGAAAAGGGGAACAAAGGAAATGCTTAAGCAAGTAGAAAACTTAGCCAAGTTAGATATCAGAAAGAAGCCTGTTGCTGGACAAAAAGTAAGAAACTCTGCTTCTCTGCTTTGATTGGTTGAAAAAGTGTATAAGGGATGCGTGCAGACAAAAGAAGGGCGGAACAGATTTCTCACCGTTAGGTGGCTGTCTCCCCCGGCCGGTTAATAAACCTACCTTGGTTGGAATCAATAGTTGGTCTGGTTTTTGTCTCCCGTACCTTCAATTCCCGGGATATGTTTGGGAACGCTTAATTCCCTTACATTTTCATGGTGCGTTGGCCGGGAATTAAATTGAAGGACGGGAATCGGACCTGATGTGCCTTTGACCACGCCAGAGGATCACCGCGGTCGGAGCCAGCAACGGCGACAGTACGGTGCGAGGGGCCCCGCTACAAGACCATCGGCTTCCCTTTGCTGTGTCCGGCTCGTCGGTCGTTCCTGGTGCCAACGGCAAATTGATCCAACCAACGGGGTAGAAGACGTCTTGGTGGAGCCTCGAGGCAAGTATGAGGGTGTATGAATGGTCTTAAACTAGTCGGGAGGTGTGTGAAGTGTGTGTGTGTCGTCGCATTCCCGACACTGACCATTGTTTCAGTACCGGGTCGGCGGAGAGTGGGGTTTGTCGCATTGCCCGTATCTGGCCATATGTGCATCTGGGAGACCGGGTCGGCAAATCCAATGAGTCAAGTGATCGCTCCCCCCATTCCTTAAGTGATCACGAATCCCTGTCTACCCTGTATGATTGTGTGATCAATATTGGGTTGGGTCTAGACCTAGTAAAGGTAAAGGAGAAATAAGGTACCTAGGTTAAGGCTAGTGAGGGTGCCCCAAGATTCTAGCCAAGGAAAATGGGAGGAAAGTCGGGCTGGTGAGGGTGCCCCAAGAATCCAGTTTCCGCAATAGGTGGGGGTAGTTCAAAAGGAGTAACCCCCTTGGATTGTAAAATATAAGGTACCTAGGTTAAGGCTAGTGAGGGTGCCCCAAGATTCTAGCCAAGGAAAATGGGAGGAAACAGTGGGTCAAAAGGAGTGACCCCTTTGGATTGTATGTTAAATAATTGGTCAGAATTTAAGAAATACATTCCTGCAGGGTCCCGTAAGCCAGGCAAGTTAAGAACCTTTTGTGAATTAGAATGGCCAACGTTTCCACTAAATCCATCATGGCCAGCCATAGGGACCCTGGATAAGAGACTGGTTGATAGAGTAGCTGATTTTTGTGCTAGATATCATCCAGACCAGTACTATTACATCTCAGCCTGGCAGATCATAGTGGATATGCAACCACCGCCTAAATGGCTTCAAGATTGCAAATGCATGCCCCTCAGGGCTGCTGCTCCGAAGGCTCCACCACCCTTGCCCCCTTCCGGAACTCCGGAGGACGACAAGGTTTGGCCACCACCTTATCGCCCTATATATCCATCTATACCTTCCAAAGACAATGATATGCCACCACTGGAGGGAATGGAGCCTGAGGGTGTTTCAAAGTATAATTTAAGACCCAGAGACAAAGAAGAAGATAGAAAACTTTGCCCCCTGAGAGAAGTTCCTCAAGTAATACCAGATGGCCCAGTTAGTGGAAGGAATTTTCAGTACACACAACCCTACCTGGCAGGACATCCAGCAATTGCTGAATGCCTTATTCACTGCGGAACAAAAAGGACAGATCCTTAGGATGGCCAGGGAGGAGGTAGAGAAGGAAGAAGGGGCCACAGGAGAACAACTGGTGAAGTTACAAGAAAGCCGGGTCCCAACCTATAACCCGAATTGGAACCCCAATACTGAGGAAGGGAAACGGGAACTGGGACAATATCAGCAATATATTTTTAGAGCTATAAGAAGAGGGCCACCCAGACCCGTGAATTTGAAGAAAATATACGATATTCAGCAAGAAAAAGATGAGAGCCCAGGAGCATTCCTGGAGAGGCTTAAAGCCGCCTACAGACAATATAGCCCATATGATATGGAAGATGAAAGTGAGTTGTCACAGGGCACTCAAGCATTAAAACAAAGTTTCATAAGTCAATGTGCCCCAGACATCCGGCGAAAGTTACAAAAGCAAGCCGGACTCGCCCACATGACCCTGTCTAGACTTTTGGAAATAGCATCACAAGTGTATGTGGGACGAGAGGATGAGGATGCAAAGTTTAAAAAGAAGGCAAATGTTATAGCCGCAGCTCTGGGAGTCGGAAGGAAATAGAAATGGAGGACGTGGAGGTAGTGCCCAGAGAGAAGGAGGTGCGACGTGGGTGTCGGCGGCAACTACACAGGCATTAGGGAATGACTTATGTGGGCTAGCTCCCATGGAATTGACTCTGGAGCTATCAAGTCTGTTGTAAATATTTAAATAATAATAATAATAATAGAAAGACTGAAAGAGAAAGTGGGCAGCGTAAGCTTCCTAGACTGAAGTCCACTTCCTCAGATGCATTTGGATATGAAGATGAAGATAATAATAATAATAATAATAATAATAAATAATAATAACTGGACATACATGTTACCTGGTCAGATATGTCCAGATGCCCTACAGGAGACCAAGATGGTTTCACTCAGGAAATAAAGGAGGGATGGAGACACAAGATAAACCCTGAAGACCCCAAGGCAGATGTTTTCCAAAATGCCCTTGATGTTAAAGGAACCACAAAAGACAGAAGGTTTTAGAAGAGAATGTTTTCAGTCCAGTTGAGGGCCCTGACAAGCGGATACACAAGGAGAGAGATGAAGCAAGTGAGAATGAAGGACATAAAGCAAGTTACTGACAGCTGCAACTTAGGATCAAGAAGGAAAGCCAAAAGCTGCCAGAGAAAAGAGAAGAGATAGATGTAGATGAAAAGCTGGAAGAGAGCCAAACTCCACCTTGCCAGCACAGCCTGCAAGAGAGATGTTAGTGAAGCAGGAGAGATGTTAATGAAGGAGATGTTAGACAGAGGACTGAAGATGCAGATGGCAGAGACAAAGAGATAGTTAACCCCAGTCGCCTATGCTATAGAAGAAAAAAGGTGCATTTTGAATTCGGCTTCAGAAAGGAGGGGCCGCAGCCCACAAGTTCAGAAAGGAGGGAGGAAAGCAAAGGAGCGCTTCAGTGAACACAAAGGAAGCTGTGTAGCTTCAAGGACATTCCTAGCAGTTGTCTTTGATAAGTGATTTGTGTGTTTTCATGCTGGAGCAACCAAATCTGTTGTAAATACAAAAATAGCACCCCCCCACTTTGGAAGCCTCTATAATAGTGGGAGCAACAGGAAGAAAACAAACATATAAATTTCTTTCAGAAAGATCCTGTGTCTTAGGCCCCCACACTGTTTCTCACAAGTTTTTGTACATACCCGAATGCCCAATTCCCTTGATGGGAAGAGACCTTCTCTGCAAATTAAGAGCAAATCTCATGTTTGAGATTGATGGGTCGATCACAGCTACCTTTAAGGGATTCTTAAAACACTGCATGCAGTGGAACATAGAGGAGGACATTGGATGTCTAATGAGAGATTTTTGAAATATGAGAGCATTCTGGTTGATAACCCTAATATAAGGATTCAAACATGCACCACTCTGAACCCTGCCACATTGCTCCCAGTGTCAGAGGAAGACTTTTTGCAACATGATTGCATACAAACTATGGATGAAATCTATTCTAGTAGACCAGATCTTAAAGACTCCCCTTTGTCAGATGCAGAACTTGTTTTGTACACAGATGGAAGCAGTTTTGTCAAGGATGGACAGCGGAAATCAGGATATGCTATAGTTACAGAGGAAGGAAAGATATTGGAAAAACAATCTTTAGGGCCAAACATATCTACACAGAAGGCTGAGCTCATAGCTCTGGATAGAGCTCTGAGGCTTGCCAAAGGGAAGAAAGTAAATATTTAGCTGAAGAAGGATGTAAAAATGAGGTGTTAGAATTGGCTTTGCAATTGATGGATTACATTCCCAAGCAAGTGCAGTATACCAAGGAAGAAATACAGTGGGCAGTAGGTGAAGGAGCTAGATGGGAGAGAGGAATGTTGGTATTTCCGAATGGGAAGGTGTATGTTCCGAGTGTGTTGGCATGGCATATGGTTCAGGAGTTGCATAAACAATATCATCAAGGGGGAACAGCCATGCAGCAATTGCTTGAACGACAAGTGTATTTTGAAGGGTTAACAGCTATAACAAAACAAGTGGCAATGAGATGGGAAATATGTGCAAAGTCAAATCCCCGGGTGGGTCCCTTACTACCCCCAGGTGTTCAAAGGGTTGGATTTTCCCCTTGGGAAACATTGGTTGTAGATTTCACTGAAATGCCTAAGCGTAAGAAGTTTTAATATTTGCTTGTGTCTGTATGTACTTTTTCGGGATGGGTTGATGCCTTTCCCACCACTAATGAAAAAGCCGAACAGGTTGTTAAAGCCTTGTTAAGGGAAATTATACCTAGAAGTGGGTTACCTTTGTATATTGGGAGTGATAATAGACCTGCATTTGTACATCAAATTGTTCAGAAATTAGCTCAAGTTTTAGGTGTGACTTGGAAATTGCACTGCGTTTATCACCCTCAGTCTTCGGCGCGCAGAGCGCATGAACAGAACACTTAAAGGGACAGTATCTAAGATGTGCCAAGAGACTGGACTGGACTGGGTAACTGTGTTACCAATGGCACTCTTTAAAGTTCGATGTACACCAACTAGATTTTTGGGACTCTCTCCCTATGAGGTTGTGTTTGGGAGACCACCGTTGAACTTGCATAGACTTGAGGGGGATGTGGAACAAATTGGGAAACTTGAAATGATTAAAGAAGTACAGTTATTAGGCCAGAACATAGAAAAGTTACAGCAATATGTGCAAACTATCAGATACCCCTTCCCCGTTACTGCTCTTCACCCTTTTTCTCCAGGAGATCGAGTTTGGCTGAAAGATTGGAAGAGCAACCCCCTTGGACCGAAGTGGAAGGGACCCTATGACGTGTTGCTGACCACACCAACGGCAGCTAAACTGAAGGGAGTGAAGCCTTGGATTCACTACACCCGGTTGAAGAGGGACAGGACCAAAGGAGTGGCGAGCAGAGGGAGATCCGGACAATCCATTGCGTCTTCGGATCAAGCGGTCCAGGGAAGACAGGGCAGCATCGCAACGTGAGCCCCCTGTCTGAGGTCAGGTGACCAAGCACCGCCTCGAAGAACAGGAGCCTTGGCTACCCGAGAGCCATGGCGAAAGAAATGAAAGGACAATTGCTAACTGAAAAACCAGAAGTGGTAAAAATAGAAACCACCTTGCAGGTGGAGCATGAAAACGCCCCAATCCCCATTTGTCCCCCAAGTGCGAGGATGCCAGGATTAAGAATTTCACACATTTTCATAATCCTCCTGTTGGGTATTATTGTAATGATGTTTTTATTCCCCTTGCCGTGTAAAGGAAATTGATTTGTGAACCATGCAAGAATGATGTTTGGGGAACACGGGGAGGACAAGATCTTGGTATATGAGCACCCGTATAGAGTAAGTGAAATGGGGATGCTTCCTGCCATGATTGAAGACACATCATTCGTGGCACGAGCTTTGGTCATTATGGGATTGGTTAATTTCTTGGCTACCAGACTTTGGTTGGTTAAAAAGCTTATTTGTAACCGGCTTGGCTATTCTGCTTATTGGCATAGTGATTTGTACTTGCTTGCCTTGCTTGCTTAAGTTTTTGCAAAATAGATTTGAAAGCATGCTTCAAAAAGAAAGAAAAGTGATGCTGGCACGCCTGACCTACCAAGAACCAGATAGTTCAATAGTTGACAGTGCCTCGTATCATAACTTACAAGAAAAAGGGGGGAATGAGAGGGTCAGTCTAACTGATCCAAGGGTGTCCCCTTAAGCCAGGGCACACTTAGCTCAGTTAGAAAAACAACAGCTGGGTGGAAGAGTGTGTATGTAGCAAAACGGCTTCTGTAACTTACTCACGAGGCCTGTACATGAGCAGATAAGATATAGTTTGGGCAGACAGCAAGAAACCAGAATGTACTGGAAAAGGGGAACAAAGGAAATGCTTAAGCAAGTAGAAAACTTAGCCAAGTTAGATATCAGAAAGAAGCCTGTTGCTGGACAAAAAGTAAGAAACTCTGCTTCTCTGCTTTGATTGGTTGAAAAAGTGTATAAGGGATGCGTGCAGACAAAAGAAGGGCGGAACAGATTTCTCACCGTTAGGTGGCTGTCTCCCCTGGCCGGTTAATAAACCTACCTTGGTTGGAATCAATAGTTGGTCTGGTTTTTGTCTCCCGTACCTTCAATTCCCGGGATATGTTTGGGAACGCTTAATTCCCTTACACTATCACTGGGTCAGACGCTGTTGCCATGGAAAGAGGGCAATTCAGGTTGGGTCTGATGGTGAAGCTAGGCCTCTCCTTCACTCTATCTTAGCCCTAGGTCAGACGCTGTTGACATGGAGAGAGAGCACTTCAACTTCAGGCCTGGTCTTGTTACGGAAAACAAAGGGTTAATTAACTCATTCACAACCAATTATGCAAAGTGAGGCATTTGTGAAGATTTCCAACCAGATCCATTTATTCAAAACAGCCTTAGCCTGCAGTGTTCAGCCAAGAATCATTCCATTGACTGAATGCCCCAAACATGGCGCAAACAGTTTTTATTAACCCACAAAATATTCATTGAGCATGCGTAGTTTAACATTCATCATCATCATATATATCTGTATTATTCAGCTAGTCTAACTGGCAGGCTCTCTCGCAACATCAAGGAATGTCTTTGTGCAGAGCTATGAGTTTGGCTGACTAGCAGTAACCTTGAGAACAGACCCATCTCTTTCTCAGTGAAGAGAAATTCAAACTTTAGCTTTCCTCCTCTTGTTTTTCCTTCCCCCTCTTCCCTCAGCCCACAATTCAAGCCTCATTCAAAGAGCAAGTTTTTTCTTTCCTCTATGGCTGAACTATTGATCATTAATGGCAGAGATAATTGGTTTGATTTGGTTATCAATGGCTTTATTACTTTTTACCTCAACATCTCTGCAGCCATCTGAGGGTCACACTCTCTCAGCCTCAGAGGGAAGCAATGGCAATCCTCAACTGAAGAAACCTGGTCTGGGAAAGAGAGAGTGGTCCTAAAGAGGGGTTCCCTCATGCAAGGGCTTAATCCCTCTCTGCAGCCATCTGAGGGTCACACTCTCTCAGCCTCAGCGGAAGGCAATGGCAATCCTCATCTGAAGAAACCTGGTCTGGGAAAGAGAGAGTGGTCCTGAAGAGGGGTTCCCTCATGCAAGGGCTTAATCCCTCTCTGCAGCCATCTGAGGGTCACACTCTCTCAGCCTCAGCGGAAGGCAATGGCAATCCTCATCTGAAGAAACCTGGTCTGGGAAAGAGAGAATGGTCCTAAAGAGGGGTTCCCTCATACAGGGGCTTAATCCCTCTCTGCAGCCATCTGAGGGTCACACTCTCTCAGCCTCAGAGGAAAGCAATGGCAATCCTCAACTGAAGAAACCTGGTCTGGGATAGAGAGAGTGGTCCTAAAGAGGGGTTCCCTCATGCAGGGGCTTAATCCCTCTCTGCAGCCATCTGAGGGTCACACTCTCTCAGCCTCAGAGGAAAGCAATGGCAATCCTCAACTGAAGAAACCTGGTCTGGGAAAGAGAGAGTGGTCCTAAAGAGGGGTTCCCTCATGCAGGGGCTTAATCCCTCTCTGCAGCCATCTGAGGGTCACACTCTCTCAGCCTCAGAGGAAAGCAATGGCAATCCTCAACTGAAGAAACCTGGTCTGGGAAAGAGAGAGTGGTCCTAAAGAGGGGTTCCCTCATGCAGGGGCTTAATCCCTCTCTGCAGCCATCTGAGGGTCACACTCTCTCAGCCTCAGAGGAAAGCAATGGCAATCCTCAACTGAAGAAACCTGGTCTGGGAAAGAGAGAGTGGTCCTAAAGAGGGGTTCCCTCATGCAAGGGCTTAATCCCTCTCTGCAGCCATCTGAGGGTCACACTCTCTCAGCCTCAGAGGAAAGCAATGGCAATCCTCAGCTGAGGAATCCTGGTCTGGGAAAGAGAGAGTGGTCCTAAAGAGGGGTTCCCTCATGCAGGGGCTTAATCCCTCTCTGCAGCCATCTGAGGGTCACACACTCTCAGCCTCAGAAGAAGGCAATGGAAATCCTCAGCTGAGGAAACCTGGTCTGGGAAAGAGAGAGTGGTCCTAAAGAGGGGTTCCCTCATGCAGGGGCTTAATCCCTCTCTGCAGCCATCTGAGGGTCACACTTTCTCAGCTTCAGAAGAAGGCAATGGAAATCCTCGGCTGAGGAAACCTGGTCTGGGAAAGAGAGAGTGGTCCTAAAGAGGGGTTCCCTCATGCAGGGGCTTAATCCCTCTCTGCAGCCATCTGAGGGTCACACTCTCTCAGCCTCAGAGGAAAGCAATGGCAATCCTCAACTGAAGAAACCTGGTCTGGGAAAGAGAGAGTGGTCCTAAAGAGGGGTTCCCTCATGCATGGGCTTAATCCCTCTCTGCAGCCATCTGAGGGTCACACTCTCTCAGCCTCAGAGGAAAGCAATGGCAATCCTCAGCTGATGAATCCTGGTCTGGGAAAGAGAGAGTGGTCCTAAAGAGGGGTTCCCTCATGCAGGGGCTTAATCCCTCTCTGCAGCCATCTGAGGGTCACACTCTCTCAGCCTCAGAGGAAAGCAATGGCAATCCTCAGCTGAGGAATCCTGGTCTGGGAAAGAGAGAGTGGTCCTAAAGAGGGGTTCCCTCATGCAGGGGCTTAATCCCTCTCTGCAGCCATCTGAGGGTCACACTTTCTCAGCTTCAGAAGAAGGCAATGGAAATCCTCAGTTGAGGAAACCTGGTCTGGGAAAGAGAGAGTGGTCCTAAAGAGGGGTTCCCTCATGCAGGGGCTTAATCCCTCTCTGCAGCCATCTGAGGGTCACACTTTCTCAGCTTCAGAAGAAGGCAATGGAAATCCTCAGCTGAGGAAACCTGGTCTGGGAAAGAGAGAGTGGTCCTAAAGAGGGGTTCCCTCATGCAGGGGCTTAATCCCTCTCTGCAGCCATCTGAGGGTCACACTCTCTCAGCTTCAGAAGAAGGCAATGGAAATCCTCAGCTGAGGAAACCTGGTCTGGGAAAGAGAGAGTGGTCCTAAAGAGGGGTTCCCTCATGCAGGGGCTTAATCCCTCTCTGCAGCCATCTGAGGGTCACACTTTCTCAGCTTCAGAAGAAGGCAATGGAAATCCTCAACTGAGGAAACCTGGTCTGGGAAAGAGAGAGTGGTCCTAAAGAGGGGTTCCCTCATGCAGGGGCTTAATCCCTCTCTGCAGCCATCTGAGGGTCACACTCTCTCAGCCTCAGAGGAAAGCAATGGCAATCCTCAGCTGAGGAATCCTGGTCTGGGAAAGAGAGAGTGGTCCTAAAGAGGGGTTCCCTCATGCAGGGGCTTAATCCCTCTCTGCAGCCATCTGAGGGTCACACTCTCTCAGCCTCAGAGGAAAGCAATGGCAATCCTCAGCTGAGGAATCCTGGTCTGGGAAAGAGAGAGTGGTCCTAAAGAGGGGTTCCCTCATGCAGGGGCTTAATCCCTCTCTGCAGCCATCTGAGGGTCACACACTCTCAGCCTCAGAAGAAGGCAATGGAAATCCTCAGCTGAGGAAACCTGGTCTGGGAAAGAGAGAGTGGTCCTAAAGAGGGGTTCCCTCATGCAGGGGCTTAATCCCTCTCTGCAGCCATCTGAGGGTCACACTTTCTCAGCTTCAGAAGAAGGCAATGGAAATCCTCAACTGAGGAAACCTGGTCTGGGAAAGAGAGAGTGGTCCTAAAGAGGGGTTCCCTCATGCAGGGGCTTAATCCCTCTCTGCAGCCATCTGAGGGTCACACTTTCTCAGCTTCAGAAGAAGGCAATGGAAATCCTCAGTTGAGGAAACCTGGTCTGGGAAAGAGAGAGTGGTCCTAAAGAGGGGTTCCCTCATGCAGGGGCTTAATCCCTCTCTGCAGCCATCTGAGGGTCACACTCTCTCAGCCTCAGAGGAAAGCAATGGCAATCCTCAACTGAAGAAACCTGGTCTGGGAAAGAGAGAGTGGTCCTAAAGAGGGGTTCCCTCATGCAGGGGCTTAATCCCTCTCTGCAGCCATCTGAGGGTCACACTTTCTCAGCTTCAGAAGAAGGCAATGGAAATCCTCGGCTGAGGAAACCTGGTCTGGGAAAGAGAGAGTGGTCCTAAAGAGGGGTTCCCTCATGCAGGGGCTTAATCCCTCTCTGCAGCCATCTGAGGGTCACACTCTCTCAGCCTCAGAGGAAAGCAATGGCAATCCTCAACTGAAGAAACCTGGTCTGGGAAAGAGAGAGTGGTCCTAAAGAGGGGTTCCCTCATGCATGGGCTTAATCCCTCTCTGCAGCCATCTGAGGGTCACACTCTCTCAGCCTCAGAGGAAAGCAATGGCAATCCTCAGCTGATGAATCCTGGTCTGGGAAAGAGAGAGTGGTCCTAAAGAGGGGTTCCCTCATGCAGGGGCTTAATCCCTCTCTGCAGCCATCTGAGGGTCACACTCTCTCAGCCTCAGAGGAAAGCAATGGCAATCCTCAGCTGAGGAATCCTGGTCTGGGAAAGAGAGAGTGGTCCTAAAGAGGGGTTCCCTCATGCAGGGGCTTAATCCCTCTCTGCAGCCATCTGAGGGTCACACTTTCTCAGCTTCAGAAGAAGGCAATGGAAATCCTCAGTTGAGGAAACCTGGTCTGGGAAAGAGAGAGTGGTCCTAAAGAGGGGTTCCCTCATGCAGGGGCTTAATCCCTCTCTGCAGCCATCTGAGGGTCACACTTTCTCAGCTTCAGAAGAAGGCAATGGAAATCCTCAGCTGAGGAAACCTGGTCTGGGAAAGAGAGAGTGGTCCTAAAGAGGGGTTCCCTCATGCAGGGGCTTAATCCCTCTCTGCAGCCATCTGAGGGTCACACTTTCTCAGCTTCAGAAGAAGGCAATGGAAATCCTCAGCTGAGGAAACCTGGTCTGGGAAAGAGAGAGTGGTCCTAAAGAGGGGTTCCCTCATGCAGGGGCTTAATCCCTCTCTGCAGCCATCTGAGGGTCACACTCTCTCAGCCTCAGAGGAAAGCAATGGCAATCCTCAACTGAAGAAACCTGGTCTGGGAAAGAGAGAGTGGTCCTAAAGAGGGGTTCCCTCATGCAGGGGCTTAATCCCTCTCTGCAGCCATCTGAGGGTCACACTCTCTCAGCCTCAGAGGAAAGCAATGGCAATCCTCAACTGAAGAAACCTGGTCTGGGAAAGAGAGAGTGGTCCTAAAGAGGGGTTCCCTCATGCAGGGGCTTAATCCCTCTCTGCAGCCATCTGAGGGTCACACTCTCTCAGCCTCAGAGGAAAGCAATGGCAATCCTCAACTGAAGAAACCTGGTCTGGGAAAGAGAGAGTGGTCCTAAAGAGGGGTTCCCTCATGCAGGGGCTTAATCCCTCTCTGCAGCCATCTGAGGGTCACACTTTCTCAGCTTCAGAAGAAGGCAATGGAAATCCTCAGCTGAGGAAACCTGGTCTGGGAAAGAGAGAGTGGTCCTAAAGAGGGGTTCCCTCATGCATGGGCTTAATCCCTCTCTGCAGCCATCTGAGGGTTACACTCTCTCAGCCTCAGAGGAAAGCAATGGCAATCCTCAGCTGAGGAATCCTGGTCTGGGAAAGAGAGAGTGGTCCTAAAGAGGGGTTCCCTCATGCAGGGGCTTAATCCCTCTCTGCAGCCATCTGAGGGTCACACTTTCTCAGCTTCAGAAGAAGGCAATGGAAATCCTCAGCTGAGGAAACCTGGTCTGGGAAAGAGAGAGTGGTCCTAAAGAGGGGTTCCCTCATGCAGGGGCTTAATCCCTCTCTGCAGCCATCTGAGGGTCACACTTTCTCAGCTTCAGAAGAAGGCAATGGAAATCCTCAGCTGAGGAAACCTGGTCTGGGAAAGAGAGAGTGGTCCTAAAGAGGGGTTCCCTCATGCAGGGGCTTAATCCCTCTCTGCAGCCATCTGAGGGTCACACTTTCTCAGCTTCAGAAGAAGGCAATGGAAATCCTCAGCTGAGGAAACCTGGTCTGGGAAAGAGAGAGTGGTCCTAAAGAGGGGTTCCCTCATGCAGGGGCTTAATCCCTCTCTGCAGCCATCTGAGGGTCACACTCTCTCAGCCTCAGAGGGAAGCAATGGCAATCCTGAGCTGAGGAAACCTGGTCTGGGAAAGAGAGAATGGTCCTAAAGAGGGGTTCCCTCATGCAAGGGCTTAATCCCTCTCTGCAGCCATCTGAGGGTCACACTCTCTCAGCCTCAGAGGAAAGCAATGGCAATCCTCAGCTGAGGAATCCTGGTCTGGGAAAGAGAGAGTGGTCCTAAAGAGGGGTTCCCTCATGCAAGGGCTTAATCCCTCTCTGCAGCCATCTGAGGGTCACACTTTCTCAGCTTCAGAAGAAGGCAATGGAAATCCTCAGTTGAGGAAACCTGGTCTGGGAAAGAGAGAGTGGTCCTAAAGAGGGGTTCCCTCATGCAGGGGCTTAATCCCTCTCTGCAGCCATCTGAGGGTCACACTTTCTCAGCTTCAGAAGAAGGCAATGGAAATCCTCAGCTGAGGAAACCTGGTCTGGGAAAGAGAGAGTGGTCCTAAAGAGGGGTTCCCTCATGCAGGGGCTTAATCCCTCTCTGCAGCCATCTGAGGGTCACACTTTCTCAGCTTCAGAAGAAGGCAATGGAAATCCTCAATTGAGGAAACCTGGTCTGGGAAAGAGAGAGTGGTCCTAAAGAGGGGTTCCCTCATGCAGGGGCTTAATCCCTCTCTGCAGCCATCTGAGGGTCACACTTTCTCAGCTTCAGAAGAAGGCAATGGAAATCCTCAACTGAGGAAACCTGGTCTGGGAAAGAGAGAGTGGTCCTAAAGAGGGGTTCCCTCATGCAAGGGCTTAATCCCTCTCTGCAGCCATCTGAGGGTCACACTTTCTCAGCTTCAGAAGAAGGCAATGGAAATCCTCAGTTGAGGAAACCTGGTCTGGGAAAGAGAGAGTGGTTCTAAAGAGGGGTTCCCTCATGCAGGGGCTTAATCCCTCTCTGCAGCCATCTGAGGGTCACACTTTCTCAGCTTCAGAAGAAGGCAATGGAAATCCTCAGCTGAGGAAACCTGGTCTGGGAAAGAGAGAGTGGTCCTAAAGAGGGGTTCCCTCATGCAGGGGCTTAATCCCTCTCTGCAGCCATCTGAGGGTCACACTTTCTCAGCTTCAGAAGAAGGCAATGGAAATCCTCAACTGAGGAAACCTGGTCTGGGAAAGAGAGAGTGGTCCTAAAGAGGGGTTCCCTCATGCAGGGGCTTAATCCCTCTCTGCAGCCATCTGAGGGTCACACTCTCTCAGCCTCAGAGGAAAGCAATGGCAATCCTCAGCTGAGGAATCCTGGTCTGGGAAAGAGAGAGTGGTCCTAAAGAGGGGTTCCCTCATGCAGGGGCTTAATCCCTCTCTGCAGCCATCTGAGGGTCACACTCTCTCAGCCTCAGAGGGAAGCAATGGCAATCCTGAGCTGAGGAATCCTGGTCTGGGAAAGAGAGAGTGGTCCTAAAGAGGGGTTCCCTCATGCAGGGGCTTAATCCCTCTCTGCAGCCATCTGAGGGTCACACTCTCTCAGCCTCAGAGGAAAGCAATGGCAATCCTCAGCTGAGGAATCCTGGTCTGGGAAAGAGAGAGTGGTCCTAAAGAGGGGTTCCCTCATGCAGGGGCTTAATCCCTCTCTGCAGCCATCTGAGGGTCACACTTTCTCAGCTTCAGAAGAAGGCAATGGAAATCCTCAACTGAGGAAACCTGGTCTGGGAAAGAGAGAGTGGTCCTAAAGAGGGGTTCCCTCATGCAAGGGCTTAATCCCTCTCTGCAGCCATCTGAGGGTCACACTCTCTCAGCCTCAGAGGAAAGCAATGGCAATCCTCAACTGAAGAAACCTGGTCTGGGAAAGAGAGAGTGGTCCTAAAGAGGGGTTCCCTCATGCAGGGGCTTAATCCCTCTCTGCAGCCATCTGAGGGTCACACTCTCTCAGCCTCAGAGGAAAGCAATGGCAATCCTCAGCTGAGGAATCCTGGTCTGGGAAAGAGAGAGTGGTCCTAAAGAGGGGTTCCCTCATGCAGGGGCTTAATCCCTCTCTGCAGCCATCTGAGGGTCACACTCTCTCAGCCTCAGAGGAAAGCAATGGCAATCCTCAGCTGAGGAATCCTGGTCTGGGAAAGAGAGAGTGGTCCTAAAGAGGGGTTCCCTCATGCAGGGGCTTAATCCCTCTCTGCAGCCATCTGAGGGTCACACTCTCTCAGCCTCAGAGGGAAGCAATGGCAATCCTGAGCTGAGGAATCCTGGTCTGGGAAAGAGAGAGTGGTCCTAAAGAGGGGTTCCCTCATGCAGGGGCTTAATCCCTCTCTGCAGCCATCTGAGGGTCACACTCTCTCAGCCTCAGAGGAAAGCAATGGCAATCCTCAGCTGAGGAATCCTGGTCTGGGAAAGAGAGAGTGGTCCTAAAGAGGGGTTCCCTCATGCAGGGGCTTAATCCCTCTCTGCAGCCATCTGAGGGTCACACTTTCTCAGCTTCAGAAGAAGGCAATGGAAATCCTCAGCTGAGGAAACCTGGTCTGGGAAAGAGAGAGTGGTCCTAAAGAGGGGTTCCCTCATGCAGGGGCTTAATCCCTCTCTGCAGCCATCTGAGGGTCACACTTTCTCAGCTTCAGAAGAAGGCAATGGAAATCCTCAGCTGAGGAAACCTGGTCTGGGAAAGAGAGAGTGGTCCTAAAGAGGGGTTCCCTCATGCAGGGGCTTAATCCCTCTCTGCAGCCATCTGAGGGTCACACTTTCTCAGCTTCAGAAGAAGGCAATGGAAATCCTCAGCTGAGGAAACCTGGTCTGGGAAAGAGAGAGTGGTCCTAAAGAGGGGTTCCCTCATGCAGGGGCTTAATCCCTCTCTGCAGCCATCTGAGGGTCACACTCTCTCAGCCTCAGAGGAAAGCAATGGCAATCCTCAACTGAAGAAACCTGGTCTGGGAAAGAGAGAGTGGTCCTAAAGAGGGGTTCCCTCATGCAGGGGCTTAATCCCTCTCTGCAGCCATCTGAGGGTAACACTCTCTCAGCCTCAGAGGAAAGCAATGGCAATCCTCAGCTGAGGAATCCTGGTCTGGGAAAGAGAGAGTGGTCCTAAAGAGGGGTTCCCTCATGCAGGGGCTTAATCCCTCTCTGCAGCCATCTGAGGGTCACACTTTCTCAGCTTCAGAAGAAGGCAATGGAAATCCTCAACTGAGGAAACCTGGTCTGGGAAAGAGAGAGTGGTCCTAAAGAGGGGTTCCCTCATGCAGGGGCTTAATCCCTCTCTGCAGCCATCTGAGGGTCACACTTTCTCAGCTTCAGAAGAAGGCAATGGAAATCCTCAACTGAGGAAACCTGATCTGGGAAAGAGAGAGTGGTCCTAAAGAGGGGTTCCCTCATGCATGGGCTTAATCCCTCTCTGCAGCCATCTGAGGGTTACACTCTCTCAGCCTCAGAGGACAGCAATGGCAATCCTCAGCTGAGGAATCCTGGTCTGGGAAAGAGAGAGTGGTCCTAAAGAGGGGTTCCCTCATGCAGGGGCTTAATCCCTCTCTGCAGCCATCTGAGGGTCACACTTTCTCAGCTTCAGAAGAAGGCAATGGAAATCCTCAACTGAAGAAACCTGGTCTGGGAAAGAGAGAGTGGTCCTAAAGAGGGGTTCCCTCATGCAGGGGCTTAATCCCTCTCTGCAGCCATCTGAGGGTCACACTCTCTCAGCCTCAGAGGGAAGCAATGGCAATCCTGAGCTGAGGAATCCTGGTCTGGGACAGAGAGAGTGGTCCTAAAGAGGGGTTCCCTCATGCAGGGGCTTAATCCCTCTCTGCAGCCATCTGAGGGTCACACTCTCTCAGCCTCAGAGGAAAGCAATGGCAATCCTCAGCTGAGGAATCCTGGTCTGGGAAAGAGAGAGTGGTCCTAAAGAGGGGTTCCCTCATGCAGGGGCTTAATCCCTCTCTGCAGCCATCTGAGGGTCACACTCTCTCAGCCTCAGAGGAAAGCAATGGCAATCCTCAACTGAAGAAACCTGGTCTGGGAAAGAGAGAGTGGTCCTAAAGAGGGGTTCCCTCATGCAGGGGCTTAATCCCTCTCTGCAGCCATCTGAGGGTCACACTCTCTCAGCCTCAGAGGAAAGCAATGGCAATCCTCAGCTGATGAATCCTGGTCTGGGAAAGAGAGAGTGGTCCTAAAGAGGGGTTCCCTCATGCAGGGGCTTAATCCCTCTCTGCAGCCATCTGAGGGTCACACTTTCTCAGCTTCAGAAGAAGGCAATGGAAATCCTCAGTTGAGGAAACCTTGTCTGGGAAAGAGAGAGTGGTCCTAAAGAGGGGTTCCCTCATGCAGGGGCTTAATCCCTCTCTGCAGCCATCTGAGGGTCACACTTTCTCAGCTTCAGAAGAAGGCAATGGAAATCCTCAGTTGAGGAAACCTGGTCTGGGAAAGAGAGAGTGGTCCTAAAGAGGGGTTCCCTCATGCAGGGGCTTAATCCCTCTCTGCAGCCATCTGAGGGTCACACTCTCTCAGCCTCAGAGGAAAGCAATGGCAATCCTCAACTGAAGAAACCTGGTCTGGGAAAGAGAGAGTGGTCCTAAAGAGGGGTTCCCTCATGCAGGGGCTTAATCCCTCTCTGCAGCCATCTGAGGGTCACACTTTCTCAGCTTCAGAAGAAGGCAATGGAAATCCTCAGTTGAGGAAACCTGGTCTGGGAAAGAGAGAGTGGTCCTAAAGAGGGGTTCCCTCATGCAGGGGCTTAATCCCTCTCTGCAGCCATCTGAGGGTCACACTCTCTCAGCCTCAGAGGAAAGCAATGGCAATCCTCAACTGAAGAAACCTGGTCTGGGAAAGAGAGAGTGGTCCTAAAGAGGGGTTCCCTCATGCAGGGGCTTAATCCCTCTCTGCAGCCATCTGAGGGTCACACTCTCTCAGCCTCAGAGGAAAGCAATGGCAATCCTCAGCTGATGAATCCTGGTCTGGGAAAGAGAGAGTGGTCCTAAAGAGGGGTTCCCTCATGCAGGGGCTTAATCCCTCTCTGCAGCCATCTGAGGGTCACACTTTCTCAGCTTCAGAAGAAGGCAATGGAAATCCTCAGTTGAGGAAACCTGGTCTGGGAAAGAGAGAGTGGTCCTAAAGAGGGGTTCCCTCATGCAGGGGCTTAATCCCTCTCTGCAGCCATCTGAGGGTCACACTCTCTCAGCCTCAGAGGAAAGCAATGGCAATCCTCAACTGAAGAAACCTGGTCTGGGAAAGAGAGAGTGGTCCTAAAGAGGGGTTCCCTCATGCAGGGGCTTAATCCCTCTCTGCAGCCATCTGAGGGTCACACTCTCTCAGCCTCAGAGGAAAGCAATGGCAATCCTCAACTGAAGAAACCTGGTCTGGGAAAGAGAGAGTGGTCCTAAAGAGGGGTTCCCTCATGCAGGGGCTTAATCCCTCTCTGCAGCCATCTGAGGGTCACACTCTCTCAGCCTCAGAGGAAAGCAATGGCAATCCTCAACTGAAGAAACCTGGTCTGGGAAAGAGAGAGTGGTCCTAAAGAGGGGTTCCCTCATGCAGGGGCTTAATCCCTCTCTGCAGCCATCTGAGGGTCACACTTTCTCAGCTTCAGAAGAAGGCAATGGAAATCCTCAGCTGAGGAAACCTGGTCTGGGAAAGAGAGAGTGGTCCTAAAGAGGGGTTCCCTCATGCAGGGGCTTAATCCCTCTCTGCAGCCATCTGAGGGTCACACTTTCTCAGCTTCAGAAGAAGGCAATGGAAATCCTCAACTGAGGAAACCTGGTCTGGGAAAGAGAGAGTGGTCCTAAAGAGGGGTTCCCTCATGCAGGGGCTTAATCCCTCTCTGCAGCCATCTGAGGGTTACACTCTCTCAGCCTCAGAGGAAAGCAATGGCAATCCTCAGCTGAGGAATCCTGGTCTGGGAAAGAGAGAGTGGTCCTAAAGAGGGGTTCCCTCATGCAGGGGCTTAATCCCTCTCTGCAGCCATCTGAGGGTCACACTTTCTCAGCTTCAGAAGAAGGCAATGGAAATCCTCAACTGAAGAAACCTGGTCTGGGAAAGAGAGAGTGGTCCTAAAGAGGGGTTCCCTCATGCAGGGGCTTAATCCCTCTCTGCAGCCATCTGAGGGTCACACTCTCTCAGCCTCAGAGGAAAGCAATGGCAATCCTCAACTGAAGAAACCTTGTCTGGGAAAGAGAGAGTGGTCCTAAAGAGGGGTTCCCTCATGCAGGGGCTTAATCCCTCTCTGCAGCCATCTGAGGGTCACACTCTCTCAGCCTCAGAGGGAAGCAATGGCAATCCTGAGCTGAGGAATCCTGGTCTGGGAAAGAGAGAGTGGTCCTAAAGAGGGGTTCCCTCATGCAGGGGCTTAATCCCTCTCTGCAGCCATCTGAGGGTCACACTCTCTCAGCCTCAGAGGAAAGCAATGGCAATCCTCAGCTGATGAATCCTGGTCTGGGAAAGAGAGAGTGGTCCTAAAGAGGGGTTCCCTCATGCAGGGGCTTAATCCCTCTCTGCAGCCATCTGAGGGTCACACTTTCTCAGCTTCAGAAGAAGGCAATGGAAATCCTCAGTTGAGGAAACCTGGTCTGGGAAAGAGAGAGTGGTCCTAAAGAGGGGTTCCCTCATGCAGGGGCTTAATCCCTCTCTGCAGCCATCTGAGGGTCACACTCTCTCAGCCTCAGAGGAAAGCAATGGCAATCCTCAGCTGATGAATCCTGGTCTGGGAAAGAGAGAGTGGTCCTAAAGAGGGGTTCCCTCATGCAGGGGCTTAATCCCTCTCTGCAGCCATCTGAGGGTCACACTTTCTCAGCTTCAGAAGAAGGCAATGGAAATCCTCAGTTGAGGAAACCTGGTCTGGGAAAGAGAGAGTGGTCCTAAAGAGGGGTTCCCTCATGCAGGGGCTTAATCCCTCTCTGCAGCCATCTGAGGGTCACACTTTCTCAGCTTCAGAAGAAGGCAATGGAAATCCTCAACTGAGGAAACCTGGTCTGGGAAAGAGAGAGTGGTCCTAAAGAGGGGTTCCCTCATGCAGGGGCTTAATCCCTCTCTGCAGCCATCTGAGGGTCACACTTTCTCAGCTTCAGAAGAAGGCAATGGAAATCCTCAGTTGAGGAAACCTGGTCTGGGAAAGAGAGAGTGGTCCTAAAGAGGGGTTCCCTCATGCAGGGGCTTAATCCCTCTCTGCAGCCATCTGAGGGTCACACTCTCTCAGCCTCAGAGGAAAGCAATGGCAATCCTCAACTGAAGAAACCTGGTCTGGGAAAGAGAGAGTGGTCCTAAAGAGGGGTTCCCTCATGCAGGGGCTTAATCCCTCTCTGCAGCCATCTGAGGGTCACACTTTCTCAGCTTCAGAAGAAGGCAATGGAAATCCTCAGTTGAGGAAACCTGGTCTGGGAAAGAGAGAGTGGTCCTAAAGAGGGGTTCCCTCATGCAGGGGCTTAATCCCTCTCTGCAGCCATCTGAGGGTCACACTTTCTCAGCTTCAGAAGAAGGCAATGGAAATCCTCAACTGAGGAAACCTGGTCTGGGAAAGAGAGAGTGGTCCTAAAGAGGGGTTCCCTCATGCAGGGGCTTAATCCCTCTCTGCAGCCATCTGAGGGTCACACTTTCTCAGCTTCAGAAGAAGGCAATGGAAATCCTCAGTTGAGGAAACCTGGTCTGGGAAAGAGAGAGTGGTCCTAAAGAGGGGTTCCCTCATGCAGGGGCTTAATCCCTCTCTGCAGCCATCTGAGGGTCACACTCTCTCAGCCTCAGAGGAAAGCAATGGCAATCCTCAACTGAAGAAACCTGGTCTGGGAAAGAGAGAGTGGTCCTAAAGAGGGGTTCCCTCATGCAGGGGCTTAATCCCTCTCTGCAGCCATCTGAGGGTCACACTTTCTCAGCTTCAGAAGAAGGCAATGGAAATCCTCAGCTGAGGAAACCTGGTCTGGGAAAGAGAGAGTGGTCCTAAAGAGGGGTTCCCTCATGCAGGGGCTTAATCCCTCTCTGCAGCCATCTGAGGGTCACACTTTCTCAGCTTCAGAAGAAGGCAATGGAAATCCTCAGCTGAGGAAACCTGGTCTGGGAAAGAGAGAGTGGTCCTAAAGAGGGGTTCCCTCATGCAGGGGCTTAATCCCTCTCTGCAGCCATCTGAGGGTCACACTTTCTCAGCTTCAGAGGAAAGCAATGGCAATCCTCAACTGAAGAAACCTGGTCTGGGAAAGAGAGAGTGGTCCTAAAGAGGGGTTCCCTCATGCAGGGGCTTAATCCCTCTCTGCAGCCATCTGAGGGTCACACTCTCTCAGCCTCAGAGGAAAGCAATGGCAATCCTCAACTGAAGAAACCTGGTCTGGGAAAGAGAGAGTGGTCCTAAAGAGGGGTTCCCTCATGCAGGGGCTTAATCCCTCTCTGCAGCCATCTGAGGGTCACACTTTCTCAGCTTCAGAAGAAGGCAATGGAAATCCTCAGTTGAGGAAACCTGGTCTGGGAAAGAGAGAGTGGTCCTAAAGAGGGGTTCCCTCATGCAGGGGCTTAATCCCTCTCTGCAGCCATCTGAGGGTCACACTCTCTCAGCCTCAGAGGAAAGCAATGGCAATCCTCAACTGAAGAAACCTGGTCTGGGAAAGAGAGAGTGGTCCTAAAGAGGGGTTCCCTCATGCAGGGGCTTAATCCCTCTCTGCAGCCATCTGAGGGTCACACTTTCTCAGCCTCAGAGGAAAGCAATGGCAATCCTCAACTGAAGAAACCTGGTCTGGGAAAGAGAGAGTGGTCCTAAAGAGGGGTTCCCTCATGCAGGGGCTTAATCCCTCTCTGCAGCCATCTGAGGGTCACACTTTCTCAGCTTCAGAAGAAGGCAATGGAAATCCTCAGTTGAGGAAACCTGGTCTGGGAAAGAGAGAGTGGTCCTAAAGAGGGGTTCCCTCATGCAGGGGCTTAATCCCTCTCTGCAGCCATCTGAGGGTCACACTCTCTCAGCCTCAGAGGAAAGCAATGGCAATCCTCAACTGAAGAAACCTGGTCTGGGAAAGAGAGAGTGGTCCTAAAGAGGGGTTCCCTCATGCAGGGGCTTAATCCCTCTCTGCAGCCATCTGAGGGTCACACTTTCTCAGCTTCAGAAGAAGGCAATGGAAATCCTCAACTGAAGAAACCTGGTCTGGGAAAGAGAGAGTGGTCCTAAAGAGGGGTTCCCTCATGCAGGGGCTTAATCCCTCTCTGCAGCCATCTGAGGGTCACACTTTCTCAGCTTCAGAAGAAGGCAATGGAAATCCTCAGTTGAGGAAACCTGGTCTGGGAAAGAGAGAGTGGTCCTAAAGAGGGGTTCCCTCATGCAGGGGCTTAATCCCTCTCTGCAGCCATCTGAGGGTCACACTTTCTCAGCTTCAGAAGAAGGCAATGGAAATCCTCAGCTGAGGAAACCTGGTCTGGGAAAGAGAGAGTGGTCCTAAAGAGGGGTTCCCTCATGCAGGGGCTTAATCCCTCTCTGCAGCCATCTGAGGGTCACACTTTCTCAGCTTCAGAAGAAGGCAATGGAAATCCTCAGTTGAGGAAACCTGGTCTGGGAAAGAGAGAGTGGTCCTAAAGAGGGGTTCCCTCATGCAGGGGCTTAATCCCTCTCTGCAGCCATCTGAGGGTCACACTCTCTCAGCCTCAGAGGAAAGCAATGGCAATCCTCAACTGAAGAAACCTGGTCTGGGAAAGAGAGAGTGGTCCTAAAGAGGGGTTCCCTCATGCAGGGGCTTAATCCCTCTCTGCAGCCATCTGAGGGTCACACTCTCTCAGCCTCAGAGGAAAGCAATGGCAATCCTCAACTGAAGAAACCTGGTCTGGGAAAGAGAGAGTGGTCCTAAAGAGGGGTTCCCTCATGCAGGGGCTTAATCCCTCTCTGCAGCCATCTGAGGGTCACACTTTCTCAGCTTCAGAAGAAGGCAATGGAAATCCTCAACTGAAGAAACCTGGTCTGGGAAAGAGAGAGTGGTCCTAAAGAGGGGTTCCCTCATGCAGGGGCTTAATCCCTCTCTGCAGCCATCTGAGGGTCACACTCTCTCAGCCTCAGAGGAAAGCAATGGCAATCCTCAACTGAAGAAACCTGGTCTGGGAAAGAGAGAGTGGTCCTAAAGAGGGGTTCCCTCATGCAGGGGCTTAATCCCTCTCTGCAGCCATCTGAGGGTCACACTTTCTCAGCTTCAGAAGAAGGCAATGGAAATCCTCAACTGAAGAAACCTGGTCTGGGAAAGAGAGAGTGGTCCTAAAGAGGGGTTCCCTCATGCAGGGGCTTAATCCCTCTCTGCAGCCATCTGAGGGTCACACTCTCTCAGCCTCAGAGGAAAGCAATGGCAATCCTCAACTGAAGAAACCTGGTCTGGGAAAGAGAGAGTGGTCCTAAAGAGGGGTTCCCTCATGCAGGGGCTTAATCCCTCTCTGCAGCCATCTGAGGGTCACACTCTCTCAGCCTCAGAGGAAAGCAATGGCAATCCTCAACTGAAGAAACCTGGTCTGGGAAAGAGAGAGTGGTCCTAAAGAGGGGTTCCCTCATGCAGGGGCTTAATCCCTCTCTGCAGCCATCTGAGGGTCACACTTTCTCAGCTTCAGAAGAAGGCAATGGAAATCCTCAACTGAAGAAACCTGGTCTGGGAAAGAGAGAGTGGTCCTAAAGAGGGGTTCCCTCATGCAGGGGCTTAATCCCTCTCTGCAGCCATCTGAGGGTCACACTCTCTCAGCCTCAGAGGAAAGCAATGGCAATCCTCAACTGAAGAAACCTGGTCTGGGAAAGAGAGAGTGGTCCTAAAGAGGGGTTCCCTCATGCAGGGGCTTAATCCCTCTCTGCAGCCATCTGAGGGTCACACTCTCTCAGCCTCAGAGGAAAGCAATGGCAATCCTCAACTGAAGAAACCTGGTCTGGGAAAGAGAGAGTGGTCCTAAAGAGGGGTTCCCTCATGCAGGGGCTTAATCCCTCTCTGCAGCCATCTGAGGGTCACACTCTCTCAGCCTCAGAGGGAAGCAATGGCAATCCTGAGCTGAGGAATCCTGGTCTGGGAAAGAGAGAGTGGTCCTAAAGAGGGGTTCCCTCATGCAGGGGCTTAATCCCTCTCTGCAGCCATCTGAGGGTCACACTCTCTCAGCCTCAGAGGAAAGCAATGGCAATCCTCAACTGAAGAAACCTGGTCTGGGAAAGAGAGAGTGGTCCTAAAGAGGGGTTCCCTCATGCAGGGGCTTAATCCCTCTCTGCAGCCATCTGAGGGTCACACTCTCTCAGCCTCAGAGGGAAGCAATGGCAATCCTGAGCTGAGGAATCCTGGTCTGGGAAAGAGAGAGTGGTCCTAAAGAGGGGTTCCCTCATGCAGGGGCTTAATCCCTCTCTGCAGCCATCTGAGGGTCACACTCTCTCAGCCTCAGAGGAAAGCAATGGCAATCCTCAACTGAAGAAACCTGGTCTGGGAAAGAGAGAGTGGTCCTAAAGAGGGGTTCCCTCATGCAGGGGCTTAATCCCTCTCTGCAGCCATCTGAGGGTCACACTCTCTCAGCCTCAGAGGGAAGCAATGGCAATCCTGAGCTGAGGAATCCTGGTCTGGGAAAGAGAGAGTGGTCCTAAAGAGGGGTTCCCTCATGCAGGGGCTTAATCCCTCTCTGCAGCCATCTGAGGGTCACACTCTCTCAGCCTCAGAGGAAAGCAATGGCAATCCTCAACTGAAGAAACCTGGTCTGGGAAAGAGAGAGTGGTCCTAAAGAGGGGTTCCCTCATGCAGGGGCTTAATCCCTCTCTGCAGCCATCTGAGGGTCACACTCTCTCAGCCTCAGAGGGAAGCAATGGCAATCCTGAGCTGAGGAATCCTGGTCTGGGAAAGAGAGAGTGGTCCTAAAGAGGGGTTCCCTCATGCAGGGGCTTAATCCCTCTCTGCAGCCATCTGAGGGTCACACTCTCTCAGCCTCAGAGGAAAGCAATGGCAATCCTCAACTGAAGAAACCTGGTCTGGGAAAGAGAGAGTGGTCCTAAAGAGGGGTTCCCTCATGCAGGGGCTTAATCCCTCTCTGCAGCCATCTGAGGGTCACACTCTCTCAGCCTCAGAGGGAAGCAATGGCAATCCTGAGCTGAGGAATCCTGGTCTGGGAAAGAGAGAGTGGTCCTAAAGAGGGGTTCCCTCATGCAGGGGCTTAATCCCTCTCTGCAGCCATCTGAGGGTCACACTTTCTCAGCTTCAGAAGAAGGCAATGGAAATCCTCAGCTGAGGAAACCTGGTCTGGGAAAGAGAGAGTGGTCCTAAAGAGGGGTTCCCTCATGCAGGGGCTTAATCCCTCTCTGCAGCCATCTGAGGGTCACACTCTCTCAGCCTCAGAGGAAAGCAATGGCAATCCTCAACTGAAGAAACCTGGTCTGGGAAAGAGAGAGTGGTCCTAAAGAGGGGTTCCCTCATGCAGGGGCTTAATCCCTCTCTGCAGCCATCTGAGGGTCACACTTTCTCAGCTTCAGAAGAAGGCAATGGAAATCCTCAGCTGAGGAAACCTGGTCTGGGAAAGAGAGAGTGGTCCTAAAGAGGGGTTCCCTCATGCAGGGGCTTAATCCCTCTCTGCAGCCATCTGAGGGTCACACTTTCTCAGCTTCAGAAGAAGGCAATGGAAATCCTCAGCTGAGGAAACCTGGTCTGGGAAAGCCGCAGATAAAGGTGTCCTAAATAGGGGTTGCACCTTTTAGGTGCTTTATCCCTGTGCCGTTGGACCCTGGATGTGTGAATTCAAAGGGACATGTGAGATTACTTCTTGTTTTCCTTTAGAGGCTTTGGGCTTTCCCAGGACTAAGATGAACAATTTCAGTACTTTAGGAAAAAAGGGGTTTATTTCTTAAAGCAGGTTCTTCTCTTTATTAAGAAACAAACAGAAAGCTCGCTGTAAGGAGATATGGAGGAAGTTGGCAACCATGTCAAAGCAAAATGAAGGGTGCGTGAAAGTGAAGAATACCGTGTGTATTTATGCTGCATTCGTTTTTGTGTGATTTGATATTATTGGGTAATTAATCAGTGAAAGCATTTGTTTTTTTTATTGCGCATGCGTTGCCTTTTCACTCAGTGACGACGACTAGTAGTCGCCTTTCCTCTTCCTGTTCCTTTTCTATTTCTGCTGTAGTAGACACGCCTGCGCCATTTTCAAAGCTCATGTCGTTGAAAGTTCATTGAAAAGAAAGAGGAGGTGAAAATAGTCAAAGAGCTATTCGAAAAGGTAATTTTAGAATACTTGGGAGAGATATGAAAAAGGAGAGTTACGAGGGCATAAAACGAAGATAAACCGAAAAGCGTCAGCTGTTTTTTTAAAAGGATTGTTTGGATGCCTGGATTTCTTATAAAATAGGAACACAGAGACAGACAGACAGATAGAAAGAGTCAGCCGGAGGATGTTGTAGATAATCTTATTTTTCTATCTTATTTGTTTTGTTTTGTTTTTTAGTTTTTATTTGTTTATGTACACATACCTTTTTATGTATACATTGAAAGAAAATATATACATATAAGATGAAAAGGTATGTACACAAAGAAGGGGTAGATTGCATTCAAAAAGGAAGTAGAGCAGCAGGACCAGTTTTGCCTAAGCTGAACCTAATTTTGTTCCTTTATGGAACCTTTACAATTGAATCGTATGAATAATTTTAATAACTAAATGGTGAATTAAAGAATATGTGTACATTTGTAAATATGAACAAGAGTACTTATGAAAACAAGAACTAATTAATAATTTAATATTATTTACATTTAATGTATATTTACATTCATGAACTAATTACCCAGTTTATGAAAATTTTTAATACCCTATAACACAAATTCCATAATCATGCAATCCATACAACAAATGAATATTGCAAACACAATTACACTTTTAAAATGTCAATATATATTCTAAGAACAGTGCAAGAAAATATACATTATATTTGACACATATGCACTATCCCTAAAATTCAATTGAAAATTTTAAACCCCTAAACAAAAACAAAATAGAAGCAAATTGCCACTTAGTATCTGGTCAGTTTATTTCCTTAGGAGAGCCAGGCATCTTGAATACTTAACAAATGAAAACTAGCTATTAACCTAAAAGATGCAGCACAACTGGGGGAGGGGTGAATAAAGTGTGTAAATCATTTTTCTTAACTCCTTCTGTGGATTGATTGAAACCATTTTTAGTACTGTTGAACGACTATTCTTTATACCTAGTCATAGAAACAAAAACTTTAAGATAGGGTGATAGAGAAAAATAGTTCACTGTGCCAGTATTTGTCTTTCTTGCTTTTTGACTCAGAAGGGTCATATGACTTTATAATTTCTTTTCAGGCAAAGTATGGCTGCTTCACAAGGAGAACCTCAAGTGCAGTTTAAGGTAATGAGTACTGGTCAGTGGAAGACTCACTCCTGAACTTCATCAGTTCAGTTAAAAAACAAAACAAAACCAGAAGCAGCTCTACCAAAATCTATGGAATTTAAAATCCCATTAAATACAATGGCATAATAAAATTGTGTCCAGTGTGTAAAATGGCAAAATCAAAGTTTGCTATTTGTAATTTTTGAATATTTTCAAGCTGTGGGGGCATCCATGGCTTAAAAATCTGGGGTTAAGGAGAGCTGACCTTTTTTAAAAATTGGAACAAAGGTTTAAAATTTACAAACAAATTTTAGCTACAAAAATATGCACGGAATTAATATATTTATACATTAATAGAGCAAAGGAAAGAAAAGAAAAATTTCAGAATGAGCAAGCACTGGAATCAGATAGTCTTTATGATTGTTTCAAATATAAGCTTACAAATAAGATTTCCTTCTTTTGGTTGGTGTATCTTTGTTTTCTCTTCTGGAAGTGAGGAGAGAAGATATTTATGTATCACCTTACATCTATTTAACTTTGTCAGGTGAGAAATAAGTTTGCATAAGGCTTCTTCTCTCTTTACTTCTTGCCTGGTATAAAAAAAGATTAAATTCCTTACATGTCTTTTCTTGCAGGACATTGGTAAATTTAAAGGAAGGATATTAATTGTAATTGCCATGAAGTTTTTAATCTATCTTAATCATCTTTAATTTTGTGTTATGCTTTTAGATTTTCATTTCAATTTGTATTTTGTCTTCAATTTTTTCTAAATTTGAGTGTTGTTATTTCTTCCCATTTTTGAGAAAAAATATTACCTTTTCCCATTCTTCTACATGCTTGTTAGTTTCTATGTCTTGAAATTCTTTGAATATTCTGTCCATCTCCATAATTTTATAATTTAATTTCCCATTCTTCTATTTCTGGTGTTTTGTTATTTTTCCAATACTTCACAAGTATTATTCTATCATTTGAAATATAATACATCCATTTTTTTTTCATTTTCTTCATCTGCCATATTTAGTAAAAATATTTCAGGTCTTAGTTTTAAATTTATTCCCAGAATTGTATTTATTGTTTGTTTTATCTGAAACCAGTAATTTTTAACTTTTTCAGATGTCCACCAGGAATGAAATAGGGTTCCTTTTTTTAATGACATTTTCAACATTCATTTTGACAATTTCCATATATTTTGCAGATTTTATATGGGGAAAGATACTACCTATAAAATATTTTATAATAGTTTTCTTTTAAGTCTTGGCAACGTGTGCAATTTAATCTTTTTTCCCCAAGTCTTTTTCCATTGATCTAAATCAAAATTGTTGACAAAATTTTGGGACCACTTTACATATTGTCCTTGATTATTTATTGTTTATAAAGTCTGGACAGTGGTGCTTTCTTGTCTGATATTAGTGTCTCTGCTAATTCTGAATTTTTATCTTCAATTCCCAGTGTTGTCAGTGTTGAATCTTTCTTTTACTAGTAGATATTTAAACCAGTATGTAATTTCCTCTTCTATTTTCAGGTCTTCTGCCGATTTCATCTTCATTTTGTCATTATATTTATTCACAATGTCTTTATGAGTTAGCAGTCCTCATTTCCCCTGGGATCAGTTCTAAAAAGGGCCTCTTGTGGAGATGCCCACAATTTATTTTTGGACAAATAAATTTTTTATATTTTTCCGTTACCATGAATGGGTCTCTTATATAGTGATTACAAAAGTCTTTATTTATTTAAGATTTGTTGTAAAATAAATATGCATGCCAGCCATATCTGTTGTTTGTCCCTTCTATTTTTAATAATCTTTTGGTTTTTAGAGTTAACCATTCCTTGATGCATATCAAGCCACACGCATCAAAGTAAATTCTTAATGTTGGAAGGCCAAGGCCTTGTTAATCTTGGGTATCTTCCATATATTTTAAACTGATTCTGGATCTTTTTTTATCCCTGATAAATTCAATTTTCCCCCTTCCATTCTTTAAAGATCGCTTTGTTTTTTATAATTTGGAGAGTCTGGGAAAGAAAGAGTATCTTAGGCAAAACACACATTTTTTATAGTGGATATTCTGCCAATTACTTTCCGGGCACAGTACGAGGTGTTGGTTTTAACCTTTAAAGCCCTACATGGCTTGGGTCCATCCAATTTTAGGGACTACCTCTTCTCGTATGAACCCCACAGCACCTGCTGCAGCCTATGAAGGAGGAACCTGCTGCAGCCTATGAAGACCAGGCTGTCTCAGACCTCCCAGGGGGCCTTTTCAGCTATTGCCCCCAAGCTGTGGAATGACCTGCTGGATAAGATGCATCTTATTGTATCCTTTGATGACTTCAAAAAAGCCTTAAAGACACATCTCTTCCGGCAGGCATTCCCAGATAATGCTTAATTTCCCCTGGCTCCAAATCTTATGTTTTAGTTTTTCTTCCAGCTCTTTTCTTTTCACATCTAACCTTGCCCATACAGCCCCAGGCATTTTGTTTTTAAGGAATTGTTTTATATTTTTGTATTATGTTTTAATTTGTAGCTAATTTATTCATATTTTAAGGGGTGGGAGTTGGGATGGGATTGTTTTTAATTTTGTACTATTTTAACTCTGTTGTAACCTGCCCCGATTGTTTGTTCAGAGGGGTGGGCTATAAAAATTATTATATTCTAATTAATATTGAGATTTTTAGATCTTTCCATCTTTTTAGTTTTCCACAAATTTATTGCCATACATGTTTACAATTATTTTCAAATAAATCTGAATTTTTTGGTTAGTGTTATACCTAAATATCTCACTTTTTTATTACACACAAAACTGATAAAGAGCTTAAATCTTTGTTTTTTTTTTTTCTTGGTTGATGTTTTTGTAATGAGTTTTGTTTTGCTTTTATTTACTTTTAATCCAGATTTTTTTTCAAATTTTCCTAATCCTGTTATTAATTTGTCTATATCTTTATTTGGATTACTTGGTGAGATTACTAAATCATCTGCATAAACCCTTATTTTCAAAATCTTTTAAAAGATTTATCCAGTTTTATCTGTTGTTCATCACCTTGGGATCCCTGATGGAAGAAAAGACACATTGTTTTTAATTAAGATAATAATAATCAAAATAAATGTTCTGAGATTTTATTATATGAACTAAAATAAATAAATGTGCAAATCATTTTTATTTATGTGGTTTTTATCTTAGTTCACATCAGGCAATTAGAGTAATTTCCATTTTAATGGGAGAGCACTTGTGAGCAATTCCTTAAAAAGGCTGATTTGCAACGAATCTGAAAGAAAAGTAAAAACAGCAACAAAAGCTGAGAATGTTCAGTATGTTTTCATGTACACTCATGTAGTTTTTTTCCTTTTGGTTAGATTAATAATTTAAAATTCCTTTTATACTAGCCATATACAGTACATTTATGCTGGTCTGTGGTTTTCCTCCAATTCTTCTTCCCTCTATCTTTCCAAGCATTGTTGTCTTTTCTAATGGGTCATACTCAATTTCACCATCTTGGCCTCCAGGCAGATTTCATACTTGATCAGGCAGACAGCCAGGACTAGTTTGCAACTGTCAGCCAGAGGGCTTTTTCTGCATCCATCCCTAGACCGTGGAACTGAATATACTATCTAAATGTAAAGCAGCATTGAAGACTAATCTCTTGCAGCAGCCCTATACAGATGATTTTTAAAACAGTAAATTTTAAACACTGAATTTTAAACATAGTTTTAATATGTCTGTGTCTTATTTCTTCTTTTAAAGTGATGTATGTTTTAACTGAATTTGTGTTTTAATGCATATCCATTGATCTATTGTTATCCCCACTTCTATGCATGAGAGAGGCGGGTAAGAAATTTTAATTTTTTATTTCAATTCTATGCTACCTTTCTCCCAGAAAATTTGCAAGATAAAAACATTTTTTTAACTTTACAACAACAACAACTATTATTATTATTATTATTACTAATATCCCGCTGTTCAGCCAAGGCTATCAGAGCGTCTTACAATTTGTTAATTAGACATTTCCCTGCTCTCAGGCTTACAATCTAATAACAAGAAATAATACAAAACATACACAATTTATAAACATACCTAAAACATGTCATATAAAACCACCTTGACACACACACACACACACACATACATATATCCACACTTTGATACATGAATCCTTATGACTTCATCTGGGAGTAGAGAAGGAAAATAAAAGAATGGATAGAGAGAAAAAGAAATCTGGCAAGAGAGAGACAGAAAGAGAGAAAGGCATGCCTAAATAAAAACATTTTTGCTTGCCACAGAAAAGCAAGCAGGGAGGCGTCCAGCCTAGCCTCCTGTGGAAGGGCCTTCCAGAGGCTGGAAGCTCCTCACCACAAGCCTGTGATGATGGCAGAGCCAAGAGAATTGGTCCAAGTCTGATGTGTTCTGCTAGCAGTATGGTGTTCTGCATAACTTAGATAGTTGATATTCTTTCCTCCCATCCCCACTCCTTTTAATGTGTCCAAACCTTCTCTTCATGTGATTTTTTTCTCCATACAAGTTGAAAAAGTAGAGTGACAGAATGCAGACTTGCCTGACCCCTTTGCCAACTTGAAACCATTCTGTTTCTCTGCGTTCTGTTGCAACAGTAGCCTCTTCTCCTAAGTAGAGATTCCTCACCTGGACTATCAAATGTAGGTGCACTCCTATGTCTTTAAGCGTGTTACAGTTTTTTTGTGATCTTGCACCCAAATGTGTAGTTTATAAAGCATATGCTGATTTTTTTCCCCTGGAATTCCTTGGTATGAAATTGTATTCGCCATGTTTTCTGTCATACCCCTTCCTCTATTGTATCTATTGAATTTCTTTCCATAGTTGAAGTCTATGTTGCAGAATGTTCAACATAATTTTGCTTGTATGGGAGATTAATGCAGTGGTCCTGTAGTTACTATAGCCTTTTGCATCTTCTTTTTTGTGGGCTGGCATGTAACAACAACAGCAATTTATTTTGGTCATTCACCAGTACAAAAATATAATACAATTAGTAAAACAAGAAACAAAATTTATCTTTGCCATCTAACATAAATTGTTACTAACCATCTGGATACACATTTTACACATAATTTTGCTACTTTATATATTTAACAGCTTGGTTCTGACCATCCATCAAATAGCATAAATAAATCCATCAATGTGTCCTAGAAATTTAGTTAAAAGAGGGGTAATCAGCTGGTAGCAAAGGTCCTTATAAAACTGACAATACAAAAATATACAAACTGTACTTTTTATAGCACCAGTATCACAAGGACAGAATCAGAATTCATAGGGAATTTCTTCACATTTTCCTCCTAATACTGCTGCATTGAGCTAATGATAAAGCTCTCCTAAATTTATGCACTGTAACATAATATAAGTATGTACCTGGATTAAAAGCCAGTATTTGATTGTTTGCAAATGAGTAATTGGAAAAGGCAACAATTTATCTGACTTTCAGTATCTAGAATCTTTTGCCTTATAACTGATTTTGATTGATCAGTTAAAAAACTTTCTTTTTATTTAAGATACTTAATTTTCTGCCAGTGCTTATCTATATTTAATTCATTTTAATCAAAGGAGAGTCTTTGTTTTACTATATTTTTAGCTCAGTTTATTCTTTTTGGTTTGTATTCCTTAAATTATTTTTGTTTGACTGTGAGGGAAAACTAAAAGGAAGATCCAGAGAAGGCAATTTATCAGCAAAGCTTTAAATTATGTGATTCCTTGCCTCTGCCTGGGCAGTAATAGTGTGAAACCTGCTTTATGTGTATCTCTTCTCGTAACCAACCCAGTATGATATTCAATAATGTTTTCTGAAATAGTTTTGAATTACACAGCTATCTATCACACAAAAGTTTTACAGGTTTATGGGAGATGTCTGGGTTTGTTGCAGTGTAAATGGTGTGTAATTTTATCTGGTTATTACAATTCATGAAGAGTGGGCTCAGCAGTATTGACCTACGTTAACAGAGTAAGTGTCCAAATTGTAATTTGAACCTAGGTTAGTACAGCACCGAGGCACAGAAGTCGTACTTACATTGACTTGTGGAACCAATAGAAATCAACCATAACACAAGATATAGTTTGTAAATAAAAATAATAATAATTATTATTTCTGAATGTTTTTCAACAGCTTGTTTTGGTTGGTGATGGTGGTACTGGTAAAACAACATTTGTAAAACGTCATTTGACTGGGGAGTTTGAGAAGAAGTATGTAGGTATGTTGACTTTTTTTTACATGCTTAAGACATAATATATTCGTGAGATGTAAAACAAGTTTTATGATTATTTTGGACATTTGTACTTAACCCTTCTACTATAGAATCATAGTGTTGGAATAGACCATGAGGCCATTCAGTCCAACTCCCTGGCATGAAGGAATACACCCATCAAAGTACTCCTGCCAGATGGCCATCCAGCATCTGTTTAAAAACCTTCTAAAAAGGAGACTCTATTACTCTCTAATACAACAATATATTCCACTTTTGAATAGCTCTTACCATCAGGAAGTTCTAACTAATGTTTAGTCAGAATCTCATAGAATCGTAGAGTTGGAAGAGACCACAAGAGCCATGAAGTCTAACTCCATTCTGCCATGCAGGAACTCCCAATCAAAGCATTCCCGATAGATGGCCATCCAGCCTCTGTTTAAAGACCTCCAAGGAAGGAGACTCTTTTCCTGTAGTTTGAATCTATTGCTCTTTGTCGTAGAAGCAGAAAACAAGTTTGCTCTATCCTCAACATGACATTCCTTCAAATACTTAAGCAAGGCAATTGTGTCATCTCTTAACCTTTTCTTCCCCAAACTAAACATACACAATTTCCTAAGCTAATCTTCATGAAGCATGGTTTCCAGACCATTCACCATTTTGGTCACTCTCTTCTAGACATAATAATAATATAATGTTTATTTATTTATACCCTCTCTTCAGCCCTAAAGGCTATCAGAGTGGCTTACAAATATTATTTTGACTAGACGGTTCCCTGACCCCAGGCTTACAATCTAAGAAGACACAACACAAAAGGAGAAAGGAATGGTGGTGGGGGATCAGGTCCAAATGTTCTTCTCTCCCTCTGAGGCCTGGACTAAGGCAGATGGACTGGAGGGAGGGCTGGGTTTCATCTAGGACAGGCCTGATGGAATTTGGCCTGTCCTTTCACTCGCTCCTAGGCCAGATGGTGTTGTCATGGAGGGAGGGCTCTTCTACTTGAGGCCAGGCCTGATGGCGTTGATAGGCCTGTCCTTCACTCCCTCCTGGGTCAGATGGTGTAGCACGGGGAGAGGGCTCTTCTACTTGAGGCCAGGCCTCTTTTACTTGAGGCCAGGCCATGTCATTGTCCTATACCCCAACTTGTCAACATCCGTTTTGAATTGTGCTGCACAGAACTGGACATGGCATTCAAGGTGAGGCGTGACTAAAGCAGAACAGATTAATATTACAGTGGTCCCCCAGGATACGAAGCCCCCGGGGAACGAAATCCCTGGGACCCGAAACGTCCGGGGCCGAAAAAAAGCCCCCGGGATCCGAAGAAATCCCCGGGTTGCGAAAAAAAAGCAACCTGGGCCCTTTAACAGCATGCTTCCGGCGCGCTGTGCATTAACTAAAGCGGTCCCCCGGGTTGCAAAACACTTCCGGGTTACGAAAGTAATCCCGGAACGGATTACAGTGGTCCCCCGGGTTACAAAAGGTAATCCTTTGCAGATTACCTTTCGTAACCCGGAAGTCTTCGTTTCCCAGGGGACCACTATTTCTGCCGGACTGCGCGGCTGATTTAAAGGGGCCGCACGGTTTTTCTTATTCGCATCCCGGGGATCCTTCGGATCCCGGGGGATGTTTTTTGGTCCCACCGGTTTCAGGTCATGGGGATTTCGTTCCCCGGGGGATTCGTAAACTGCGGGACCACTGTACTTTCGCAACCTGGGGGACCACTGTATTACTTCCTTCAAATTAGACATTATTCTCCTATCCTTGCTGCTTATAATTCTATTGGCATTCTCAGCTGCCATACCACATCACTGACTCGTGTTCGGACTGAAAATCACTAAGACTACTAGATCCCTTTCACATGTACTGTTCTCAAGCCAGTTGTTACCCATGCAATATCCGTGGGTAATATCTAATATTTCTCCCCACTGAAATTATTTTTCTTTGTATTGGCCCAACTTATCCGTGCTTGGCTTCCCCGTTCTGATATCCCGCCCTTCAACCCTAAAGGCTATCAGAGCAGCTTACAATTTTTTTTTTAATTAGACGGTTCCCTGCCCTCAGGCTTACAATCTAAGAAGACACGACACAAAAGGAGAAGGAAATGGTGTTGGGGAAGGGGGTCAGGTCCAGCAGTTCTTCTCTCCCTCTGAGGCCTGGACCAAGGCAGGTGGACTGGAAGGAGGGCTCGGCTTCTTAATCTAGGACAGACGCGATGAGGTTTGGCCTCTTCTTTCACTCCCTCCTAGGCGACCAGATGGTGTTGTCATGAAGGGAGGGCTCTTCCACTTGAGGTCAGGCCTGACGGTGTTGCTAGGCCTCTCCTAGAGTCCATTCACTCCCTCCTAAGCGACCAGATGGTGTTGTCATGAAGGGAGGGCTCTTTCTACTGTTACCATTATCCTTCCTTTTCCCCTGGTTTGGATTCAAGACATCTTACAGCTGTCAAAACCAAACATCGCTTTGCAAAAAAATCATACTAAAAAAACAAAACAAGTCTTCACTTTCCTGTAGAAAGATAGCAAAGAAAGTGTCCTTCTGACCTCTCCAGAAAGGGAATTCCAGCCACAAGAATATATATATGAGAACATAGTCACTCCTGCCTAAGGATCCTGCCGCTTCCACTTGATTAACCAGATCATCAGTGTTTGTTAGAATCAGATCTAAAACAGCTGATCCCTTAGTTACATCTTCCCTCTTCTGAACAATGACATCTTCTGCAAGGCAAGTGAAGAATTTATTGGTCTGTAAATCTTTGACCGAGTTTGACTTCCAGCAAATATCAAGATAGCTGAAATCTTTCATTACTACTACATCTTTCCTTTTTAATGTGTGGTCATTGATCAAGGACAGCATCATCCAACTCCTCAGTTTGGCTTAAAATTAAAAGGGAGTAAAACAAGAGGGTTGTGGTGTTGGAGGTCTACTATAGCACAACACCACAACCCTCTTGTTTTGCTCCCTTTTAATTTTTACCCAATGGTCTCAGCTTTGTTTCCAGGATTTAAGTTACATTCCAACTGTCTTTGCCTTGGGAAGAGACAAGAACACCGAGCATCTGGTGGACTTAATCTTCCTCCTCAACTGACATTCATTTTCTTGTTTGTTGTGTGTTACTTAGCCTGAGGGCTACAATCAACAGTTTGTAACCTGTTCTGAAATCCTTTTTGCTTTAACAGCAGGGTATAAACTCTAAATAAATAAATTTATAGCCATTTAGCCAAAAAGGATATTATAATTACTCATAAATAGTTAATTCAGCTGACTTACATTTGATTTTATAATCTTCATAAGACATGGCTCAGGAGAAAAAGAGTAAAAAGTTATGTTGAGCAGCATCTTGGTCCTAGCCAGAAGGAGGGGAGTAAGAAAAGACCTCTCAACTGTGGGGAAACAAGGATTTATGAAACAAGAAGGTGGTTTATTTATATTGAATAAACATGTTCAAGTTTCACCAGTATAATACCAAATGTTTAATACAATTCCAGCTACTCTGGGTGTCGAAGTCCATCCCCTTGTGTTCCACACTAACAGAGGTCCCATTAAATTTAACGTATGGGACACAGCAGGACAGGAAAAGTTTGGTGGTCTGCGAGATGGTTATTACATCCAAGGTAAGTGGTCTGAATAACTATTTTATTTGTTCAGCTACCAAAAAATGATGTATTCTGCAAAACATCCAACACATCTGTAACTAATTGTTTCCAACTTGTAGTTTTCATGATATACAATACCACTGGTTAATTCCAAAGATTTCTGCTATAGAGATAAACTAATTTTTCATCAGAATTGTTTATATGTAGTATTTCTGCTAGTACGTAGGTAAAGGAAGCTAGAAATTAATTAAAACAGATTGAGCAAGAGATTATTGCTACCTATAAAGCTCGTTTGTTAAAAGTTCTAGTTTTTAAAAGGGGGTTGCAAACTGCTATTATCCAAAATTAGATTTAAAAAGCGGAGGAAGAATATCAGAATAATTGCCATATCAAAAAAAGATCTAGAGAACATCTCAACAGAATTTAAAGATGATGTAAGAAATAGATTTCTCACTATTAAACCTTGGGAACCAGAAGAACTATGGCTAGAAGTCATGGACATAATCAAAGAGGAATGCAGAACGCCAATACCAGTGGCCCAAAAGAAGGAGAAGAAACGGTGACAGACAAAATGCTTCAAGCAGTTAAAGTAAAAAAGAAAGAAGCAAAAGGAAAGAGACACTAAAGCATAATCAGAGAATGATTAGTATGTAAGGACAAACAGCTCTGCTACAACAATCAATGTAGAGAGAAAAAGCTGACTACAAAAAAGGAAGAACGGGAATTTTGTCCAGAAGATCCTAGAATTCAAAGAAAAAGCTAAACCAAGGATGGTGATGCTCTACAATCAGAAGCGGAGCATAATACATTATCATGGTGAACTAATTTTTTTTAAAAGATGGAAACAATACACAGAAGATCTATATAAAAATGTGAAAGTATGAATGACACATGAGAAGAAGAAACTTAAGAAGATGAACCCCAAATTCTGAAAGCAAAGTGAAAGCCAGACTCAAAGCCTTTGGAAAGCACATATTACCAGAAAGTGATAATATAATAGAACTGCTACAGCCCACAGAGATAGAGTTAATTTTGACTAAAATCTGCCAACAAATGTGTAAAACCAATTCTGTGGTATGCAGACTGGAAAAGATCAATATACGTTCCCATCCACAAAAAAGAAGGCACAAAATATTGCAATAATATAATTTCCCGTGTAAATCACGCTCAAAGTTCTACAGCAAAGATTGTTGCCATATATGGAGTAAGAAATCTCTGAGGTACAAAATGGATTCATGAAAGGAATCACATTACAAATATACTTTAGATAATGAAGTGCACCAGAGAATTCCAGAAGAAAATCAGTATATATTGACTACAGCAAAGCTTTCGACTGTATAGATTACAAGAAGCTATGGCTTGCTCTCAGGGAAATGGGAATGCCACATCTAATTGTCCTGCTGCATAACCTGTACTCGGGACAAGAGGCTAATGTCAGAACAGAATATGGAGAAACACAATGGTTCCCAGTTGCCATAGGGGTCATGCACAGTGCATCCTATCAACTTAATTATTCAACCTATATGCAGAAAATCTAATACACAGAGTGGGGTTGGACTTAGAGGCAGGAGAAGTGAAGATAGAAGGAAGTAACATTAACAACCTAAGGTACACTGATGACAGAATACTACTAGTAGAAATAAACAAATACTAGGAGCAATTACTGAAAAAGATTAAGGAGAAAAGTGCCAAAGATGGATTAATACTGAACATTAAAAAGCCAAAACCAATTAAGACAGAGGATCTATGTTGATTTTTCTTAGACAAGAAAATTGAAATACTCAAAGATTTCCCATATCTTGTCTCAAATATTGATCTGAATGGAGACTGCAATTAAGAAAACAGAAGAATAGGATTGGTAAACTGTGGAAGAACTGGAGAAAATAATAAAATGTAAGGACAGAACACTTTAGTGATGATAATTCAAACCATTGTATTGCCCATCACAGATGTGAGAGCTAAACTGTAAAAAAAAAATTGACAGGAATAAAATCAACTACCGTATATACTCGTGAATAAGTCGAAGTCATGTATAAGTCGAGGGAAGGTTTCAGGGTCAAAATCCTGGATTTTGATATGACCCGTGGATAAGTCAGGGGTAAAACTTCTATTAGGAAGGATGGAAAGGGGGAAATACCACTTATGTTCTTCCTTCTCTGGACCTCTCCCAACCTATTCCCAGCTGCTAGAGGAGAGGTTTAAACATTGGATTGAGAAAGGAAGCAAGTGGATTTGAATAGAGGTTTTTCCTGGGGAAGCCAGGTCTTGCAAAAAACAAAATAAAAAACAAACAAACAAGTAGATTTAAATAGAGAGGCTTTTCCTGGGGAAGGCAGGTCTTGCAAAAAAGCAAGTGGATTTGAATGGAGAGGTTTTTCTGGGGAAGCCAAATCTTGCAAAAGGGAAGCAAGTGGGATTTGAATGGAAAGGTTTTTCCTGGGGAAGTCAGGTCCTGCAAAAAGCAACTGGATTTGAATGGAGATGTTTTTTTCTGGGGAAGCCAGGTTTTGGAAAAAGCAAGTGGATTTGAATGGAGAGGTTTTTCTGAGGAAGCCAAATCTTGCAAAAAGCAAGTGGATTTGAATGGAGAGAATTTTCTGAGGAAGCCAAATCTTGCAAAAGGAAAGCAAGTGGATTTGAATGGAGAGGTTTTTCCTGGGGAAGTCAGGTCTTGCAAAAAGCAAGTGGATTTCAATGGAGAGGTTTTTCTGGGGAAGGTCTTGCAATAAAGCAAGTGGATTTGAATGGAGAGGTTTTTCTGGGGAAGTCTTGCAATAAAACAAGTGGATTTCAGTTGAGAGGTTTTTCCTGGGGAAGATAGGTCTTGCAAAAAGGAAGTGGATTTAAATGGAGAGGTTTTGTCAAGGTAATAACTTCAATAAAGAAAACTCCAAGCCAAATTTCAGTTCCTTCAGGTAACTTTATCATGCATGATAGCTCATGGGATAGAATCGGCATAATGAGCTGGTGAAACATGGCATAGATTGGTTTTATCAAAATACGAAATTCAAATCATACATGCGCAGTTTAACATTCATCATCATCATATATACCTGTATTGTTCAGCTAGTCTAAACTGGTTTTCCTCTTTGCTGGCCTGAACTTTCTCTTAAATAAGGAAAATTGCAACACCAATGAATGTCTTTGCAGAAAGCGTTATCAACTTAGCTGGCTGGCAGTAACCTTGAGAGAGGCCCATCTCTTTCAGCCTCTTAGGAGAAATGTGCTTTCTTTAGTCTTTCTCATTTTGGGTTACTTGCCCTCCCATCCTCCTGCATTTCAATCTTGCCCATCCTTCCTCAGCCCCTCAGGCTGAATTTAAAGTGCAATTCATAGAATCATAGAATCCTAGAGTTGGAAGAGACCCCAAGAAGGGCCCTGATCCAGTCCAACCCCCTTCTGCCATGCAGGAACTCTCCATCAAAGCATGCCCGACAGATGGCCATCCAGCCTCTGCTTAAAGACCTCTAAGGAAGGAGACTCCATCATTCTCCGAGGGAGTGTGTTGCACCGTCGAACAGGCCTTACTCTCAGGAAGTTCCTCCTAATGTTGAGGTGGAATCTCTTTTCCTGCAGTTTATATCCATTGTTCCGCGTTCTAGTCTCTGGAGCAGCAGAAAACAACCTTGCTCCCTCTTCAATATGACATCCCTTCAAATATTTGAACAGGGCTATCATATCGCCTCTTAAACTTCTCTTCTCCAGGCTAAACATCCCCCGCTCCCTAAGGCGTTCCTCATAGGGCATGGTTTCCAGACCCTTCACCATTTTAGTTGCCCTCCTTTGGACATGCTCCAGTTTCTCCACATCCTTTTTGAATTGTGGTGCCCAGAACTGGACACAGTATTCCAGGTGGGGCCCGACCAAAGCAGAATAGAGCGGCACTATTACTTCCTTTGATCTAGACACTATACTTCTATTGATGCAGCCTAGAATAGCATTGGCCTTTTCTGATGCCGCATTGCACTGTTGACTCATGTTCAGCTTATGGTCTACTTGGACCATCTTCTGCACGCAGTGGCCCTACTGTTTCCTTCTTCTTCCTTTTGCTTCGGACATACCCAAAAAAGCCCTTTTTATTGTTCTTAACCTCTCTAGCAATCCTGAGTTCATTTTGCGCTTTAGCTTTTCTGACTTTATCCCTACACATGATTGCTATTTGTTTGAATTCATCTTTGGTGATATCCCCATTTTTCCATTTCTTATACATGTTCTGCTTAAAACTTAGCTCAGTTGAAAGTTCCTTAGTCATCCATCCTGGCTTCTTGAGACATCTTCCATTTTTCTTCCTCATTGGAACTGTTTGAAATTGCGCCTTCAGTATCTCCTTTTTGAGAAACTCCCATCCGTCTTGAACTCCCTTCTCTTTTAGTATTCCTGACCATGGGATCACCCCCAGTATTTCTCTAAGTTTATTGAAATTAGCTCTCCTAAAGTCTAGAGAACTATGCCTAGCTTCACCTTTCTGCTGTATAATAAACTCCCACCTAAGGATCCAACCACTTGCACCCCATCAACTAGGTCTTCCCTGTTGGTTAAGATCAGATCTAAAATGGCTGATCCCCTTGTTGCCTCTTTCACCTTTTGGACAATGAAATTGTCTTCCAGGCAAGTGAGGAATTTGCTAGACCTTGAGGATTTGGATGAGTTTGACTTCCAGCAAATATCAGGATAGTTGACTATTCTCTCCATCCCTTTTGCCTTCCAGAATAATGTCTCCCTCCCCCTTATAACTCAGTTTAAAGCCCTCCTGATCATATTCTTCAGACTGTAGGCAAAAACATTTTTGCCAACTGGCGTGAGATGCAGCCCATCCCTTGCCAGAAATCCCTCTTCATGGAACCACAGCCCATGATCCAAGAATCCAAACCTCTGCTGTTTTCCTCTCCCTTCCTGGACCATGCCCTTCTACCGGGAGAAGAGATGAAATGACAACCTGTGCATCCATCTCTTTCAGCTTCCTACCCCGATCCTCATAATCCCTTTTGATATTCTGAAGGCTGTGCCTTGCAGTATCATTGGTTCACACATGAAGCAAACGAAAGGGGCAATGGTCAGTAGGCTTGACAAGTCTTGTCAGCCTCTCCGTCACATGATGGATCTTTGCTCCAGGGAGACAGCACACCTCCCGTGACATCTTGTCAGGCCCACAAACCACTGCTTCTGTACCCCTCAGCAAGGAGTCAGTCAAAATAAAAAACAAACAAACAAGTAGATTTAAATAGAGAGGCTTTTCCTGGGGAAGGCAGGTCTTGCAAAAAAGCAAGTGGATTTGAATGGAGAGGTTTTTCTGGGGAAGCCAAATCTTGCAAAAGGGAAGCAAGTGGGATTTGAATGGAAAGGTTTTTCCTGGGGAAGTCAGGTCCTGCAAAAAGCAACTGGATTTGAATGGAGATGTTTTTTTCTGGGGAAGCCAGGTTTTGGAAAAAACAAGTGGATTTGAATGGAGAGGTTTTTCTGAGGAAGCCAAATCTTGCAAAAAGCAAGTGGATTTGAATGGAGAGTTTTTTCTGAGGAAGCCAAAACTTGCAAAAAGCAAGTGGACTTGAATGGAGAGAATTTTCTGAGGAAGCCTGTCCAGTTCTGGGCACCACAATTCAAAAAGGATGTGGAGAAACTGGAGCGGGTCCAAAGGAGGGCAACTAAGATGGTGAAGGGTCTGGAAACCATGCCCTATGAGGAACGCCTTAGGGAACTGGGGATGTTTAGCCTGGAGAAGAGAAGGTTAAGAGGTGATATGATAGCCCTGTTTAAATATTTGAAGGGATGTCATATTGAGGAGGGAGCAAGCTTGTTTTCTGCTGCTGCAGAGATTAGAACGCGGAACAATGGATATAAATTGCAGGAAAAGAGATTCCACCTCAACATTAGGAAGAACTTCCTGAGAGTAAGGGCTGTTCGACAGTGGAACACACTCCCTCGGAGGGTGATAGAGTCTCCTTCCTTGGAGGTCTTTAAGCAGAGGCTGGATGGCCATCTGTCAGGGATGCTTTGACTTGGAGTTCCTGCATGGCAGGGGGTTGGACTGGATGGCCCTTGTGGTCTCTTCCAACTCAATGATTCTATGATTCTATGATTCTATAAGCCAAATCTTGCAAAAGGAAAGCAAGTGGATTTGAATGGAGAAGTTTTTCCTGGGGAAGTCAGGTCTTGCAAAAAGCAAGTGGATTTCAATGGAGAGGTTTTTCTGGGGAAGGTCTTGCAATAAAGCAAGTGGATTTGAATGGAGAGGTTTTTCTGGGGAAGCCAGGTTTTGGAAAAAGCAAGTGGATTTGAATGGAGAGGTTTTTCTGGGGAAGCCAGGTTTTGGAACAAGCAAGTGGATTTGAATGGAGAGGATTTTCTCGGGACGGTCTTGCAATAAAGTAAGTGGATTTGATTGGAGAGGTTCTTTCTCCTGTGGCAGCCAGGTTTTGGAATAACAAGTAAATTTGAATGGAAAGGTTTTTCCTGGGGAAGCCAGATATTGGAAAAGGGAAGCAAGTGGATTCGAATTGAGTGGTTTTTCCTGGGGAAGCCAAAGCTTGCAGAACGGAGCAAGAGAGAAGTAAGTTTTTAAATGGGAATTTTTCCTCTTTGAAAGGCTTTCTAAATGGAGCAGAGACAGTCAAGTGCATTTATTTATTTATATTAAAGTATTTATACCCCATCCTTCAGCCTTAAAAGCTATCAGAGTGGCTTACAATTATTATTTTTAATTATATGGTTCCCTGCCCTCAGGCTTACAATCTTTTAAATGGGAAGTTTTTCTGCTAGGAAGCCAAGGCTTGGAAATGGACCGGATGGGGAAAGAACTGGTGCCCAAGGAAGATAGGGGCAACTCAGACTTGCTTGCTTTGGGACCCTACTAAGCACTGCTGCTTAATTGACCATTCTATAAGTCTACCCCAAGATTTTAGAGGCAATTTTGGGGCATAAATTTCTCGACTTATAGTCGAGTATATACGGTAATTTGAGATGTGGTGCTGGAGAAGACTACTGAAAATACCATGGATGGCCAAGAAGACAAGCAAATATGTCCTAGAACAGATCAAGCCAGAACTTTCTCTGGAAGCCATTATGATTAAACTGAGACTGTCATACTTTAAGGCCACATCATTGTTATGAAAAGTCATGAATCACTGGAAGGGACAGTAATGCTAGCAAAGGTTTAGGGGAATAGAAACAGAGGCAGACTGAACACCTGATAGCTCAACTCAACCAGGGAGGACATAGACTGGGCTTGCAGGGCCTGAGATGTTGAGAACATGGAGGTGTCTCATCCTGAGGTCACCGTGAGTCAAAGTCAAGTTGATAGCATTTACAACAGCAAAATTTCTTAATAATGGAGCTGTTCTAAATGCAATGAAGCATTATTTAAGTAGCAGACCAATTGTACTCAAAATTTTTACCCTTGGGACTTCCCATTATATCTACATGCAGATTCACCCACCAATACACTGAATATATATAATTTATTAATAAAAATATTTTGTTTATTTTGTGTGCATATTTTTATTTGCAGATTTATATATATTTATATTTTATGATTTTATATCAAAATAACATTTAAATTATAAGAATTTTATTTAAGTAAATTAAATATTTAACACATGTGTAATTTTTACATACAAAAGTTTGGAAAGAAGAAGAGGAGGAGGAGGGCCTCCAAGTTCTGCTCCCCTCTGTCACACTTTTTAAGAAGCATAAAAATAGACTGTTAAATGATGTAGAGCGTTTTTTGTGGGGGGGGGGGGGTAAATAATCAAATTATATCAGAACTTGAATTCTCAGTTTTACATTTCATGAGTCATGCTAGTGATGAGACACAACAAAATTAACTTTCAGCTCAGTGTGCCATCATCATGTTTGATGTCACATCAAGAGTTACATACAAGAATGTACCCAACTGGCATAGAGATCTGGTACGAGTGTGTGAGAACATCCCAATAGTTTTATGTGGCAACAAAGTGGATATCAAAGACAGAAAAGTCAAAGCAAAGTCAATTGTGTTTCATCGAAAGAAGAACCTGCAGGTAAGAGCAAGATTTATAGTGGAAATGTTATTTAAAACTGAAAGACAAAGCAAGAAACTAGTTGCTGGTATAATTATCTGGAAATTATATTCCTCTAATATAATTCAGGATTCTACAATTCGGTAGCCTCTCCATTTTCATGGGGGATCCGTTCAGGACCCACCCACCCACCCGAAAATGAAAAATCATCAGTATTCAAGCCCCATTGGCTTGAATAGCAGTGCACCCCCGATTTTGTCCCCCTCCATTTGCTGCCCGCAAATAGGCGAGGCATTCAAGTTCAAAGTCTGCAAAACAGAGGGACACTGTATAACATCAATGGCAGCACTTATAATTTCTTCCCCATCTTTCTCCATGGATTGAGGGAAAGAACAACAGCAGATTAACTTAAGTTAAAAACACACATCACTTTAAAAGAATAAACAAGATATACATACAAAAACAATTATTATTATTATTATTATTATTATTAACCTTTATTTATATAGCACTGTAAATTTACACAGTGCTGTACATACAATCTTAAATTAGACGGATCCCTGCCCTCAGGCTTACAGTCTAAAAGAGACAACACAAAAGGAAGAGAACAATCTACATTTAAAATTCATCATTTAAAATTTACAATTTCAAAATAACTTAGATAGGCCTGTCAGAAGAGACTGGTCTTTAATGTTCTTTTCAGACAGCATATTTAGTTGTCCAGTTTCTTTTGGCAAGTCATTCCACAGACTAAGGGCAGCAGGAAAAAAATCTTCTGGCTGACAGTTGCTAACCTAGTCCTGACTGGCAGGAATACATGTCCCTCTGAGATCCTTAGAGTACAGGGTGGATTATATGGGATTATATATAATCCTTTTCCTAGAGTCATTTAAAATTATCTTTTCAGTTGATATGGATGTATGCAGCATGGATAGTTTCCAGTAAAATCAAGATTAAACTGGATTGGTAATAATTCCTAAAGTATAGTGGGCCATTGGTATCAACTGGGGATCCCCCATTAGATATCAAAATCCATGAATACTCAAGTCCTACAATGTACACTGAGGTTTTATCTAGTGTTCCTTAAACAAAATGGTAAAATCAAGGTTTGTCATTTCAATGACAGGGTGTATTTTTAACCCGTAAATGGATGGAATCTGTGGATACAGAATCTATGGATAAGAGAGGCCAACTGTACTGTTAGGTAGATTTGTAATTGGTTGACCAGCCAAATACAAAGGATTCTATACATACAGAAATGACCAGTGGGGTACCACAACGTTCAGTTATGGGGCCCAGTTCTTTTTGACATCTTTGCCAATGACTTGAATGAAAGAATATTGGGCATACTCATCAAATTTGCAGATAACACCAAATTAGGAGGAGTGGTTTAATACCTCAGAAGAGAGGATCCTAATTCAAAATAACCTGAATAGATTAGAAAGCTGGATCAAAACTAACCGAAATGCACAGATATAGGATGGGGGACTGTTAGGCTTTGAGGCCTGAGTATGAAATGTACAGATGTGCACAAAAAGGGAAAAACAGGAATTATGGCTAGACTTGTTTACAGCTGAAGGCTGGGAGCAAACAGCGCTCAAGGTCAGCATGTGCTTGCTTACACGTAAACCTAATGAAAACAACTGTGTCTTCCTAACTGAGGGGACAACAAAACAGGCTATACAAACGGAAGTAGAATCACCAAATGAGGTTGGGTTTGTGGCCACATGACACAAGTCTATAGCCAGCCTACACAACTCAATGAGGGTGGTTGGGTAATTGTTCTCTCCTCTTAATGACTGTCTTGCGGCGGTAATGGATTGGATGAGGGAAAACAAATTGAAACTGAATCCAGACAAAACGGAGGTACTAACAGTCACAGGCCCAAAACCAGGCTTGGGAATACAGTCTCCAGTCCTGGATGGAGTCACACTCTCCTCTAAGGACTGTGTTCGCAGTCTGGGGGTACTCCTAGATTCGTCGCTCCACATGACCTGTCAGGTGAATGCGACGGTCAAGAGTGCCCATTATCAGCTTCGGCTGATACGCCAGCTGCGCCCTTTCCTGGACATGAGGGACCTGGAAACTGTGGTACATGCTCTGGTAACCTCACGCCTGGATTTCTGTAATGCGCTCTACATGGGGCTACCCTTGTGCTTAACCCGGAAACTTCAACTGGTCCAAAATATGGCAGCCAGGCTTGTAACTGGAACATCAAGGAGAGAGCACATAACACCGGTGCTCAAGGCTCTCCACTGGCTGCCAATTAGTTTCCGGGCACAGTATAAGGTGCTGGTTTTAACCTTTAAAGCCCTACATGGCTTGGGTCCACCTTATCTCAGGGACCGCCTCTCCCCGTACGACCCCCCCCCCCCGCATACTCCGGTCCTCTGGGAGGAACCTGCTACAGCCGGTGAAAACTAGGCTGTCGCAGACCTCCCAGAGGACTTTTTCCGCGACCGCTCCCAAACTTTGGAATGGTCTGCCGGATGAGATGCGTCTTATAACATCTCTTGACTGCTTTTAAAAAGCTCTGAAGACGCATCTCTTCCGGCAGGCCTTCCCTGACACCTCTTAGATCCCAGCTCCGAATGGGACCTATAAATTGAATTTGACCCCTTGCCTGGTGCTATTTTTTCCTCAATGTAAGAACTATGGAGGATGAATCATGTTTTTAATGTTGTTGATTTTAAATTATTGCTAATTTAATTTATTTTTAAGGGGTGGGTGGCTGGGAATGGGTCAATGAAGTGTTTTAATTTGTATGTTTTAATCTTGTTGTACCCCACTCCGATTGTACTCACAGAGGAGCGGGCTAGAAATAAAGATTATTATTATTATTATTATTATTATTATTATTGATGGTTGGAGAGATTTGCCGGACGAGTGTGTGTATATTTGTAAATACAGTAACTTAAGAATAAAGCCTCTGAGAAGATAGTTTTGGCTCCAGTCTGTTTCATCAACTGGGAGGAGGATTCCTGATAAGGCCGAAGCTTCAGAGTTGCCGGTATCGGAGGCATCAGAGATTGCCTGAACTGCGCACTTCTGCTTATTTACACTAACAGGGACACCTGGCTGAACAAGACTTATACATGTGAAAGGAATCTAGGATTCCAAGTAGACTGAGTCAACAGTATGATGTGGCAGCTAAAAAGGCCATTGCGATTATAGGCTGCATTGATAGAAGTATTGTGTTTAGATCAAGGGAAGTAATAGTGCCACTCTATTCTGCTTTGGTCAGGCCCCACCTGGAATAATATTGTGTCCAGTTCTGGGCACCACAATTCAAAAAGGATGTGGAGAAACTGGAGCGGGTCCAAAGGAGGGCAACTAAGATGGTGAACGGTCTGGAAGTCATGCCTTATGGGGACTGCCTTAGAGAAGTGGGGATGTTTAGTCTGGAGAAGGGAAGGTTAAGAGGTGATATGATAGCCTTGTTTAAATATTTGAAGTGATGTCATATTGAGGAGGGAGCAAGCTTGTTTTCTGCTGCTGCAGAGACTAACTTCAGGAAAAGAGATTCCACCTCAACATTAGGAGGAACTTCCTGACAGTAAGGGCTGTTCGACAGAGGAACACACTCCCTCGGAGAGTGGTGGAGTCACCTTCCTTAGAGATCTAAGAGAGGCTGGATGGCCATCTGTCAGGGATGCTATATAGAAATATACTTCTATTGATGCTGCCTAAAATAGCATTGGCCTTTTTAGCTGCTGCATCGCACTGTTGACTCATGTTCAACTTATGGTCTACTTCTCCTACTGGGAGAAGAGATGAGATGACAACCTGTGCATCCATCTCTTTCAGCTTCCTACCCCGATCCTCATAATCCCTTTTGATCTTCTGAAGGCTGTGCCTTGCAGTATCATTGGTTCACACATGAAGCAAAAGAAAGGGGCAATGGTCAGTAGGCTTGACAAGTCTTGTCAGCCTCTCCGTCACATGATGGATCTTTGCTCCAGGGAGACAGCACACCTCCCGAGACATCTTGTCAGGCCCACAAACCACTGCTTCTGTACCCCTCAGCAAGGAGTCCCCACCACCACCACACGCTTTCCTCCGAGGCTTAGCAGCGGCTGTTCCCTTTGGTGCTATTCTCACACTCCCCTTCTCTGTCCCTAATGTCTGTCCCTCCTGCTTTTCCTCATCTTCTCTGATAACAGAGAGAGATTCAAAGCGATTCTGTAGCTGCAAGCTCACAGAACGAACCCTGGTTTCCCTACTTCTGTGTGTGATATTCCTCCAACCATCTACTTCCGTTGTGTGTGTGAAGTGACCCCTTCTTCCCCAGCAACTTTCTCTGTATGTTTCCTGTCCAAGGCCATCCGGTCCATTCTGTTCAGGAGAACCTCTTGCTCTCTATGATGCTAAAGTGTAGACACCTGGGCCTCCAACTACTGAACTCTCTCTTCTAAGAGGGCTACCAACTTGCACTTGGTGCAGGTGAAGTTCCCCACATCTGTAGGCAAGAAGACAAACATCCCACAGGTGTTGCAGGTGACTGCAATAGGTCCCTCAGTGTCCATAATGAGAAGTCTTAAGGAGGCACTGAAACAAGACTGTGGGCTTCCCTTGCTAGACTTGGCCTTTGTCCCCAAGCTCTGTCAATGAGTTCAAATCACGGGGCCTATAGATATGTAGAGAGCTCTTGGCTACTAGCTCCCTCCAAAGACAGGTCTCTGATCCACTTCCTCTGATGTTTCAGGCCAGCTTCTCTTCTATTCTCCAAAACCTCCTTGATTAGATAAGAAATGGGGCGCGCCCCTGCAAGCCTTCTGTATCCTTAGAGTTCTGGTTTCTCCCAGCAGTGACTCCCAGAATGTAATGGCTCTAGCGTAAATTAGTTAAGATTAGATCTCACCCAAGCACATGGACTAGAAACTCCTCCTTCTTCTCTTTCTTAAAGGAATCTCTCTGCAAGCCCTCTGTACCCTTAGAGTTCTAGTTTCTCCCTGCAGTGACTCCCAGAAAGCAAAGGAAAAGAGATTCTACCTAACGTTAGGAGGAACACACTCTCTTGGAGAGTGGTGGAGTCGCCTTCCTTGGAGGTCTTTAAACAGAGGCCGGATGGCCAATTGTCTCAGGGATTGTTTTGACTGGGAGTTTCTGCATGGCAGAATGGGGTTAAATTGGAGCCCTGGTGGCGCAGTGGTTAAATGCCTGTACTGCAGCCACTTATGCAAAACCTTAAGATTGTGAGGACAATTCCAGCAAAAGGGCTCAAGCTTGACTCAGGCTTCCATCCTTCCGAGGTCGCTAAAATGAGTACACAGATTGTTAGGGGCAAATCAATCCCTGAGACAATTGGCCATCCAGCCCCTGCTTAAAGACCTCCAAGAACGGCGACTCCACCACTCTCCAAGAGAGTGTGTTCCAGTGTTAAACAGCCCTTTCAGTCTGGAAGTTGTAAACTGCTTAGACACTGCTTAGGCGGTATGAAGCGGTATATAAATGAAGCTGCTTTTTGTTTATTTTGTTTGACCTTAGAATCATAGAATCACATAGTTGGAAGAGACCCCAAGGGCCATCCAGTCCAACCCCATTCTGCCATGCAGGAACTCCCAGTCAAAGCATCCCCATTGACAGATGGCCATCCAGCCTCTGCTTAAAGACCTCTAAGGAAGGAGACTCCATCATTCTCCGAGGGAGTGTGTTCCACTGTCGAACAGGCCTTACTCTCAGGAAGTTCCTCCTAATGTTGAGGTGGAATCTCTTTTCCTGCAGTTTGCATCCATTGTTCCGAGTCCTGTTCTCTGGAGCAGCAGAAAACAAGCTTGCTCCCTCCTCAATGGGACATCCCTTCAAGTATTTGAACAGGGCTATCATATCTCCTCTTAACCTTCTCTTCTCCAGGCTAAACATCCCCAGCTCCCTAAGGCGTTCCTCATAGGGCATGGTTTCCAGACCCTTCACCATTTTAGTCGCCCTCCTTTGGACACCCTCCAGTTTCTCCACATCCTTTTTGAATTGTGGTGCCCAGAACTGGACACAGGATTATTCCAGGTGGGGCCTGACCAAAGCAGAATAGAATGGCACTATTTTTTCCCTTGATCTAGACACTATACTTCTATTGATGCAGCCTAAAATTGCATTGGCCTTTTTAGCTGCCGCATCACACTGTTGACTCATTTTCAACTTATGGTCTACTTGGACTCCTAGATCCCTTTCACACGTACTTTCATTCAGCCACGTGTCACCCATCCTATATCTGTGCATTTCATTTTTGCGCCCTAAGTGCAGTACCTTACATTTCTTGGCACTGAATTTCATTTTGTTAGCGTTGGCCCGGCTTTCTAGTCCTCGTGGTTTTCTAACTATGATTCTATAAATCCTTACTTTCCTTTATACTTTTGCAGTTTACCTTTATCTTTTTTATCCATAAAGAAAGTAAATAGGCATCAAATTGGCTACTGCACACTTGAGATCAGTTGGCAGGCAAAGACAGTGCTAGAGAGGTAAAATTTCTGGAAGTTTGAACCCATAATGGGACTTTTTTTTACTCGTGTATAAGTTGACTGCATGTATAAGTCGAGTTGAGGTTTTAGGGCCAAAATTATGGATTTTGATATGACCCATGAATAAGTTGGGGGTATAATTTAGGGGCATATGACAAAGGATGTAAAGGACAAAGCAAGGGAATCTGCGAAGTGCCAGTTGCAACACACTCTCTTTCCTTGCAAATGCAGTGGGTCTTTGGAATCTCTCTAGCAAATAGCAATAAACTTGCATACAGAAATGTACCCTTTTCCTTGCAAATCCAGCGGGACTTTGACTCTCTCCTTAGGAAACAGCAACAAACACACAGACACACACACACACACACAGAGAGAGAGAGAGAGAAACACACCTCCTTTCCTTGCAAATCCGAAAGAGGAAATGGAGGACTTTGTGGGTACTACACTTGCCTGCTGTGAGTCTATTTTACTTTTTTTTTTCTTTTTTTTCCTTTTTTTTTTTTTTTGCTTGTTTTGGGTATCCGTGTGGGTGGGTGGATCCCCACTGTATTACCGTATTGCCCCATGTATAAGTCTATCCAGGATTTTGGAGCTCATTGTGGGGAATATAGTCGAGTATATACAGTATCTGCTTTTTCAAAAAGCAAAATGCCTTGGTCTACCCAACACCAGCCCAGAGGCTCAAAAGGCAATGGAGGACTTAGGTGAAGGAGGAGGATTGTCTTGGCCCACCTAGCACCAGCCCAGACTCTCTCTCCTTCAGCCTGAGAGGGAAGAGGGACCCTGAATTCTCCTCCTGCCTCATCCCCAATTTCCAATGAAGGCCAGCTGGAGATGCTGAAGGGATTTGCCCCCCCTTAGAGCTTGTGTATTTTTTCTATCTTAATCTGCAAGGAATATTTACTGATAGTTATTCTTTTTACTTGTTTTGCTTTATTAATTATATGTATTTTTTCCTGCTGTTGATTTGCTATGTATTTTGTTGTTGTTATTTACTGGTATAGTTAATTGTTATTTTATTTTATTGTCATTGCTTAATATATTGCTATGTTATATTTGCTTTTTATTTCATTTGTATTATTATTGCTTTGTATTTCCCTATGTTGTAAACCGCCTGGATTCCCTGTGATTGGACGGCATATAAATAAACCATATTATTATTATTATTATTATCATCATCATCATCATCATCATCATCTTGTAAAACAAGAACACAAAACTTCTAATGATACTTTTTGTACAAGGGATAGGGAAAGTACAGTCATGAGTAAAACTGAGCCCTATTATTTTGGTTAAAGCCCTTCCTAATTCCCATACAGATCTGGATGTTTAATGTATTTATTTATTACAGTATTTGTTTGGAGTATATATACTGCGCTATTATTATTATTATTATTAACCTTTATTTATATAGCACTTTAGGTTTACACAGTGCTGTACATATAAACTTATAATTAGACGGTTCCCTGCCCTCGGGATTACAATCTAAAAGACACGACACAAAAGGAGAAGGGAAAGGTGATGGGGAAAGGTATCAGGTCCGGTGGTTCGTCTCTCCCTCTGACGCCTGGGCGAAGGCGGATGGACTAGAGGGAGGGCTCGGCTGCATAATGCACAGTTAAAACAGGGCAGACAAAGTTACACTAGGCTTGTTGGAGCTTACCTCTCCCCTCAAGATGGTAGATGAAGGGAAGGCTCTTCTTGCTTGCAGGCAAGGCCTATTAGAGCTGCCATGCCTTTCTCTCTTGCTCAAGATGGAGGCTGAAGGGAGGGCTCTTCTTGCTTGCAGGCAAGGCCTGTTGGATCTGGTCTGTCTTTCTTCCTCAAGATGGAGGCTGAAGGGAGGCTCTTCTTACTTACAGGGAAGGCCTGTTGGATCTGGTCTGTCTTTCTTCCTCAAGATGGAGGCTGAAGGGAGGGCTCTTCTTACTTACAGGCAAGGCCTGTTGGATCTGGTCTGCCTTTCCTCCTCAAGATGGTGGCTGAAGGGAGGGCTCTTCTTACTTACAGGGAAGGCCTGTTGGATCTGGTCTGTCTTTCTTCCTCAAGATGGTGGCTGAAGGGAGGGCTCTTCTTACTTGCAGGGAAGGCCTGTTGGATCTGGTCTGCCTTTCCTCCTCAAGATGGTGGATGAAGGGAGGGCTCTTCTTACTTGCATTAAAGGACTGTTGGATCTGGTCTGTCTTTCCTCCTCAAGATGGATGCTGAAGGGAGGGCTCTTCTTGCTTGCAGGCAAGGCCTATTAGAGCTGCCATGCCTTTCTCTCTTGCTCAAGATGGTGGCTGAAGGGAGGGCTCTTCTTGCTTGCAAGCAAGGACTGTTGGATCTGGTCTGTCTTTCCTCCTCAAGATGGAGGCTGAAGGGAGGGCTCTTCTTGCTTGCATTAAAGGACTGTTGGATCTGGTCTGTCTTTCTTCCTCAAGATGGTGGCTGAAGGGAGGGCTCTTCTTACTTACAGGGAAGGCCTGTTGGATCTGGTCTGTCTTTCTTCCTCAAGATGGTGGCTGAAGGGAGGGCTCTTCTTACTTGCATTAAAGGACTGTTGGATCTGGTCTGTCTTTCCTCCTCAAGATGGATGCTGGAGGGCTCTTCTTGCTTGCAGGCAAGGCCTATTAGAGCTGCCATGCCTTTCTCTCTTGCTCAAGATGGTGGCTGAAGGGAGGGCTCTTCTTACTTGCAGGGAAGGCCTGTTGGATCTGGTCTCCCTTTCCTCCTCAAGATGGTGGATGAAGGGAGGGCTCTTCTTGCTTGCATTAAAGGACTGTTGGATCTGGTCTGTCTTTCCTCCTCAAGATGGATGCTGAAGGGAGGGCTCTTCTTGCTTGCAGGCAAGGCCTATTAGAGCTGCCATGCCTTTCTCTCTTGCTCAAGATGGTGGCTGAAGGGAGGGCTCTTCTTGCTTGCAAGCAAGGACTGTTGGATCTGGTCTGTCTTTCCTCCTCAAGATGGTGGCTGAAGGGAGGGCTCTTGCTTGCAGGCAAGGCCTGTTGGATCTGGTCTGTCTTTCCTCCTCAAGATGGTGGCTGAAGGGAGGGCTCTTCTTACTTGCAGGCAAGGCCTGTTGGATCTGGTCTGTCCTTCCTCCTCAAGATGGTGGCTGAAGGGAGGGCTCTTCTTACTTGCAGGGAAGGCCTGTTGGATCTTGGTCTGTCTTTCCTCCTCAAGATGGTGGCTGAAGGGAGGGCTCTTCTTACTTACAGGGAAGGCCTGTTGGATCTGGTCTGTCTTTCCTCCTCAAGATGGTGGATGAAGGGAGGGCTCTTCTTACTTATAGGCAAGGCCTGTTGGATCTGGTCTGTGTTTCCCCCTCAAGATGGTGGATGAAGGGAGGGCTCTTCTTACTTACAGGGAGGGCCTGTTGGATCTGGTCTGTCTTTCCTCCTCAAGATGGTGGCTGAAGGGAGGGCTCTACTTGCTTGCAGGCAAGGCCTGTTGGATCTGGCCTGTCTTTCCTCCTCAAGATGGTGGATGAAGGGAGGGCTCTTCTTACTTACAGGGAAGGCCTGTTGGATCTGGTCTGTCTTTCCTCCTCAAGATGGTGGCTGAAGGGAGGGCTCTACTTGCTTGCAGGCAAGGCCTGTTGGATCTGATCTGTCTTTCCTCCTCAAGATGGTAGCTGAAGGGAGGGCTCTTCTTACTTACAGGGAAGGCCTGTTGGATCTGGTCTGTCTTTCCTCCTCAAGATGGTGGATGAAGGGAGGGCTCCTCTTACTTGCAGGGAAGGCCTGTTGGATCTGGTCTGTCTTTCCTCCTCAAGATGGTGGCTGAAGGGAGGGCTCTTCTTACTTACAGGGAAGGCCTGTTGGATCTGGTCTGTCTTTCCTCCTCAAGATGGTGGATGAAGGGAGGGCTCTTGCTTGCAGGCAAGGCCTGTTGGATCTGGTCTGTCTTTCCTCCTCAAGAGGGTGGCTGAAGGGAGGGCTCCTCTTACTTGCAGGGAAGGCCTGTTGGATCTGGTCTGTCTTTCCTCCTCAAGATGGTGGCTGAAGGGAGGGCTCTTCTTACTTACAGGGAAGGCCTGTTGGATCTGGTCTGTCTTTCCTCCTCAAGATGGTGGATGAAGGGAGGGCTCTTGCTTGCAGGCAAGGCCTGTTGGATCTGGTCTGTCTTTCCTCCTCAAGAGGGTGGCTGAAGGGAGGGCTCCTCTTACTTGCAGGGAAGGCCTGTTGGATCTGGTCTGTCTTTCCTCCTCAAGGTGGTGGCTGAAGGGAGGGCTCTTCTTACTTATAGGCAAGGCCTGTTGGATCTGGTCTGTGTTTCCCCCTCAAGATGGTGGATGAAGGGAGGGCTCTTCTTACTTACAGGGAAGGCCTGTTGGATCTGGTCTGTCTTTCCCCCTCAAGATGGTGGCTGAAGGGAGGGCTCTTCTTACTTATAGGCAAGGCCCGTTGGATCTGGTCTGTGTTTCCCCCTCAAGATGGTGGATGAAGGGAGGGCTCTTCTTACTTACAGGGAAGGCCTGTTGGATCTGGTCTGTCTTTCCTCCTCAAGGTGGTGGCTGAAGGGAGGGCTCTTCTTGCTTGCAGGGAAGGCCTGTTGGATCTGGTCTGTCTTTCCTCCTCAAGATGGTGGATGAAGGGAGGGCTCTTCTTACTTATAGGCAAGGCCTGTTGGATCTGGTCTGTGTTTCCCCCTCAAGATGGTGGATGAAGGGAGGGCTCTTCTTACTTACAGGGAAGGCCTGTTGGATCTGGTCTGTCTTTCCTCCTCAAGATGGTGGCTGAAGGGAGGGCTCCTCTTACTTGCAGGGAAGGCCTGTTGGATCTGGTCTGTCTTTCCTCCTCAAGATGGTGGATGAAGGGAGGGCTCTTGCTTGCAGGCAAGGCCTGTTGGATCTGGTCTGTCTTTCCTCCTCAAGATGGTGGCTGAAGGGAGGGCTCCTCTTACTTGCAGGGAAGGCCTGTTGGATCTGGTCTGTCTTTCCTCCTCAAGATGGTGGCTGAAGGGAGGCTCTTCTTACTTACAGGGAAGGCCTGTTGGATCTGGTCTGTCTTTCCTCCTCAAGATGGTGGCTGAAGGGAGGGCTCTACTTGCTTGCAGGCAAGGCCTGTTGGATCTGGTCTGTCTTTCCTCCTCAAGATGGTGGCTGAAGGGAGGGCTCTTCTTACTTACAGGGAAGGCCTGTTGGATCTGGTCTGTCTTTCCCCCTCAAGATGGTGGCTGAAGGGAGGGCTCCTCTTACTTGCAGGGAAGGCCTGTTGGATCTGGTCTGTCTTTCCTCCTCAAGATGGTGGATGAAGGGAGGGCTCTTCTTCCTGGCAGGCAAGGCCTGTTGGATCTGGTCTATCCTTCCTCCTCAAGATGGTGGATGAAGGGAGGGCTCTTCTTACTTACAGGCAAGGCCTGTTGGATCTGGTCTGTCCTTCCTCCTCAAGATGGTGGATGAAGGGAGGGCTCTTCTTACTTACAGGCAAGGCCTGTTGGATCTGGTCTGTCTTTCCTCCTCAAGATGGTCGGTGAAGGGAGGGCTCTTCTTACTTGCAGGCAAGGCCTGTTGGATCTGGTCTGTCCTTCCTCCTCAAGATGGTGGGTGAAGGGAGGGCTCTTCTTACTTACAGGCAAGGCCTGTTGGATCTGGTCTGTCCTTCCTCCTCAAGATGGTGGGTGAAGAGAGGGCTCTTCTTACTTGCAGGCAAGGCCTGTTGGATCTGGTCTGTCCTTCCTCCTCAAGATGGTGGGTGAAGGGAGGGCTCTTCTTACTTACAGGCAAGGCCTGTTGGATCTGGTCTGTCCTTCCTCCTCAAGATGGTGGGTGAAGGGAGGGCTCTTCTTACTTACAGGCAAGGCCTGTTGGATCTGGTCTGTCTTTCTTCCTCAAGATGGTGGCTGAAGGGAGGGCTCTTCTTACTTGCAGGGAAGGCCTGTTGGATCTGGTCTGTCTTTCCTCCTCAAGATGGATGCTGAAGGGAGGGCTCTTCTTACTTACAGGGAAGGCCTGTTGGATCTGGTCTGTCTTTCCTCCTCAAGATGGAGGCTGAAGGGAGGGCTCTTCTTGCTTGCAGGCAAGGCCTATTAGAGCTGCCATGCCTTTCTCTCTTGCTCAAGATGGTGGCTGAAGGGAGGGCTCTTCTTGCTTGCAAGCAAGGACTGTTGGATCTGGTCTGTCTTTCCTCCTCAAGATGGTGGCTGAAGGGAGGGCTCTTGCTTGCAGGCAAGGCCTGTTGGATCTGGTCTGTCTTTCCTCCTCAAGATGGTGGCTGAAGGGAGGGCTCTTCTTACTTGCAGGCAAGGCCTGTTGGATCTGGTCTGTCCTTCCTCCTCAAGATGGTGGCTGAAGGGAGGGCTCTTCTTACTTGCAGGGAAGGCCTGTTGGATCTTGGTCTGTCTTTCCTCCTCAAGATGGTGGATGAAGGGAGGGCTCTTCTTACTTATAGGCAAGGCCTGTTGGATCTGGTCTGTGTTTCCCCCTCAAGATGGTGGGTGAAGGGAGGGCTCTACTTGCTTGCAGGCAAGGCCTGTTGGATCTGGTCTGTCTTTCCTCCTCAAGATGGTGGCTGAAGGGAGGGCTCTACTTGCTTGCAGGCAAGGCCTGTTGGATCTGGTCTGTCTTTCCTCCTCAAGATGATGGATGAAGGGAGGGCTCTTCTTACTTGCAGGCAAGGCCTGTTGGATCTGGCCTGTCTTTCCTCCTCAAGATGGTGGCTGAAGGGAGGGCTCTTCTTACTTACAGGGAAGGCCTGTTGGATCTGGTCTGTCTTTCCTCCTCAAGATGGTGGCTGAAGGGAGGGCTCTACTTGCTTGCAGGCAAGGCCTTTTGGATCTGGTCTGTCTTTCCTCCTCAAGATGATGGATGAAGGGAGGGCTCTTCTTACTTGCAGGCAAGGCCTGTTGGATCTGGTCTGTCTTTCCTCCTCAAGATGGTGGCTGAAGGGAGGGCTCTACTTGCTTGCAGGCAAGGCCTGTTGGATCTGGTCTGTCTTTCCTCCTCAAGATGATGGATGAAGGGAGGGCTCTTCTTACTTGCAGGCAAGGCCTGTTGGATCTGGCCTGTCTTTCCTCCTCAAGATGGTGGCTGAAGGGAGGGCTCTTCTTACTTACAGGGAAGGCCTGTTGGATCTGGTCTGTCTTTCCTCCTCAAGATGGTGGCTGAAGGGAGGGCTCTACTTGCTTGCAGGCAAGGCCTGTTGGATCTGGTCTGTCTTTCCTCCTCAAGATGGTAGCTGAAGGGAGGGCTCTTCTTACTTACAGGGAAGGCCTGTTGGATCTGGTCTGTCTTTCCTCCTCAAGATGGTGGCTGAAGGGAGGGCTCCTCTTACTTGCAGGGAAGGCCTGTTGGATCTGGTCTGTCTTTCCTCCTCAAGATGGTGGATTAAGGGAGGGCTCTTGCTTGCAGGCAAGGCCTGTTGGATCTGGTCTGTCTTTCCTCCTCAAGATGGTGGCTGAAGGGAGGGCTCCTCTTACTTGCAGGGAAGGCCTGTTGGATCTGGTCTGTCTTTCCTCCTCAAGATGGTGGCTGAAGGGAGGGCTCTTCTTACTTACAGGGAAGGCCTGTTGGATCTGGTCTGTCTTTCCTCCTCAAGATGGTGGCTGAAGGGAGGGCTCTTGCTTGCATTAAAGGACTGTTGGATCTGGTCTGTCTTTCCTCCTCAAGATTGTGGCTGAAGGGAGGGCTCTTGCTTGCAGGCAAGGCCTGTTGGATCTGGTCTGTCTTTCCTCCTCAAGATGGTGGCTGAAGGGAGGGCTCCTCTTACTTGCAGGGAAGGCCTGTTGGATCTGGTCTGTCTTTCCTCCTCAAGATGGTGGATGAAGGGAGGGCTCTTCTTGCTTGCAGGCAAGGACTGTTGGATCTGGTCTGTCTTTCCTCCTCAAGGTGGTGGCTGAAGGGAGGGCTCTTCTTGCTTGCAGGGAAGGCCTGTTGGATCTGGTCTGTCTTTCCTCCTCAAGATGGTGGATGAAGGGAGGGCTCTTCTTACTTATAGGCAAGGCCTGTTGGATCTGGTCTGTGTTTCCCCCTCAAGATGGTGGATGAAGGGAGGGCTCTTCTTACTTACAGGGAAGGCCTGTTGGATCTGGTCTGTCTTTCCTCCTCAAGATGGTGGCTGAAGGGAGGGCTCCTCTTACTTGCAGGGAAGGCCTGTTGGATCTGGTCTGTCTTTCCTCCTCAAGATGGTGGATGAAGGGAGGGCTCTTGCTTGCAGGCAAGGCCTGTTGGATCTGGTCTGTCTTTCCTCCTCAAGATGGTGGCTGAAGGGAGGGCTCCTCTTACTTGCAGGGAAGGCCTGTTGGATCTGGTCTGTCTTTCCTCCTCAAGATGGTGGCTGAAGGGAGGCTCTTCTTACTTACAGGGAAGGCCTGTTGGATCTGGTCTGTCTTTCCTCCTCAAGATGGTGGCTGAAGGGAGGGCTCTACTTGCTTGCAGGCAAGGCCTGTTGGATCTGGTCTGTCTTTCCTCCTCAAGATGGTGGCTGAAGGGAGGGCTCTTCTTACTTACAGGGAAGGCCTGTTGGATCTGGTCTGTCTTTCCTCCTCAAGATGGTGGCTGAAGGGAGGCTCTTCTTACTTACAGGGAAGGCCTGTTGGATCTGGTCTGTCTTTCCTCCTCAAGATGGTGGCTGAAGGGAGGGCTCTACTTGCTTGCAGGCAAGGCCTGTTGGATCTGGTCTGTCCTTCCTCCTCAAGATGGTGGGTGAAGGGAGGGCTCTTCTTACTTGCAGGCAAGGCCTGTTGGATCTGGTCTGTCCTTCCTCCTCAAGATGGTGGGTGAAGGGAGGGCTCTTCTTACTTACAGGCAAGGCCTGTTGGATCTGGTCTGTCCTTCCTCCTCAAGATGGTGGGTGAAGGGAGGGCTCTTCTTACTTACAGGCAAGGCCTGTTGGATCTGGTCTGTCCTTCCTCCTCAAGATGGTGGGTGAAGGGAGGGCTCTTCTTACTTACAGGCAAGGCCTGTTGGATCTGGTCTGTCTTTCTTCCTCAAGATGGTGGCTGAAGGGAGGGCTCTTCTTACTTGCAGGGAAGGCCTGTTGGATCTGGTCTGTCTTTCCTCCTCAAGATGGATGCTGAAGGGAGGGCTCTTCTTACTTACAGGGAAGGCCTGTTGGATCTGGTCTGTCTTTCCTCCTCAAGATGGAGGCTGAAGGGAGGGCTCTTCTTGCTTGCAGGCAAGGCCTATTAGAGCTGCCATGCCTTTCTCTCTTGCTCAAGATGGTGGCTGAAGGGAGGGCTCTTCTTGCTTGCAAGCAAGGACTGTTGGATCTGGTCTGTCTTTCCTCCTCAAGATGGTGGCTGAAGGGAGGGCTCTTGCTTGCAGGCAAGGCCTGTTGGATCTGGTCTGTCTTTCCTCCTCAAGATGGTGGCTGAAGGGAGGGCTCTTCTTACTTGCAGGCAAGGCCTGTTGGATCTGGTCTGTCCTTCCTCCTCAAGATGGTGGCTGAAGGGAGGGCTCTTCTTACTTGCAGGGAAGGCCTGTTGGATCTTGGTCTGTCTTTCCTCCTCAAGATGGTGGATGAAGGGAGGGCTCTTCTTACTTATAGGCAAGGCCTGTTGGATCTGGTCTGTGTTTCCCCCTCAAGATGGTGGGTGAAGGGAGGGCTCTACTTGCTTGCAGGCAAGGCCTGTTGGATCTGGTCTGTCTTTCCTCCTCAAGATGGTGGCTGAAGGGAGGGCTCTACTTGCTTGCAGGCAAGGCCTGTTGGATCTGGTCTGTCTTTCCTCCTCAAGATGATGGATGAAGGGAGGGCTCTTCTTACTTGCAGGCAAGGCCTTTTGGATCTGGCCTGTCTTTCCTCCTCAAGATGGTGGCTGAAGGGAGGGCTCTTCTTACTTACAGGGAAGGCCTGTTGGATCTGGTCTGTCTTTCCTCCTCAAGATGGTGGCTGAAGGGAGGGCTCTACTTGCTTGCAGGCAAGGCCTTTTGGATCTGGTCTGTCTTTCCTCCTCAAGATGATGGATGAAGGGAGGGCTCTTCTTACTTGCAGGCAAGGCCTGTTGGATCTGGTCTGTCTTTCCTCCTCAAGATGGTGGCTGAAGGGAGGGCTCTACTTGCTTGCAGGCAAGGCCTGTTGGATCTGGTCTGTCTTTCCTCCTCAAGATGATGGATGAAGGGAGGGCTCTTCTTACTTGCAGGCAAGGCCTGTTGGATCTGGCCTGTCTTTCCTCCTCAAGATGGTGGCTGAAGGGAGGGCTCTTCTTACTTACAGGGAAGGCCTGTTGGATCTGGTCTGTCTTTCCTCCTCAAGATGGTGGCTGAAGGGAGGGCTCTACTTGCTTGCAGGCAAGGCCTGTTGGATCTGGTCTGTCTTTCCTCCTCAAGATGGTAGCTGAAGGGAGGGCTCTTCTTACTTACAGGGAAGGCCTGTTGGATCTGGTCTGTCTTTCCTCCTCAAGATGGTGGCTGAAGGGAGGGCTCCTCTTACTTGCAGGGAAGGCCTGTTGGATCTGGTCTGTCTTTCCTCCTCAAGATGGTGGATTAAGGGAGGGCTCTTGCTTGCAGGCAAGGCCTGTTGGATCTGGTCTGTCTTTCCTCCTCAAGATGGTGGCTGAAGGGAGGGCTCCTCTTACTTGCAGGGAAGGCCTGTTGGATCTGGTCTGTCTTTCCTCCTCAAGATGGTGGCTGAAGGGAGGGCTCTTCTTACTTACAGGGAAGGCCTGTTGGATCTGGTCTGTCTTTCCTCCTCAAGATGGTGGCTGAAGGGAGGGCTCTTGCTTGCATTAAAGGACTGTTGGATCTGGTCTGTCTTTCCTCCTCAAGATTGTGGCTGAAGGGAGGGCTCTTGCTTGCAGGCAAGGCCTGTTGGATCTGGTCTGTCTTTCCTCCTCAAGATGGTGGCTGAAGGGAGGGCTCCTCTTACTTGCAGGGAAGGCCTGTTGGATCTGGTCTGTCTTTCCTCCTCAAGATGGTGGATGAAGGGAGGGCTCTTCTTGCTTGCAGGCAAGGACTGTTGGATCTGGTCTGTCTTTCCTCCTCAAGGTGGTGGCTGAAGGGAGGGCTCTTCTTGCTTGCAGGGAAGGCCTGTTGGATCTGGTCTGTCTTTCCTCCTCAAGATGGTGGATGAAGGGAGGGCTCTTCTTACTTATAGGCAAGGCCTGTTGGATCTGGTCTGTGTTTCCCCCTCAAGATGGTGGATGAAGGGAGGGCTCTTCTTACTTACAGGGAAGGCCTGTTGGATCTGGTCTGTCTTTCCTCCTCAAGATGGTGGCTGAAGGGAGGGCTCCTCTTACTTGCAGGGAAGGCCTGTTGGATCTGGTCTGTCTTTCCTCCTCAAGATGGTGGATGAAGGGAGGGCTCTTGCTTGCAGGCAAGGCCTGTTGGATCTGGTCTGTCTTTCCTCCTCAAGATGGTGGCTGAAGGGAGGGCTCCTCTTACTTGCAGGGAAGGCCTGTTGGATCTGGTCTGTCTTTCCTCCTCAAGATGGTGGCTGAAGGGAGGCTCTTCTTACTTACAGGGAAGGCCTGTTGGATCTGGTCTGTCTTTCCTCCTCAAGATGGTGGCTGAAGGGAGGGCTCTACTTGCTTGCAGGCAAGGCCTGTTGGATCTGGTCTGTCTTTCCTCCTCAAGATGGTGGCTGAAGGGAGGGCTCTTCTTACTTACAGGGAAGGCCTGTTGGATCTGGTCTGTCTTTCCTCCTCAAGATGGTGGCTGAAGGGAGGCTCTTCTTACTTACAGGGAAGGCCTGTTGGATCTGGTCTGTCTTTCCTCCTCAAGATGGTGGCTGAAGGGAGGGCTCTACTTGCTTGCAGGCAAGGCCTGTTGGATCTGGTCTGTCCTTCCTCCTCAAGATGGTGGGTGAAGGGAGGGCTCTTCTTACTTGCAGGCAAGGCCTGTTGGATCTGGTCTGTCCTTCCTCCTCAAGATGGTGGGTGAAGGGAGGGCTCTTCTTACTTACAGGCAAGGCCTGTTGGATCTGGTCTGTCTTTCCTCCTCAAGATGGTGGATTAAGGGAGGGCTCTTGCTTGCAGGCAAGGCCTGTTGGATCTGGTCTGTCTTTCCTCCTCAAGATGGTGGCTGAAGGGAGGGCTCCTCTTACTTGCAGGGAAGGCCTGTTGGATCTGGTCTGTCTTTCCTCCTCAAGATGGTGGCTGAAGGGAGGGCTCTTCTTACTTACAGGGAAGGCCTGTTGGATCTGGTCTGTCTTTCCTCCTCAAGATGGTGGCTGAAGGGAGGGCTCTTGCTTGCATTAAAGGACTGTTGGATCTGGTCTGTCTTTCCTCCTCAAGATTGTGGCTGAAGGGAGGGCTCTTGCTTGCAGGCAAGGCCTGTTGGATCTGGTCTGTCTTTCCTCCTCAAGATGGTGGCTGAAGGGAGGGCTCCTCTTACTTGCAGGGAAGGCCTGTTGGATCTGGTCTGTCTTTCCTCCTCAAGATGGTGGATGAAGGGAGGGCTCTTCTTGCTTGCAGGCAAGGACTGTTGGATCTGGTCTGTCTTTCCTCCTCAAGGTGGTGGCTGAAGGGAGGGCTCTTCTTGCTTGCAGGGAAGGCCTGTTGGATCTGGTCTGTCTTTCCTCCTCAAGATGGTGGATGAAGGGAGGGCTCTTCTTACTTATAGGCAAGGCCTGTTGGATCTGGTCTGTGTTTCCCCCTCAAGATGGTGGATGAAGGGAGGGCTCTTCTTACTTACAGGGAAGGCCTGTTGGATCTGGTCTGTCTTTCCTCCTCAAGATGGTGGCTGAAGGGAGGGCTCCTCTTACTTGCAGGGAAGGCCTGTTGGATCTGGTCTGTCTTTCCTCCTCAAGATGGTGGATGAAGGGAGGGCTCTTGCTTGCAGGCAAGGCCTGTTGGATCTGGTCTGTCTTTCCTCCTCAAGATGGTGGCTGAAGGGAGGGCTCCTCTTACTTGCAGGGAAGGCCTGTTGGATCTGGTCTGTCTTTCCTCCTCAAGATGGTGGCTGAAGGGAGGCTCTTCTTACTTACAGGGAAGGCCTGTTGGATCTGGTCTGTCTTTCCTCCTCAAGATGGTGGCTGAAGGGAGGGCTCTACTTGCTTGCAGGCAAGGCCTGTTGGATCTGGTCTGTCCTTCCTCCTCAAGATGGTGGGTGAAGGGAGGGCTCTTCTTACTTGCAGGCAAGGCCTGTTGGATCTGGTCTGTCCTTCCTCCTCAAGATGGTGGGTGAAGGGAGGGCTCTTCTTACTTACAGGCAAGGCCTGTTGGATCTGGTCTGTCTTTCCTCCTCAAGATGGTGGATGAAGGGAGGGCTCTTCTTACTTACAGGCAAGGCCTGTTGGATCTGGTCTGTCTTTCCTCCTCAAGATGGTGGGTGAAGGGAGGGCTCTTCTTACTTACAGGCAAGGCCTGTTGGATCTGGTCTGTCTTTCCTCCTCAAGATGGTGGATGAAGGGAGGGCTCTTCTTACTTACAGGCAAGGCCTGTTGGATCTGGTCTGTCTTTCCTCCTCAAGATGGTGGGTGAAGGGAGGGCTCTTCTTACTTACAGGCAAGGCCTGTTGGATCTGGTCTGTCTTTCCTCCTCAAGATGGTGGGTGAAGGGAGGGCTCTTCTTACTTACAGGCAAGGCCTGTTGGATCTGGTCTGTCCTTCCTCCTCAAGATGGTGGGTGAAGGGAGGGCTCTTCTTACTTACAGGCAAGGCCTGTTGGATCTGGTCTGTCTTTCCTCCTCAAGATGGTGGGTGAAGGGAGGGCTCTTCTTACTTACAGGCAAGGCCTGTTGGATCTGGTCTGTCCTTCCTCCTCAAGATGGTGGGTGAAGGGAGGGCTCTTCTTACTTACAGGCAAGGCCTGTTGGATCTGGTCTGTCCTTCCTCCTCAAGATGGTGGGTGAAGGGAGGGCTCTTCTTACTTACAGGCAAGGCCTGTTGGATCTGGTCTGTCCTTCCTCCTCAAGATGGTGGGTGAAGGGAGGGCTCTTCTTACTTACAGGCAAGGCCTGTTGGATCTGGTCTGTCTTTCCTCCTCAAGATGGTGGGTGAAGGGAGGGCTCTTCTTACTTACAGGCAAGGCCTGTTGGATCTGGTCTATCCTTCCTCCTCAAGATGGTGGGTGAAGGGAGGGCTCTTCTTACTTGCAGGCAAGGCCTGTTGGATCTGGTCTGTCTTTCCTCCTCAAGATGGTGGATGAAGGGAGGGCTCTTCTTACTTACAGGCAAGGCCTGTTGGATCTGGTCTGTCTTTCCTCCTCAAGATGGTGGGTGAAGGGAGGGCTCTTCTTACTTACAGACAAGGCCTGTTGGATCTGGTCTGTCTTTCCTCCTCAAGATGGTGGCTGAAGGGAGGGCTCTACTTGCTTGCAGGCAAGGCCTGTTGGATCTGATCTGTCTTTCCTCCTCAAGATGGTAGCTGAAGGGAGGGTTCTTCTTACTTACAGGGAAGGCCTGTTGGATCTGGTCTGTCTTTCCTCCTCAAGATGGTGGATGAAGGGAGGGCTCCTCTTACTTGCAGGGAAGGCCTGTTGGATCTGGTCTGTCTTTCCTCCTCAAGAGGGTGGATTAAGGGAGGGCTCTTGCTTGCAGGCAAGGCCTGTTGGATCTGGTCTGTCTTTCCTCCTCAAGATGGTGGCTGAAGGGAGGGCTCCTCTTACTTGCAGGGAAGGCCTGTTAGATCTGGTCTGTCTTTCCTCCTCAAGATGGTGGCTGAAGGGAGGGCTCTTCTTACTTACAGGGAAGGCCTGTTGGATCTGGTCTGTCTTTCCTCCTCAAGATGGTGGATGAAGGGAGGGCTCTTGCTTGCAGGCAAGGCCTGTTGGATCTGGTCTGTCTTTCCTCCTCAAGAGGGTGGCTGAAGGGAGGGCTCCTCTTACTTGCAGGGAAGGCCTGTTGGATCTGGTCTGTCTTTCCTCCTCAAGGTGGTGGCTGAAGGGAGGGCTCTTCTTACTTATAGGCAAGGCCTGTTGGATCTGGTCTGTGTTTCCCCCTCAAGATGGTGGATGAAGGGAGGGCTCTTCTTACTTACAGGGAAGGCCTGTTGGATCTGGTCTGTCTTTCCCCCTCAAGATGGTGGCTGAAGGGAGGGCTCTTCTTACTTATAGGCAAGGCCCGTTGGATCTGGTCTGTGTTTCCCCCTCAAGATGGTGGATGAAGGGAGGGCTCTTCTTACTTACAGGGAAGGCCTGTTGGATCTGGTCTGTCTTTCCTCCTCAAGGTGGTGGCTGAAGGGAGGGCTCTTCTTGCTTGCAGGGAAGGCCTGTTGGATCTGGTCTGTCTTTCCTCCTCAAGATGGTGGATGAAGGGAGGGCTCTTCTTACTTATAGGCAAGGCCTGTTGGATCTGGTCTGTGTTTCCCCCTCAAGATGGTGGATGAAGGGAGGGCTCTTCTTACTTACAGGGAAGGCCTGTTGGATCTGGTCTGTCTTTCCTCCTCAAGATGGTGGCTGAAGGGAGGGCTCCTCTTACTTGCAGGGAAGGCCTGTTGGATCTGGTCTGTCTTTCCTCCTCAAGATGGTGGATGAAGGGAGGGCTCTTGCTTGCAGGCAAGGCCTGTTGGATCTGGTCTGTCTTTCCTCCTCAAGATGGTGGCTGAAGGGAGGGCTCCTCTTACTTGCAGGGAAGGCCTGTTGGATCTGGTCTGTCTTTCCTCCTCAAGATGGTGGCTGAAGGGAGGCTCTTCTTACTTACAGGGAAGGCCTGTTGGATCTGGTCTGTCTTTCCTCCTCAAGATGGTGGCTGAAGGGAGGGCTCTACTTGCTTGCAGGCAAGGCCTGTTGGATCTGGTCTGTCTTTCCTCCTCAAGATGGTTGCTGAAGGGAGGGCTCTTCTTACTTACAGGGAAGGCCTGTTGGATCTGGTCTGTCTTTCCCCCTCAAGATGGTGGCTGAAGGGAGGGCTCCTCTTACTTGCAGGGAAGGCCTGTTGGATCTGGTCTGTCTTTCCTCCTCAAGATGGTGGATGAAGGGAGGGCTCTTCTTCCTGGCAGGCAAGGCCTGTTGGATCTGGTCTATCCTTCCTCCTCAAGATGGTGGATGAAGGGAGGGCTCTTCTTACTTACAGGCAAGGCCTGTTGGATCTGGTCTGTCCTTCCTCCTCAAGATGGTGGATGAAGGGAGGGCTCTTCTTACTTACAGGCAAGGCCTGTTGGATCTGTTCTGTCTTTCCTCCTCAAGATGGTCGGTGAAGGGAGGGCTCTTCTTACTTGCAGGCAAGGCCTGTTGGATCTGGTCTGTCCTTCCTCCTCAAGATGGTGGATGAAGGGAGGGCTCTTCTTACTTACAGGCAAGGCCTGTTGGATCTGGTCTGTCTTTCCTCCTCAAGATGGTCGGTGAAGGGAGGGCTCTTCTTACTTACAGGCAAGGCCTGTTGGATCTGGTCTGTCCTTCCTCCTCAAGATGGTGGGTGAAGAGAGGGCTCTTCTTACTTGCAGGCAAGGCCTGTTGGATCTGGTCTGTCCTTCCTCCTCAAGATGGTGGGTGAAGGGAGGGCTCTTCTTACTTACAGGCAAGGCCTGTTGGATCTGGTCTGTCCTTCCTCCTCAAGATGGTGGGTGAAGGGAGGGCTCTTCTTACTTACAGGCAAGGCCTGTTGGATCTGGTCTGTCTTTCTTCCTCAAGATGGTGGCTGAAGGGAGGGCTCTTCTTACTTGCAGGGAAGGCCTGTTGGATCTGGTCTGTCTTTCCTCCTCAAGATGGATGCTGAAGGGAGGGCTCTTCTTACTTACAGGGAAGGCCTGTTGGATCTGGTCTGTCTTTCCTCCTCAAGATGGAGGCTGAAGGGAGGGCTCTTCTTGCTTGCAGGCAAGGCCTATTAGAGCTGCCATGCCTTTCTCTCTTGCTCAAGATGGTGGGTGAAGGGAGGGCTCTTCTTGCTTGCAAGCAAGGACTGTTGGATCTGGTCTGTCTTTCCTCCTCAAGATGGTGGCTGAAGGGAGGGCTCTTGCTTGCAGGCAAGGCCTGTTGGATCTGGTCTGTCTTTCCTCCTCAAGATGGTGGCTGAAGGGAGGGCTCTTCTTACTTGCAGGCAAGGCCTGTTGGATCTGGTCTGTCCTTCCTCCTCAAGATGGTGGCTGAAGGGAGGGCTCTTCTTACTTGCAGGGAAGGCCTGTTGGATCTTGGTCTGTCTTTCCTCCTCAAGATGGTGGATGAAGGGAGGGCTCTTCTTACTTATAGGCAAGGCCTGTTGGATCTGGTCTGTGTTTCCCCCTCAAGATGGTGGGTGAAGGGAGGGCTCTACTTGCTTGCAGGCAAGGCCTGTTGGATCTGGTCTGTCTTTCCTCCTCAAGATGGTGGCTGAAGGGAGGGCTCTACTTGCTTGCAGGCAAGGCCTGTTGGATCTGGTCTGTCTTTCCTCCTCAAGATGATGGATGAAGGGAGGGCTCTTCTTACTTGCAGGCAAGGCCTGTTGGATCTGGCCTGTCTTTCCTCCTCAAGATGGTGGCTGAAGGGAGGGCTCTTCTTACTTACAGGGAAGGCCTGTTGGATCTGGTCTGTCTTTCCTCCTCAAGATGGTGGCTGAAGGGAGGGCTCTACTTGCTTGCAGGCAAGGCCTTTTGGATCTGGTCTGTCTTTCCTCCTCAAGATGATGGATGAAGGGAGGGCTCTTCTTACTTGCAGGCAAGGCCTGTTGGATCTGGTCTGTCTTTCCTCCTCAAGATGGTGGCTGAAGGGAGGGCTCTACTTGCTTGCAGGCAAGGCCTGTTGGATCTGGTCTGTCTTTCCTCCTCAAGATGATGGATGAAGGGAGGGCTCTTCTTACTTGCAGGCAAGGCCTGTTGGATCTGGCCTGTCTTTCCTCCTCAAGATGGTGGCTGAAGGGAGGGCTCGTCTTACTTACAGGGAAGGCCTGTTGGATCTGGTCTGTCTTTCCTCCTCAAGATGGTGGCTGAAGGGAGGGCTCTACTTGCTTGCAGGCAAGGCCTGTTGGATCTGGTCTGTCTTTCCTCCTCAAGATGGTAGCTGAAGGGAGGGCTCTTCTTACTTACAGGGAAGGCCTGTTGGATCTGGTCTGTCTTTCCTCCTCAAGATGGTGGCTGAAGGGAGGGCTCCTCTTACTTGCAGGGAAGGCCTGTTGGATCTGGTCTGTCTTTCCTCCTCAAGATGGTGGATTAAGGGAGGGCTCTTGCTTGCAGGCAAGGCCTGTTGGATCTGGTCTGTCTTTCCTCCTCAAGATGGTGGCTGAAGGGAGGGCTCCTCTTACTTGCAGGGAAGGCCTGTTGGATCTGGTCTGTCTTTCCTCCTCAAGATGGTGGCTGAAGGGAGGGCTCTTCTTACTTACAGGGAAGGCCTGTTGGATCTGGTCTGTCTTTCCTCCTCAAGATGGTGGCTGAAGGGAGGGCTCTTGCTTGCATTAAAGGACTGTTGGATCTGGTCTGTCTTTCCTCCTCAAGATTGTGGCTGAAGGGAGGGCTCTTGCTTGCAGGCAAGGCCTGTTGGATCTGGTCTGTCTTTCCTCCTCAAGATGGTGGCTGAAGGGAGGGCTCCTCTTACTTGCAGGGAAGGCCTGTTGGATCTGGTCTGTCTTTCCTCCTCAAGATGGTGGATGAAGGGAGGGCTCTTCTTGCTTGCAGGCAAGGACTGTTGGATCTGGTCTGTCTTTCCTCCTCAAGGTGGTGGCTGAAGGGAGGGCTCTTCTTGCTTGCAGGGAAGGCCTGTTGGATCTGGTCTGTCTTTCCTCCTCAAGATGGTGGATGAAGGGAGGGCTCTTCTTACTTATAGGCAAGGCCTGTTGGATCTGGTCTGTGTTTCCCCCTCAAGATGGTGGATGAAGGGAGGGCTCTTCTTACTTACAGGGAAGGCCTGTTGGATCTGGTCTGTCTTTCCTCCTCAAGATGGTGGCTGAAGGGAGGGCTCCTCTTACTTGCAGGGAAGGCCTGTTGGATCTGGTCTGTCTTTCCTCCTCAAGATGGTGGATGAAGGGAGGGCTCTTGCTTGCAGGCAAGGCCTGTTGGATCTGGTCTGTCCTTCCTCCTCAAGATGGTGGGTGAAGGGAGGGCTCTTCTTACTTACAGGCAAGGCCTGTTGGATCTGGTCTGTCCTTCCTCCTCAAGATGGTGGGTGAAGGGAGGGCTCTTCTTACTTACAGGCAAGGCCTGTTGGATCTGGTCTGTCCTTCCTCCTCAAGATGGTGGGTGAAGGGAGGGCTCTTCTTACTTACAGGCAAGGCCTGTTGGATCTGGTCTGTCTTTCCTCCTCAAGATGGTGGGTGAAGGGAGGGCTCTTCTTACTTACAGGCAAGGCCTGTTGGATCTGGTCTATCCTTCCTCCTCAAGATGGTGGGTGAAGGGAGGGCTCTTCTTACTTGCAGGCAAGGCCTGTTGGATCTGGTCTGTCTTTCCTCCTCAAGATGGTGGATGAAGGGAGGGCTCTTCTTACTTACAGGCAAGGCCTGTTGGATCTGGTCTGTCTTTCCTCCTCAAGATGGTGGGTGAAGGGAGGGCTCTTCTTACTTACAGACAAGGCCTGTTGGATCTGGTCTGTCTTTCCTCCTCAAGATGGTGGCTGAAGGGAGGGCTCTACTTGCTTGCAGGCAAGGCCTGTTGGATCTGATCTGTCTTTCCTCCTCAAGATGGTAGCTGAAGGGAGGGTTCTTCTTACTTACAGGGAAGGCCTGTTGGATCTGGTCTGTCTTTCCTCCTCAAGATGGTGGATGAAGGGAGGGCTCCTCTTACTTGCAGGGAAGGCCTGTTGGATCTGGTCTGTCTTTCCTCCTCAAGAGGGTGGATTAAGGGAGGGCTCTTGCTTGCAGGCAAGGCCTGTTGGATCTGGTCTGTCTTTCCTCCTCAAGATGGTGGCTGAAGGGAGGGCTCCTCTTACTTGCAGGGAAGGCCTGTTAGATCTGGTCTGTCTTTCCTCCTCAAGATGGTGGCTGAAGGGAGGGCTCTTCTTACTTACAGGGAAGGCCTGTTGGATCTGGTCTGTCTTTCCTCCTCAAGATGGTGGATGAAGGGAGGGCTCTTGCTTGCAGGCAAGGCCTGTTGGATCTGGTCTGTCTTTCCTCCTCAAGAGGGTGGCTGAAGGGAGGGCTCCTCTTACTTGCAGGGAAGGCCTGTTGGATCTGGTCTGTCTTTCCTCCTCAAGGTGGTGGCTGAAGGGAGGGCTCTTCTTACTTATAGGCAAGGCCTGTTGGATCTGGTCTGTGTTTCCCCCTCAAGATGGTGGATGAAGGGAGGGCTCTTCTTACTTACAGGGAAGGCCTGTTGGATCTGGTCTGTCTTTCCCCCTCAAGATGGTGGCTGAAGGGAGGGCTCTTCTTACTTATAGGCAAGGCCCGTTGGATCTGGTCTGTGTTTCCCCCTCAAGATGGTGGATGAAGGGAGGGCTCTTCTTACTTACAGGGAAGGCCTGTTGGATCTGGTCTGTCTTTCCTCCTCAAGGTGGTGGCTGAAGGGAGGGCTCTTCTTGCTTGCAGGGAAGGCCTGTTGGATCTGGTCTGTCTTTCCTCCTCAAGATGGTGGATGAAGGGAGGGCTCTTCTTACTTATAGGCAAGGCCTGTTGGATCTGGTCTGTGTTTCCCCCTCAAGATGGTGGATGAAGGGAGGGCTCTTCTTACTTACAGGGAAGGCCTGTTGGATCTGGTCTGTCTTTCCTCCTCAAGATGGTGGCTGAAGGGAGGGCTCCTCTTACTTGCAGGGAAGGCCTGTTGGATCTGGTCTGTCTTTCCTCCTCAAGATGGTGGATGAAGGGAGGGCTCTTGCTTGCAGGCAAGGCCTGTTGGATCTGGTCTGTCTTTCCTCCTCAAGATGGTGGCTGAAGGGAGGGCTCCTCTTACTTGCAGGGAAGGCCTGTTGGATCTGGTCTGTCTTTCCTCCTCAAGATGGTGGCTGAAGGGAGGCTCTTCTTACTTACAGGGAAGGCCTGTTGGATCTGGTCTGTCTTTCCTCCTCAAGATGGTGGCTGAAGGGAGGGCTCTACTTGCTTGCAGGCAAGGCCTGTTGGATCTGGTCTGTCTTTCCTCCTCAAGATGGTGGCTGAAGGGAGGGCTCTTCTTACTTACAGGGAAGGCCTGTTGGATCTGGTCTGTCTTTCCCCCTCAAGATGGTGGCTGAAGGGAGGGCTCCTCTTACTTGCAGGGAAGGCCTGTTGGATCTGGTCTGTCTTTCCTCCTCAAGATGGTGGATGAAGGGAGGGCTCTTCTTCCTGGCAGGCAAGGCCTGTTGGATCTGGTCTATCCTTCCTCCTCAAGATGGTGGATGAAGGGAGGGCTCTTCTTACTTACAGGCAAGGCCTGTTGGATCTGGTCTGTCCTTCCTCCTCAAGATGGTGGATGAAGGGAGGGCTCTTCTTACTTACAGGCAAGGCCTGTTGGATCTGTTCTGTCTTTCCTCCTCAAGATGGTCGGTGAAGGGAGGGCTCTTCTTACTTGCAGGCAAGGCCTGTTGGATCTGGTCTGTCCTTCCTCCTCAAGATGGTGGATGAAGGGAGGGCTCTTCTTACTTACAGGCAAGGCCTGTTGGATCTGGTCTGTCTTTCCTCCTCAAGATGGTCGGTGAAGGGAGGGCTCTTCTTACTTACAGGCAAGGCCTGTTGGATCTGGTCTGTCCTTCCTCCTCAAGATGGTGGGTGAAGAGAGGGCTCTTCTTACTTGCAGGCAAGGCCTGTTGGATCTGGTCTGTCCTTCCTCCTCAAGATGGTGGGTGAAGGGAGGGCTCTTCTTACTTACAGGCAAGGCCTGTTGGATCTGGTCTGTCCTTCCTCCTCAAGATGGTGGGTGAAGGGAGGGCTCTTCTTACTTACAGGCAAGGCCTGTTGGATCTGGTCTGTCTTTCTTCCTCAAGATGGTGGCTGAAGGGAGGGCTCTTCTTACTTGCAGGGAAGGCCTGTTGGATCTGGTCTGTCTTTCCTCCTCAAGATGGATGCTGAAGGGAGGGCTCTTCTTACTTACAGGGAAGGCCTGTTGGATCTGGTCTGTCTTTCCTCCTCAAGATGGAGGCTGAAGGGAGGGCTCTTCTTGCTTGCAGGCAAGGCCTATTAGAGCTGCCATGCCTTTCTCTCTTGCTCAAGATGGTGGGTGAAGGGAGGGCTCTTCTTGCTTGCAAGCAAGGACTGTTGGATCTGGTCTGTCTTTCCTCCTCAAGATGGTGGCTGAAGGGAGGGCTCTTGCTTGCAGGCAAGGCCTGTTGGATCTGGTCTGTCTTTCCTCCTCAAGATGGTGGCTGAAGGGAGGGCTCTTCTTACTTGCAGGCAAGGCCTGTTGGATCTGGTCTGTCCTTCCTCCTCAAGATGGTGGCTGAAGGAAGGCTCTTCTTACTTGCAGGGAAGGCCTGTTGGATCTTGGTCTGTCTTTCCTCCTCAAGATGGTGGATGAAGGGAGGGCTCTTCTTACTTATAGGCAAGGCCTGTTGGATCTGGTCTGTGTTTCCCCCTCAAGATGGTGGGTGAAGGGAGGGCTCTACTTGCTTGCAGGCAAGGCCTGTTGGATCTGGTCTGTCTTTCCTCCTCAAGATGGTGGCTGAAGGGAGGGCTCTACTTGCTTGCAGGCAAGGCCTGTTGGATCTGGTCTGTCTTTCCTCCTCAAGATGATGGATGAAGGGAGGGCTCTTCTTACTTGCAGGCAAGGCCTGTTGGATCTGGCCTGTCTTTCCTCCTCAAGATGGTGGCTGAAGGGAGGGCTCTTCTTACTTACAGGGAAGGCCTGTTGGATCTGGTCTGTCTTTCCTCCTCAAGATGGTGGCTGAAGGGAGGGCTCTACTTGCTTGCAGGCAAGGCCTTTTGGATCTGGTCTGTCTTTCCTCCTCAAGATGATGGATGAAGGGAGGGCTCTTCTTACTTGCAGGCAAGGCCTGTTGGATCTGGTCTGTCTTTCCTCCTCAAGATGGTGGCTGAAGGGAGGGCTCTACTTGCTTGCAGGCAAGGCCTGTTGGATCTGGTCTGTCTTTCCTCCTCAAGATGATGGATGAAGGGAGGGCTCTTCTTACTTGCAGGCAAGGCCTGTTGGATCTGGCCTGTCTTTCCTCCTCAAGATGGTGGCTGAAGGGAGGGCTCTTCTTACTTACAGGGAAGGCCTGTTGGATCTGGTCTGTCTTTCCTCCTCAAGATGGTGGCTGAAGGGAGGGCTCTACTTGCTTGCAGGCAAGGCCTGTTGGATCTGGTCTGTCTTTCCTCCTCAAGATGGTAGCTGAAGGGAGGGCTCTTCTTACTTACAGGGAAGGCCTGTTGGATCTGGTCTGTCTTTCCTCCTCAAGATGGTGGCTGAAGGGAGGGCTCCTCTTACTTGCAGGGAAGGCCTGTTGGATCTGGTCTGTCTTTCCTCCTCAAGATGGTGGATTAAGGGAGGGCTCTTGCTTGCAGGCAAGGCCTGTTGGATCTGGTCTGTCTTTCCTCCTCAAGATGGTGGCTGAAGGGAGGGCTCCTCTTACTTGCAGGGAAGGCCTGTTGGATCTGGTCTGTCTTTCCTCCTCAAGATGGTGGCTGAAGGGAGGGCTCTTCTTACTTACAGGGAAGGCCTGTTGGATCTGGTCTGTCTTTCCTCCTCAAGATGGTGGCTGAAGGGAGGGCTCTTGCTTGCATTAAAGGACTGTTGGATCTGGTCTGTCTTTCCTCCTCAAGATTGTGGCTGAAGGGAGGGCTCTTGCTTGCAGGCAAGGCCTGTTGGATCTGGTCTGTCTTTCCTCCTCAAGATGGTGGCTGAAGGGAGGGCTCCTCTTACTTGCAGGGAAGGCCTGTTGGATCTGGTCTGTCTTTCCTCCTCAAGATGGTGGATGAAGGGAGGGCTCTTCTTGCTTGCAGGCAAGGACTGTTGGATCTGGTCTGTCTTTCCTCCTCAAGGTGGTGGCTGAAGGGAGGGCTCTTCTTGCTTGCAGGGAAGGCCTGTTGGATCTGGTCTGTCTTTCCTCCTCAAGATGGTGGATGAAGGGAGGGCTCTTCTTACTTATAGGCAAGGCCTGTTGGATCTGGTCTGTGTTTCCCCCTCAAGATGGTGGATGAAGGGAGGGCTCTTCTTACTTACAGGGAAGGCCTGTTGGATCTGGTCTGTCTTTCCTCCTCAAGATGGTGGCTGAAGGGAGGGCTCCTCTTACTTGCAGGGAAGGCCTGTTGGATCTGGTCTGTCTTTCCTCCTCAAGATGGTGGATGAAGGGAGGGCTCTTGCTTGCAGGCAAGGCCTGTTGGATCTGGTCTGTCTTTCCTCCTCAAGATGGTGGCTGAAGGGAGGGCTCCTCTTACTTGCAGGGAAGGCCTGTTGGATCTGGTCTGTCTTTCCTCCTCAAGATGGTGGCTGAAGGGAGGCTCTTCTTACTTACAGGGAAGGCCTGTTGGATCTGGTCTGTCTTTCCTCCTCAAGATGGTGGCTGAAGGGAGGGCTCTACTTGCTTGCAGGCAAGGCCTGTTGGATCTGGTCTGTCTTTCCTCCTCAAGATGGTGGCTGAAGGGAGGGCTCTTCTTACTTACAGGGAAGGCCTGTTGGATCTGGTCTGTCTTTCCTCCTCAAGATGGTGGCTGAAGGGAGGCTCTTCTTACTTACAGGGAAGGCCTGTTGGATCTGGTCTGTCTTTCCTCCTCAAGATGGTGGCTGAAGGGAGGGCTCTACTTGCTTGCAGGCAAGGCCTGTTGGATCTGGTCTGTCCTTCCTCCTCAAGATGGTGGGTGAAGGGAGGGCTCTTCTTACTTGCAGGCAAGGCCTGTTGGATCTGGTCTGTCCTTCCTCCTCAAGATGGTGGGTGAAGGGAGGGCTCTTCTTACTTACAGGCAAGGCCTGTTGGATCTGGTCTGTCTTTCCTCCTCAAGATGGTGGATTAAGGGAGGGCTCTTGCTTGCAGGCAAGGCCTGTTGGATCTGGTCTGTCTTTCCTCCTCAAGATGGTGGCTGAAGGGAGGGCTCCTCTTACTTGCAGGGAAGGCCTGTTGGATCTGGTCTGTCTTTCCTCCTCAAGATGGTGGCTGAAGGGAGGGCTCTTCTTACTTACAGGGAAGGCCTGTTGGATCTGGTCTGTCTTTCCTCCTCAAGATGGTGGCTGAAGGGAGGGCTCTTGCTTGCATTAAAGGACTGTTGGATCTGGTCTGTCTTTCCTCCTCAAGATTGTGGCTGAAGGGAGGGCTCTTGCTTGCAGGCAAGGCCTGTTGGATCTGGTCTGTCTTTCCTCCTCAAGATGGTGGCTGAAGGGAGGGCTCCTCTTACTTGCAGGGAAGGCCTGTTGGATCTGGTCTGTCTTTCCTCCTCAAGATGGTGGATGAAGGGAGGGCTCTTCTTGCTTGCAGGCAAGGACTGTTGGATCTGGTCTGTCTTTCCTCCTCAAGGTTGTGGCTGAAGGGAGGGCTCTTCTTGCTTGCAGGGAAGGCCTGTTGGATCTGGTCTGTCTTTCCTCCTCAAGATGGTGGATGAAGGGAGGGCTCTTCTTACTTATAGGCAAGGCCTGTTGGATCTGGTCTGTGTTTCCCCCTCAAGATGGTGGATGAAGGGAGGGCTCTTCTTACTTACAGGGAAGGCCTGTTGGATCTGGTCTGTCTTTCCTCCTCAAGATGGTGGCTGAAGGGAGGGCTCCTCTTACTTGCAGGGAAGGCCTGTTGGATCTGGTCTGTCTTTCCTCCTCAAGATGGTGGATGAAGGGAGGGCTCTTGCTTGCAGGCAAGGCCTGTTGGATCTGGTCTGTCTTTCCTCCTCAAGATGGTGGCTGAAGGGAGGGCTCCTCTTACTTGCAGGGAAGGCCTGTTGGATCTGGTCTGTCTTTCCTCCTCAAGATGGTGGCTGAAGGGAGGCTCTTCTTACTTACAGGGAAGGCCTGTTGGATCTGGTCTGTCTTTCCTCCTCAAGATGGTGGCTGAAGGGAGGGCTCTACTTGCTTGCAGGCAAGGCCTGTTGGATCTGGTCTGTCCTTCCTCCTCAAGATGGTGGGTGAAGGGAGGGCTCTTCTTACTTGCAGGCAAGGCCTGTTGGATCTGGTCTGTCCTTCCTCCTCAAGATGGTGGGTGAAGGGAGGGCTCTTCTTACTTACAGGCAAGGCCTGTTGGATCTGGTCTGTCTTTCCTCCTCAAGATGGTGGATGAAGGGAGGGCTCTTCTTACTTACAGGCAAGGCCTGTTGGATCTGGTCTGTCTTTCCTCCTCAAGATGGTGGGTGAAGGGAGGGCTCTTCTTACTTACAGGCAAGGCCTGTTGGATCTGGTCTGTCTTTCCTCCTCAAGATGGTGGATGAAGGGAGGGCTCTTCTTACTTACAGGCAAGGCCTGTTGGATCTGGTCTGTCTTTCCTCCTCAAGATGGTGGGTGAAGGGAGGGCTCTTCTTACTTACAGGCAAGGCCTGTTGGATCTGGTCTGTCTTTCCTCCTCAAGATGGTGGGTGAAGGGAGGGCTCTTCTTACTTACAGGCAAGGCCTGTTGGATCTGGTCTGTCCTTCCTCCTCAAGATGGTGGGTGAAGGGAGGGCTCTTCTTACTTACAGGCAAGGCCTGTTGGATCTGGTCTGTCTTTCCTCCTCAAGATGGTGGGTGAAGGGAGGGCTCTTCTTACTTACAGGCAAGGCCTGTTGGATCTGGTCTGTCCTTCCTCCTCAAGATGGTGGGTGAAGGGAGGGCTCTTCTTACTTACAGGCAAGGCCTGTTGGATCTGGTCTGTCCTTCCTCCTCAAGATGGTGGGTGAAGGGAGGGCTCTTCTTACTTACAGGCAAGGCTTGTTGGATCTGGTCTGTCCTTCCTCCTCAAGATGGTGGGTGAAGGGAGGGCTCTTCTTACTTACAGGCAAGGCCTGTTGGATCTGGTCTGTCTTTCCTCCTGAAGATGGTGGGTGAAGGGAGGGCTCTTCTTACTTACAGGCAAGGCCTGTTGGATCTGGTCTATCCTTCCTCCTCAAGATGGTGGGTGAAGGGAGGGCTCTTCTTACTTGCAGGCAAGGCCTGTTGGATCTGGTCTGTCTTTCCTCCTCAAGATGGTGGATGAAGGGAGGGCTCTTCTTACTTACAGGCAAGGCCTGTTGGATCTGGTCTGTCTTTCCTCCTCAAGATGGTGGGTGAAGGGAGGGCTCTTCTTACTTACAGGCAAGGCCTGTTGGATCTGGTCTGTCCTTCCTCCTCAAGATGGTGGGTGAAGGGAGGGCTCTTCTTACTTACAGGCAAGGCCTGTTGGATCTGGTCTGTCCTTCCTCCTCAAGATGGTGGGTGAAGGGAGGGCTCTTCTTACTTGCAGGCAAGGCCTGTTGGATCTGGTCTGTCTTTCCTCCTCAAGATGGTGGGTGAAGGGAGGGCTCTTCTTACTTACAGGCAAGGCCTGTTGGATCTGGTCTGTCCTTCCTCCTCAAGATGGTGGGTGAAGGGAGGGCTCTTCTTACTTACAGGCAAGGCCTGTTGGATCTGGTCTGTCCTTCCTCCTCAAGATGGTGGGTGAAGGGAGGGCTCTTCTTACTTGCAGGCAAGGCCTGTTGGATCTGGTCTGTCCTTCCTCCTCAAGATGGTGGGTGAAGGGAGGGCTCTTCTTACTTACAGGGAAGGCCTGTTGGATCTTGGTCTGTCTTTCCTCCTCAAGATGGTGGGTGAAGGGAGGGCTCTTCTTACTTACAGGGAAGGCCTGTTGGATCTGGTCTGTCTTTCCTCCTCAAGATGGTGGCTGAAGGGAGGCTCTTCTTACTTACAGGGAAGGCCTGTTGGATGTGGTCTGTCTTTCCTCCTCAAGATGGTGGCTGAAGGGAGGGCTCTTCTTGCTTGCAGGCAAGGCCTGTTGAATCTAGTCTGTCTTTCCTCCTCAAGATGGTGGGTGAAGGGAGGGCTCTTCTTACTTACAGGCAAGGCCTGTTGGATCTAGTCTGTCTTTCCTCCTCAAGATGGTGGGTGAAGGGAGGGCTCTTCTTACTTACAGGCAAGGCCTGTTGGATCTAGTCTGTCTTTCTTCCTCAAGATGGTGGATGAAGGGAGGGCTCTTCTTGCTTGCAGGCAAGGCCTGTTGGATCTAGTCTGTCTTTCCTCCTCAAGATGGTGGCTGAAGGGAGGGCTCTTCTTACTTACAGGCAAGGCCTGTTGGATCTAGTCTGTCTTTCCTCCTCAAGATGGTGGGTGAAGGGAGGGCTCTTCTTACTTACAGGCAAGGCCTGTTGGATCTAGTCTGTCTTTCCTCCTCAAGATGGTGGGTGAAGGGAGGGCTCTTCTTACTTACAGACAAGGCCTGTTGGATCTGGTCTGTCTTTCCTCCTCAAGATGGTGGCTGAAGGGAGGGCTCTACTTGCTTGCAGGCAAGGCCTGTTGGATCTGATCTGTCTTTCCTCCTCAAGATGGTAGCTGAAGGGAGGGCTCTTCTTACTTACAGGGAAGGCCTGTTGGATCTGGTCTGTCTTTCCTCCTCAAGATGGTGGATGAAGGGAGGGCTCCTCTTACTTGCAGGGAAGGCCTGTTGGATCTGGTCTGTCTTTCCTCCTCAAGAGGGTGGATTAAGGGAGGGCTCTTGCTTGCAGGCAAGGCCTGTTGTATCTGGTCTGTCTTTCCTCCTCAAGATGGTGGCTGAAGGGAGGGCTCCTCTTACTTGCAGGGAAGGCCTGTTAGATCTGGTCTGTCTTTCCTCCTCAAGATGGTGGCTGAAGGGAGGGCTCTTCTTACTTACAGGGAAGGCCTGTTGGATCTGGTCTGTCTTTCCTCCTCAAGATGGTGGATGAAGGGAGGGCTCTTGCTTGCAGGCAAGGCCTGTTGGATCTGGTCTGTCTTTCCTCCTCAAGAGGGTGGCTGAAGGGAGGGCTCCTCTTACTTGCAGGGAAGGCCTGTTGGATCTGGTCTGTCTTTCCTCCTCAAGGTGGTGGCTGAAGGGAGGGCTCTTCTTACTTATAGGCAAGGCCTGTTGGATCTGGTCTGTGTTTCCCCCTCAAGATGGTGGATGAAGGGAGGGCTCTTCTTACTTACAGGGAAGGCCTGTTGGATCTGGTCTGTCTTTCCCCCTCAAGATGGTGGCTGAAGGGAGGGCTCTTCTTACTTATAGGCAAGGCCCGTTGGATCTGGTCTGTGTTTCCCCCTCAAGATGGTGGATGAAGGGAGGGCTCTTCTTACTTACAGGGAAGGCCTGTTGGATCTGGTCTGTCTTTCCTCCTCAAGGTGGTGGCTGAAGGGAGGGCTCTTCTTGCTTGCAGGGAAGGCCTGTTGGATCTGGTCTGTCTTTCCTCCTCAAGATGGTGGATGAAGGGAGGGCTCTTCTTACTTATAGGCAAGGCCTGTTGGATCTGGTCTGTGTTTCCCCCTCAAGATGGTGGATGAAGGGAGGGCTCTTCTTACTTACAGGGAAGGCCTGTTGGATCTGGTCTGTCTTTCCTCCTCAAGATGGTGGCTGAAGGGAGGGCTCCTCTTACTTGCAGGGAAGGCCTGTTGGATCTGGTCTGTCTTTCCTCCTCAAGATGGTGGATGAAGGGAGGGCTCTTGCTTGCAGGCAAGGCCTGTTGGATCTGGTCTGTCTTTCCTCCTCAAGATGGTGGCTGAAGGGAGGGCTCCTCTTACTTGCAGGGAAGGCCTGTTGGATCTGGTCTGTCTTTCCTCCTCAAGATGGTGGCTGAAGGGAGGCTCTTCTTACTTACAGGGAAGGCCTGTTGGATCTGGTCTGTCTTTCCTCCTCAAGATGGTGGCTGAAGGGAGGGCTCTACTTGCTTGCAGGCAAGGCCTGTTGGATCTGGTCTGTCTTTCCTCCTCAAGATGGTGGCTGAAGGGAGGGCTCTTCTTACTTACAGGGAAGGCCTGTTGGATCTGGTCTGTCTTTCCCCCTCAAGATGGTGGCTGAAGGGAGGGCTCCTCTTACTTGCAGGGAAGGCCTGTTGGATCTGGTCTGTCTTTCCTCCTCAAGATGGTGGATGAAGGGAGGGCTCTTCTTCCTGGCAGGCAAGGCCTGTTGGATCTGGTCTATCCTTCCTCCTCAAGATGGTGGATGAAGGGAGGGCTCTTCTTACTTACAGGCAAGGCCTGTTGGATCTGGTCTATCCTTCCTCCTCAAGATGGTGGATGAAGGGAGGGCTCTTCTTACTTACAGGCAAGGCCTGTTGGATCTGGTCTGTCTTTCCTCCTCAAGATGGTCGGTGAAGGGAGGGCTCTTCTTACTTGCAGGCAAGGCCTGTTGGATCTGGTCTGTCCTTCCTCCTCAAGATGGTGGATGAAGGGAGGGCTCTTCTTACTTACAGGCAAGGCCTGTTGGATCTGGTCTGTCTTTCCTCCTCAAGATGGTCGGTGAAGGGAGGGCTCTTCTTACTTACAGGCAAGGCCTGTTGGATCTGGTCTGTCCTTCCTCCTCAAGATGGTGGGTGAAGAGAGGGCTCTTCTTACTTGCAGGCAAGGCCTGTTGGATCTGGTCTGTCCTTCCTCCTCAAGATGGTGGGTGAAGGGAGGGCTCTTCTTACTTACAGGCAAGGCCTGTTGGATCTGGTCTGTCCTTCCTCCTCAAGATGGTGGGTGAAGGGAGGGCTCTTCTTACTTACAGGCAAGGCCTGTTGGATCTGGTCTGTCTTTCTTCCTCAAGATGGTGGCTGAAGGGAGGGCTCTTCTTACTTGCAGGGAAGGCCTGTTGGATCTGGTCTGTCTTTCCTCCTCAAGATGGATGCTGAAGGGAGGGCTCTTCTTACTTACAGGGAAGGCCTGTTGGATCTGGTCTGTCTTTCCTCCTCAAGATGGAGGCTGAAGGGAGGGCTCTTCTTGCTTGCAAGCAAGGACAGTTGGATCTGGTCTGTCTTTCCTCCTCAAGATGGTGGCTGAAGGGAGGGCTCTTGCTTGCAGGCAAGGCCTGTTGGATCTGGTCTGTCTTTCCTCCTCAAGATGGTGGCTGAAGGGAGGGCTCTTCTTACTTGCAGGCAAGGCCTGTTGGATCTGGTCTGTCCTTCCTCCTCAAGATGGTGGCTGAAGGGAGGGCTCTTCTTACTTGCAGGGAAGGCCTGTTGGATCTTGGTCTGTCTTTCCTCCTCAAGATGGTGGATGAAGGGAGGGCTCTTCTTACTTATAGGCAAGGCCTGTTGGATCTGGTCTGTGTTTCCCCCTCAAGATGGTGGGTGAAGGGAGGGCTCTACTTGCTTGCAGGCAAGGCCTGTTGGATCTGGTCTGTCTTTCCTCCTCAAGATGGTGGCTGAAGGGAGGGCTCTACTTGCTTGCAGGCAAGGCCTGTTGGATCTGGTCTGTCTTTCCTCCTCAAGATGATGGATGAAGGGAGGGCTCTTCTTACTTGCAGGCAAGGCCTGTTGGATCTGGCCTGTCTTTCCTCCTCAAGATGGTGGCTGAAGGGAGGGCTCTTCTTACTTACAGGGAAGGCCTGTTGGATCTGGTCTGTCTTTCCTCCTCAAGATGGTGGCTGAAGGGAGGGCTCTACTTGCTTGCAGGCAAGGCCTTTTGGATCTGGTCTGTCTTTCCTCCTCAAGATGATGGATGAAGGGAGGGCTCTTCTTACTTGCAGGCAAGGCCTGTTGGATCTGGTCTGTCTTTCCTCCTCAAGATGGTGGCTGAAGGGAGGGCTCTACTTGCTTGCAGGCAAGGCCTGTTGGATCTGGTCTGTCTTTCCTCCTCAAGATGATGGATGAAGGGAGGGCTCTTCTTACTTGCAGGCAAGGCCTGTTGGATCTGGCCTGTCTTTCCTCCTCAAGATGGTGGCTGAAGGGAGGGCTCTTCTTACTTACAGGGAAGGCCTGTTGGATCTGGTCTGTCTTTCCTCCTCAAGATGGTGGCTGAAGGGAGGGCTCTACTTGCTTGCAGGCAAGGCCTGTTGGATCTGGTCTGTCTTTCCTCCTCAAGATGGTAGCTGAAGGGAGGGCTCTTCTTACTTACAGGGAAGGCCTGTTGGATCTGGTCTGTCTTTCCTCCTCAAGATGGTGGCTGAAGGGAGGGCTCCTCTTACTTGCAGGGAAGGCCTGTTGGATCTGGTCTGTCTTTCCTCCTCAAGATGGTGGATTAAGGGAGGGCTCTTGCTTGCAGGCAAGGCCTGTTGGATCTGGTCTGTCTTTCCTCCTCAAGATGGTGGCTGAAGGGAGGGCTCCTCTTACTTGCAGGGAAGGCCTGTTGGATCTGGTCTGTCTTTCCTCCTCAAGATGGTGGCTGAAGGGAGGGCTCTTCTTACTTACAGGGAAGGCCTGTTGGATCTGGTCTGTCTTTCCTCCTCAAGATGGTGGCTGAAGGGAGGGCTCTTGCTTGCATTAAAGGACTGTTGGATCTGGTCTGTCTTTCCTCCTCAAGATTGTGGCTGAAGGGAGGGCTCTTGCTTGCAGGCAAGGCCTGTTGGATCTGGTCTGTCTTTCCTCCTCAAGATGGTGGATGAAGGGAGGGCTCTTCTTGCTTGCAGGCAAGGACTGTTGGATCTGGTCTGTCTTTCCTCCTCAAGGTGGTGGCTGAAGGGAGGGCTCTTCTTGCTTGCAGGGAAGGCCTGTTGGATCTGGTCTGTCTTTCCTCCTCAAGATGGTGGATGAAGGGAGGGCTCTTCTTACTTATAGGCAAGGCCTGTTGGATCTGGTCTGTGTTTCCCCCTCAAGATGGTGGATGAAGGGAGGGCTCTTCTTACTTACAGGGAAGGCCTGTTGGATCTGGTCTGTCTTTCCTCCTCAAGATGGTGGCTGAAGGGAGGGCTCCTCTTACTTGCAGGGAAGGCCTGTTGGATCTGGTCTGTCTTTCCTCCTCAAGATGGTGGATGAAGGGAGGGCTCTTGCTTGCAGGCAAGGCCTGTTGGATCTGGTCTGTCTTTCCTCCTCAAGATGGTGGCTGAAGGGAGGGCTCCTCTTACTTGCAGGGAAGGCCTGTTGGATCTGGTCTGTCTTTCCTCCTCAAGATGGTGGCTGAAGGGAGGCTCTTCTTACTTACAGGGAAGGCCTGTTGGATCTGGTCTGTCTTTCCTCCTCAAGATGGTGGCTGAAGGGAGGGCTCTACTTGCTTGCAGGCAAGGCCTGTTGGATCTGGTCTGTCTTTCCTCCTCAAGATGGTGGCTGAAGGGAGGGCTCTTCTTACTTACAGGGAAGGCCTGTTGGATCTGGTCTGTCTTTCCTCCTCAAGATGGTGGCTGAAGGGAGGCTCTTCTTACTTACAGGGAAGGCCTGTTGGATCTGGTCTGTCTTTCCTCCTCAAGATGGTGGCTGAAGGGAGGGCTCTACTTGCTTGCAGGCAAGGCCTGTTGGATCTGGTCTGTCCTTCCTCCTCAAGATGGTGGGTGAAGGGAGGGCTCTTCTTACTTGCAGGCAAGGCCTGTTGGATCTGGTCTGTGCTTCCTCCTCAAGATGGTGGGTGAAGGGAGGGCTCTTCTTACTTACAGGCAAGGCCTGTTGGATCTGGTCTGTCTTTCCTCCTCAAGATGGTGGATTAAGGGAGGGCTCTTGCTTGCAGGCAAGGCCTGTTGGATCTGGTCTGTCTTTCCTCCTCAAGATGGTGGCTGAAGGGAGGGCTCCTCTTACTTGCAGGGAAGGCCTGTTGGATCTGGTCTGTCTTTCCTCCTCAAGATGGTGGCTGAAGGGAGGGCTCTTCTTACTTACAGGGAAGGCCTGTTGGATCTGGTCTGTCTTTCCTCCTCAAGATGGTGGCTGAAGGGAGGGCTCTTGCTTGCATTAAAGGACTGTTGGATCTGGTCTGTCTTTCCTCCTCAAGATTGTGGCTGAAGGGAGGGCTCTTGCTTGCAGGCAAGGCCTGTTGGATCTGGTCTGTCTTTCCTCCTCAAGATGGTGGCTGAAGGGAGGGCTCCTCTTACTTGCAGGGAAGGCCTGTTGGATCTGGTCTGTCTTTCCTCCTCAAGATGGTGGATGAAGGGAGGGCTCTTCTTGCTTGCAGGCAAGGACTGTTGGATCTGGTCTGTCTTTCCTCCTCAAGGTGGTGGCTGAAGGGAGGGCTCTTCTTGCTTGCAGGGAAGGCCTGTTGGATCTGGTCTGTCTTTCCTCCTCAAGATGGTGGATGAAGGGAGGGCTCTTCTTACTTATAGGCAAGGCCTGTTGGATCTGGTCTGTGTTTCCCCCTCAAGATGGTGGATGAAGGGAGGGCTCTTCTTACTTACAGGGAAGGCCTGTTGGATCTGGTCTGTCTTTCCTCCTCAAGATGGTGGCTGAAGGGAGGGCTCCTCTTACTTGCAGGGAAGGCCTGTTGGATCTGGTCTGTCTTTCCTCCTCAAGATGGTGGATGAAGGGAGGGCTCTTGCTTGCAGGCAAGGCCTGTTGGATCTGGTCTGTCTTTCCTCCTCAAGATGGTGGCTGAAGGGAGGGCTCCTCTTACTTGCAGGGAAGGCCTGTTGGATCTGGTCTGTCTTTCCTCCTCAAGATGGTGGCTGAAGGGAGGCTCTTCTTACTTACAGGGAAGGCCTGTTGGATCTGGTCTGTCTTTCCTCCTCAAGATGGTGGCTGAAGGGAGGGCTCTACTTGCTTGCAGGCAAGGCCTGTTGGATCTGGTCTGTCCTTCCTCCTCAAGATGGTGGGTGAAGGGAGGGCTCTTCTTACTTACAGGCAAGGCCTGTTGGATCTGGTCTGTCTTTCCTCCTCAAGATGGTGGATGAAGGGAGGGCTCTTCTTACTTACAGGCAAGGCCTGTTGGATCTGGTCTGTCTTTCCTCCTCAAGATGGTGGGTGAAGGGAGGGCTCTTCTTACTTACAGGCAAGGCCTGTTGGATCTGGTCTGTCTTTCCTCCTCAAGATGGTGGATGAAGGGAGGGCTCTTCTTACTTACAGGCAAGGCCTGTTGGATCTGGTCTGTCTTTCCTCCTCAAGATGGTGGGTGAAGGGAGGGCTCTTCTTACTTACAGGCAAGGCCTGTTGGATCTGGTCTGTCTTTCCTCCTCAAGATGGTGGGTGAAGGGAGGGCTCTTCTTACTTACAGGCAAGGCCTGTTGGATCTGGTCTGTCCTTCCTCCTCAAGATGGTGGGTGAAGGGAGGGCTCTTCTTACTTACAGGCAAGGCCTGTTGGATCTGGTCTGTCTTTCCTCCTCAAGATGGTGGGTGAAGGGAGGGCTCTTCTTACTTACAGGCAAGGCCTGTTGGATCTGGTCTGTCCTTCCTCCTCAAGATGGTGGGTGAAGGGAGGGCTCTTCTTACTTACAGGCAAGGCCTGTTGGATCTGGTCTGTCCTTCCTCCTCAAGATGGTGGGTGAAGGGAGGGCTCTTCTTACTTACAGGCAAGGCCTGTTGGATCTGGTCTGTCCTTCCTCCTCAAGATGGTGGGTGAAGGGAGGGCTCTTCTTACTTACAGGCAAGGCCTGTTGGATCTGGTCTGTCTTTCCTCCTCAAGATGGTGGGTGAAGGGAGGGCTCTTCTTACTTACAGGCAAGGCCTGTTGGATCTGGTCTATCCTTCCTCCTCAAGATGGTGGGTGAAGGGAGGGCTCTTCTTACTTACAGGCAAGGCCTGTTGGATCTGGTCTGTCCTTCCTCCTCAAGATGGTGGGTGAAGGGAGGGCTCTTCTTACTTGCAGGCAAGGCCTGTTGGATCTGGTCTGTCCTTCCTCCTCAAGATGGTGGGTGAAGGGAGGGCTCTTCTTACTTACAGGGAAGGCCTGTTGGATCTTGGTCTGTCTTTCCTCCTCAAGATGGTGGGTGAAGGGAGGGCTCTTCTTACTTACAGGGAAGGCCTGTTGGATCTGGTCTGTCTTTCCTCCTCAAGATGGTGGCTGAAGGGAGGCTCTTCTTACTTACAGGGAAGGCCTGTTGGATGTGGTCTGTCTTTCCTCCTCAAGATGGTGGCTGAAGGGAGGGCTCTTCTTGCTTGCAGGCAAGGCCTGTTGGATCTAGTCTGTCTTTCCTCCTCAAGATGGTGGGTGAAGGGAGGGCTCTTCTTACTTACAGGCAAGGCCTGTTGGATCTAGTCTGTCTTTCCTCCTCAAGATGGTGGGTGAAGGGAGGGCTCTTCTTACTTACAGGCAAGGCCTGTTGGATCTAGTCTGTCTTTCTTCCTCAAGATGGTGGATGAAGGGAGGGCTCTTCTTGCTTGCAGGCAAGGCCTGTTGGATCTAGTCTGTCTTTCCTCCTCAAGATGGTGGGTGAAGGGAGGGCTCTTCTTACTTACAGGCAAGGCCTGTTGGATCTAGTCTGTCTTTCCTCCTCAAGATGGTGGGTGAAGGGAGGGCTCTTCTTACTTACAGGCAAGGCCTGTTGGATCTAGTCTGTCTTTCCTCCTCAAGATGGTGGGTGAAGGGAGGGCTCTTCTTACTTACAGGCAAGGCCTGTTGGATCTAGTCTGTCTTTCCTCCTCAAGATGGTGGCTGAAGGGAGGGCTCTTCTTGCTTGCAGGCAAGGCCTGTTGGATCTAGTCTGTCTTTCCTCCTCAAGATGGTGGGTGAAGGGAGGGCTCTTCTTACTTACAGGCAAGGCCTGTTGGATCTAGTCTGTCTTTCCTCCTCAAGATGGTGGGTGAAGGGAGGGCTCTTCTTACTTACAGGCAAGGCCTGTTGGATCTAGTCTGTCTTTCCTCCTCAAGATGGTGGATGAAGGGAGGGCTCTTCTTGCTTGCAGGCAAGGCCTGTTGGATCTAGTCTGTCTTTCCTCCTCAAGATGGTGGGTGAAGGGCGGGCTCTTCTTACTTACAGGCAAGGCCTGTTGGATCTAGTCTGTCTTTCCTCCTCAAGATGGTGGGTGAAGGGAGGGCTCTTCTTACTTACAGGCAAGGCCTGTTGGATCTGGTCTGTCTTTCCTCCTCAAGATGGTGGCTGAAGGGAGGGCTCTTCTTGCTTGCAGGCAAGGCCTGTTGGATCTGGTCTGTCTTTCCCCCTCAAGATGGTGGATGAAGGGAGGGCTCTTCTTGCTTGCAGGCAAGGCCTGTTGGATCTAGTCTGTCTTTCCTCCTCAAGATGGAGGCTGAAGGGAGGGCTCTTCTTACTTGCAGGGAAGGCCTGTTGGATCTGGTCTGTCTTTCCCCCTCAAGATGGTGGGTGAAGGGAGGGCTCTTCTTACTTGCAGGCAAATCCTGTTGGAGCTGGCTTGCCTTTCTCTCCCTTCAATATGGTGGCTGAACGGAGGCCTCTTCTTACTTGCAAGCAAGGCCAAAAAAAGCTCTCAGAGCAGCTCATAAATTTTTAATTAGATGGTTCCCTGCCCTTGGGCTGTCAATATAAAAGGACACAACACAAAGGAATAAGGGAAAGGTGGTGGGGAAGAAGATCAGGTCCATAAGTTCTACTGTCCCTCAGAGGCTTGGACCTAGGCAGATGGACCTAAGCCTGGAGGGCTCAGCTTCCTAGTTCAGGCCATGCCCGATGGAGCCGGCAGGCTTTTCTCACCCTCTGAAGCTGGGTGATAATTCACTCTCCCAGAATACTTCAGAAACAATCAAAAGTGGAGGCGTGCACAAAATTAAAGCCAGAAGTGACAACACATTAAAATTCGAACTTCTACAATTGTTCTCTCCTTTATGGATTACAAGCTCTTTTGTTATTTTAAGAATATAAAGTCTATTATACATTGTTTTACATAAAAGTACATAAAGTGATTAGTTTATTAAAACTTATTCAGACAGTAATTACCAAACAGTTTTTAGAAAAGTCTGGGTGACTGGCCAAAGTACTTTTTTCACATTCTGAGGCAATACTCTCTATTTTTTATTTTTTATTTTTTTTAAATCCTTTCCCCAGTAAAAAAAAAGTTTTTTCTCTTGGGCCATCACTTCTGTAGAAAAAAAATTCATCAAATGACATGGGTGCATGCTATTAGAGAAAATATAGGGATGAAAGGCAGTTAACAATTTTAGTGCATCTGTATGCAAAGATGAAATGTATACAGGATAAATGACAGCAGTATAGGAGCAGCCATTAAATACCAGTGCTGCAACTACAACATTGTGAGCCTTTCACCTTTTCATAACTACAACGTCGTGTCAGCCTTTCACCTTTTCATAAGTCAGTAAAATGAGTAGCCAGCTTGTTGGGGGCAATTAGGATACACTTTGTAAACTGCTTAGAGAATGCTGAAATCACTGATAAGTTGTAGACAAATGTATTTGCTATTGCTATTACTATAACATTCATACTGAGGATGAAATTGTACTAATACAACTTTCTGCTTTGCTTTATTAAATTTGCACATGTAGCAGGAAGCATGTAATTGTGGAAATAATTTACACTAAGAGTGATGCTTTATATAGCTGTAGCAAGCTGCTGTCTATAAAAAATTGTAATCGCAAAAAATGTATTCTTAAACTTAATGAAAGATTCTTCTATTATTAACACAGATTTATTTTTAGAGACTTTCTAAATATGAATTCTCTTTTTCCTCCCATACCCGTTTATCTTTAGTACTATGATATCTCAGCAAAGAGTAACTACAACTTTGAGAAACCCTTTCTTTGGCTGGCAAGAAAACTAATTGGTGATCCCAACTTGGAATTTGTTGCCATGCCTGCTCTTGCACCACCAGAGGTTGTAATGGATCCAGCATTGGCCGCTCAGTATGAGCAAGATTTACAGGTAATGTTTGACATAGCTATGTGGTCATTATTTGAAATTTTAAGTGTTACTAAAACTTTATTTATCATTATCCAGATTGCTCAGACCACCGCACTGCCAGATGAAGATGATGACCTGTGAGGTGATGAAGCTGGAGTTCAGCATCAGAAGTCTAGTTTTATAGGCAACTGTCTTGTGATGTTACTGATACAGCATGTTTGTTTTTTATTATTGTATCTGAGCAGAAAATGGGCTTTAATATTTGGGATGCTGAAAGAGAATACAAAAATACCAGACTTTAGCTGTTTTGGACTGCAGTTTATTCTCCATTTGAGTTACAAATCTAAATGCTGCAGTCTTGTCACAATATTCACTGGTAAATCTTGTTTCTTACTTTACTTCCCATTCCTTCTTTAGATCATAATAAAGTTATATTTCAAATATCTAAGGAATTGAGTTTTACTGAATTTAAGACTAGTTCCTTAGATTAATTAAAGCCTGCTCCCAAACATGACAAGAGGTCAAAATGTCTTTGAACCTTTCAACAATCCAAGATTTCTAACCAATTAGTAAAACTAAATTCACACTTCAAAAAGTTATTTTGCTTGGATTTAAGATGACTTGTGTTATATGGAGTTTGTAGTTAGCTTAACACACTTGCATAAAAAAGGGAAACCTGATAGTGCAGTGGTTAAATACTTGCACTGAAACTACAAGGTTTTGATCAAGAGTCTGGGACATCCCTTGGCAAGGGAAGCCTGATGATTCTCTGTGTCCATTTGGATTGGGTAAGAGATTAAAATGTAAAAGTGGGAGAAATTTCCTTTGGCTCACTGGGAGGAGAAAGTAGAAACCTCATTCTATACAACTGTTTGCAAAGGAATTTTTTTCTTTTTTCTTTCTTTTTTCTTTCTTTTTTCTTTTTCTTTTCATATTTTTATTTTTTGTAGTCAAGGAGGGGGGAGTACAGAGGTGAAGGTGACCTAGGCACAGTGTTAGAGGGCAACTCATTCAATTTTAATACTTTTCTGCTCACTTTCCCCTTAAGGGGTTGTGGGGATTCAGAGGAAGTGCCTCTGGAAGGAGCTATCAGCCAGGAGCTCTCCAGATAACTATAGGCCCAGTTGATTGAGCTCACTAACAGCCACACAGGGATTCTTTACACTGGTTTTACACAGGAGAAGCCCACAGTCTTGTTTCAGTGCCTCCTTAAGATTTCTCATTATGGACACTGAGGGACCTATTGCAGTCACCTGCAACACCTGTGGGATGTTTGTCTTCTTGCCTACAGATGTGGGGAACTTCACCTGCACCAAGTGCAAGTTGGTAGCCCTCTTAGAAGAGAGAGTTCAGTAGTTGGAGGCCCAGGTGTCTACACTTTAGCATCATAGAGAGCAAGAGGTTCTCCTGAACAGAATGGACCGGATGGCCTTGGACAGGAAACATACAGAGAAAGTTGCTGGGGAAGAAGGGGTCACTTCACACACACAACGGAAGTAGATGGTTGGAGGAATATCACACACAGAAGTAGGGAAACCAGGGTTCGTTCTGTGAGCTTGCAGCTACAGAATCGCTTTGAATCTCTCTCTGTTATCAGAGAAGATGAGGAAAAGCAGGAGGGACAGACATTAGGGACAGAGAAGGGGAGTGTGAGAATAGCACCAAAGGGAACAGCCGCTGCTAAGCCTCGGAGGAAAGCGTGTGGTGGTGGTGGGGACTCCTTGCTGAGGGGTACAGAAGCAGTGGTTTGTGGGCCTGACAAGATGTCACGGGAGGTGTGCTGTCTCCCTGGAGCAAAGATCCATCATGTGACGGAGAGGCTGACAAGACTTGTCAAGCCTACTGACCATTGCCCCTTTCGTTTGCTTCATGTGTGAACCAATGATACTGCAAGGCACAGCCTTCAGAATATCAAAAGGGATTATGAGGATCGGGGTAGGAAGCTGAAAGAGATGGATGCACAGGTTGTCATTTCATCTCTTCTCCCGGTAGAAGGGCATGGTCCAGGAAGGGAGAGGAAAACAGCAGAGGTTTGGATTCTTGGATCATGGGCTGTGGTTCCATGAAGAGGGATTTCTGGCAAGGGATGGGCTGCATCTCACGCCAGTTGGCAAAAATGTTTTTGCCTACAGTCTGAAGAATATGATCAGGAGGGCTTTAAACTGAGTTATAAGGGGGAGGGAGACATTATTCTGGAAGGCAAAAGGGATGGAGAGAATAGTCAACTATCCTGATATTTGCTGGAAGTCAAACTCATCCAAATCCTCAAGGTCTAGCAAATTCCTCACTTGCCTGGAAGACAATTTCATTGTCCAAAAGGTGAAAGAGGCAACAAGGGGATCAGCCATTTTAGATCTGATCTTAACCAACAGGGAAGACCTAGTTGATGGGGTGCAAGTGGTTGGATCCTTAGGTGGGAGTTTATTATACAGCAGAAAGGTGAAGCTAGGCATAGTTCTCTAGACTTTAGGAGAGCTAATTTCAATAAACTTAGAGAAATACTGGGGGTGATCCCATGGTCAGGAATACTAAAAGAGAAGGGAGTTCAAGACGGATGGGAGTTTCTCAAAAAGGAGATACTGAAGGCGCAATTTCAAACAGTTCCAATGAGGAAGAAAAATGGAAGATGTCTCAAGAAGCCAGGATGGATGACTAAGGAACTTTCAACTGAGCTAAGTTTTAAGCAGAACATGTATAAGAAATGGAAAAATGGGGATATCACCAAAGATGAATTCAAACAAATAGCAATCATGTGTAGGGATAAAGTCAGAAAAGCTAAAGCGCAAAATGAACTCAGGATTGCTAGAGAGGTTAAGAACAATAAAAAGGGCTTTTTTGGGTATGTCCGAAGCAAAAGGAAGAAGAAGGAAACAGTAGGGCCACTGCGTGCAGAAGATGGTCCAAGTAGACCATAAGCTGAACATGAGTCAACAGTGCAATGCGGCATCAGAAAAGGCCAATGCTATTCTAGGCTGCATCAATAGAAGTATAGTGTCTAGATCAAAGGAAGTAATAGTGCCGCTCTATTCTGCTTTGGTCGGGCCCCACCTGGAATACTGTGTCCAGTTCTGGGCACCACAATTCAAAAAGGATGTGGAGAAACTGGAGGGTGTCCAAAGGAGGGCAACTAAAATGGTGAAGGGTCTGGAAACCATGCCCTATGAGGAACGCCTTAGGGAGCGGGGGATGTTTAGCCTGGAGAAGAGAAGTTTAAGAGGCGATATGATAGCCCTGTTCAAATATTTGAAGGGATGTCATATTGAAGAGGGAGCAAGGTTGTTTTCTGCTGCTCCAGAGACTAGAACGCGGAACAATGGATATAAACTGCAGGAAAAGAGATTCCACCTCAACATTAGGAGGAACTTCCTGAGAGTAAGGCCTGTTCGACGGTGCAACACACTCCCTCGGAGAATGATGGAGTCTCCTTCCTTAGAGGTCTTTAAGCAGAGGCTGGATGGCCATCTGTCGGGCATGCTTTGATGGAGAGTTCCTGCATGGCAGAAGGGGGTTGGACTGGATCAGGGCCCTTCTTGGGGTCTCTTCCAACTCTAGGATTCTATGATCCTTGGGGCTCCAAAGTCCACTTCGCTTGCATCTTTCATAGGTTGCTGAAATAAGTACTCAGCTTTTGGGGGGCAATTAGCTTACACATTGTGAATTGCTTAGGGAGTGCTTAGTTTGATTCTATGATTCTATTTGCTGATATGCAGCATAGAAATGTACTTGCTATTGCTAAAATATCCTGAAGGGGAGCTAGAAAAATATTATGTCTACTTTTTATATATTTTTCTTTCTCCACCATCACATCTGTATAGAGATGGACTATAGGGCCCAAAAGCAGGAGGACAACCCAGCCTGGTGAAAGGCCTGAGGGACAAATTCTTGCCATTCCTTCAATTTCCCAGTCTGGATATCCTCCAAAGGCAGGAAGACACCTGGATTAGAGAAAGAGTTACTTCTCCTCTTCTTCTGCAGTCTGGGCATCTTCCAAAGCTAGGCTACAGATGGGGAGGAAGGGTACTGTGGCCCAAATGATGTCAACTTGTTTCTCTGAAACCCATGTTGGCTTTTTGTGATTATGGAATTATCTTCCAGATATTCACAGACTCTCTGTTTAATGATCTGCTCCAGAATCTTTCCTGGAATTGATGTCAGACTAACCGGACGAGAATTGTTGGGATCCTCTTTTTCACAATCAGCACCTGGTCTTGTTTTGGCTGCACAATGGAGCTTTTCCACCTTCTGTTTCCAGATAATATAGTCTATTTGAGTTTTGAATTGGCCATCTGGAAATAGTCTCTCTAGTTGTATGAAGACTATTTTTGTGATGAATAGATTACTGACCTCCCAGTTCCTCTCCTGCTTTATTTCTTGTACCTAATCCAAGCCTTCCTACAGTTTTTAAAAACTTCTTTGCGTCCTGCTTTAGCATTCCTGTCACCTATCATTATAAAGCAATGCTGTTTTGAGTTGTTGTCAGTAATAGAATCTCTCAATTCCTTCTGCATCCGTCTATTTGTGTCTATTACTGTAATATTTATAGATTTTCCTTGAAATCTTAACATGATTTGGTTAGATTTTGCATTGTATTCTTTGACTACTTTTGTTACATCTCATGATTATGGAAGAAGATGATGAAAGTTTCTTCCTTTCTTTTCATTTTCTAAGTAGAACAGTAATTGTTATGTGAGTCAAAATGACCCATTCCTGTCTATTTTAGCTCACTAATCCATAGTATTGCAGAAGGAGAGCTATGTATGTGAGGCCACCTTTGGCTGGACAAGTTTTCACAATTGGGTGAGTGTGTTTATTCTTGAGGGTGTGGAGCTTATGTGAGTCACTGGGGGTGGAGTAGCAGTTTACATATTTATATGCTGCCAGAGACTTTCAGGTTCATTCTATGTACAGTCTATCACCATCTGTTGGGCATGCTTTGATTGGGAGTTCCTGCATGGCAGGGAGTTGTACTGGATGGTCCTTTTGGTCTCTTCCAACACTTATTCCATGATTCTAGGCAAGGTACCATGTTTCAACAGAAAAATTTAAAAAAAAAAGTTATAGGGTGGGGGACACCTAGCTTGACAAAAGCACATGTGAAAGAGATCTAGGAGTCCTAGTAGACCACAAGTTGAACATGAGTAAATAGTATAATGCAGCAGCTAAAACACTGAATGTGATTCTAGGTGGCATTGATAGAAGTATAATATTCAGATAAAGGGAATAATAGTTCCACTCCATTCTGCTTTGGTCAGGCCTCCCCTGAAATACTGTGTCAAGTTCTGGACACCACATTTCATAGAATCATGGAAGAGCTGGATGAGACCACAAGAGCTTTGATCCAGTCCAACTTCATTCTGCCATGCAGGAACAGCCAATCAAAGCAACACGATCTGACCTAGGAGGGAGTGAAAGAGAGGCCTAGCAACACCATTGGGACTGGCCTCAAGTTGAAGTGCCTTCTCTCCATGGCAACACCATCTGACTTGGAGGGAGTGAAGGAGAGGCCTTGCAACACCATTGGGACTGGTCTCAAGTTAAAGGGCACTTCCTCCATGGCAACACCATCTCGCCTGGAAGTGAATGAAAGGAGAGGTCTAGCTACACCATTGGGACTGGCCTCAAGTTGAAGTACCCTCTCTCCATAGCAACACCATGTGGCCTAGGAGGGATTGAAAAGTCAGACCAAACTCCATCAGGCTTGTCTTACTTATGAAGCGGAGCCCTACCTCCCATCCATATGCCTTGGTCCAGGCATCAGAGGGAGAAAATAACTTTTGGACCTGATCCACACGACCATTCCCTTCGCCTTTTCTGTAGTGTCTTCTTAGATTGTAAGTCTGAGGGCAGGAGTCCAATTAAAATAATAATTTAAGCCACTCTGATATCCCTTAGGACTGAAGAGCAGGGCATGAATAAATATTATTAATATCCCTGACAGATGGCCATCCATCCTCAAGGGACTGTGTTCCACTGTTGGACAGCCCTTACTGTTAGGAAGTTGAGCTGGAATGTCTTTTCCTACAGTTTTCATCCAATGTTCCACATTTTAGTCTCTGGAGCAGCAGAAAACAAGTTTGCTCCCTCCTCAATATGACATCCCTTCAAGTATTAAACAGGGCTATTATATCATATCTTAATCTTCTCCAGGTTAAACATCCCCAATTCCCTAAATCTTGCTTCATAAGGCATGCTTTCCAGACCCCTCCCTCCATCCACCATCTTGAAGAGGACAGAAAGACAGGCCAGCTCCAACAGGCCTTGCCTGTAAGAAGAGCCCTCCCTTCATCCACCATCTTGAGGAAAGACAGACCAGATCCAACTGGCCTTGCCTGCAAGTAAGAAGAGCCCTCCCTTCAGCATCCATCTTGAGGAGGAAAGACAGACCAGATCCAACAGTCCTTTAATGCAAGCAAGAAGAGCCCTCCCTTCATCCACCATCTTGAGGAGGAAAGACAGACCAGATCCAACAGGCCTTCCCTGTAAGTAAGAAGAGCCCTCCCTTCAGCCACCATCTTGAGGAGGAAGGACAGACCAGATCCAACAGGCCTTCCCTGTAAGTAAGAAGAGCCCTCCCTTCATCCACCATCTTGAGGAGGAAAGACAGACCAGATCCAACAGGCCTTCCCTGTAAGTAAGAAGAGCCCTCCCTTCATCCACCATCTTGAGGAGGAAAGACAGACCAGATCCAACAGGCCTTGCCTGCAAGCAAGAAGAGCCCTCCCTTCATCCACCATCTTGAGGAGGAAAGACAGACCAGATCCAACAGGCCTTCCCTGTAAGTAAGAAGAGCCCTCCCTTCAGCCACCATCTTGAGGAGGAAAGACAGACCAGATCCAACAGGCCTTCCCTGCAAGTAAGAGGAGCCCTCCCTTCATCCACCATCTTGAGGAGGAAAGACAGACCAGATCCAACAGGCCTTGCCTGCAAGCAAGAAGAGCCCTCCCTTCATCCACCATCTTGAGGGGAGAGAAAGGCAGCCCAGCTCTAATAGGTCTTGTCTGCAAGTAAGAAGAGCCCTCCCTTCATCCACCATCTTGAGGGGAGAGAAAGGCTAGCTAATTCCAACAGGCCTTGCCTGTAAGTAAGAAAAGCCGTCCCTCCATCCACCATCTTGAGGAGGAGAGAAAGGCAGGCCAGCTCCAACAGACCTTGGCTGCAAGTAAGAAGAACCCTCCCTCATCCAATATCTTGAGTAGGAACAACAAACCAGGTCTAAGAGGTCTTGCCGGCAATTAAGAAGAGCCCTCCCTTCAGCCACCATCTTGAGGAGGAAAGACAGACCAGATCCAACAGGCCTTCCCTGCAAGTAAGAAGAGCCCTCCCTTCATCCACCATCTCGAGCCGGAGAGAAAGGCAGGCCAGCTTAATAGGCCTTGCCTGCAAGCAAGAAGAGCCTTCCCTTCATCCTCCATCTTGAGGAGGAAAGACAGACCAGATCCAACAGGCCTTCCCTGTAAGTAAGAAGAGCCCTCCCTTCATCCACCATCTTGAGGAGGAAAGACAGACCAGATCCAACAGGCCTTCCCTGCAAGTAAGAAGAGCCCTCCCTTCAGTCACCATCTTGAGGAGGAAAGACAGACCAGATCCAACAGGCCTTGCCTGCAAGTAAGAAGAGCCCTCCCTTCATCCACCATCTTGAGGAGGAAACACAGACCAGATCCAACAGGCCTTCCCTGTAAGTAAGAAGAGCCCTCCCTTCATCCTCCATCTTGAGGAGGAAAGACAGACCAGATCCAACAGGCCTTTCCTGCAAGCAAGAAGAGCCCTCCCTTCAGCCACCATCTTGAGGAGGAAAGACAGACCAGATCCAACAGGCCTTGCCTGCAAGCAAGAGCCCTCCCTTCAGCCACCATCGTGAGGAGGAAAGACAGACCAGATCCAACAGGCCTTCCCTGTAAGTAAGAAGAGCCCTCCCTTCATCCACCATCTTGAGGAGGAAAGACAGACAAGATCCAACAGGCCTTCCCTGTAAGTAAGAAGAGCCTCCCTTCAGCCACCATCTTGAGGGGGAAAGACAGACCAGATCCAACAGGCCTTCCCTGTAAGTAAGAAGAGCCCTCCCTTCATCCATCATCTTGAGGAGGAAAGACAGACCAGATCCAACAGGCCTTCCCTGCAAGTAAGAAGAGCCCTCCCTTCAGCCATCATCTTGAGGAGGAAAGACAGACCAGATCCAACAGGCCTTGCCTGCAAGTAAGAAGAGCCCTCCCTTCATCCATCATCTTGAGGAGGAAAGACAGACCAGATCCAACAGGCCTTGCCTATAAGTAAGAAGAGCCCTCCCTTCATCCATCATCTTGAGGAGGAAAGACAGACCAGATACAACAGGCCTTGCCTATAAGTAAGAAGAGCCCTCCCTTCATCCATCATCTTGAGGAGGAAAGACAGACCAGATCCAACAGGCCTTGCCTGCAAGTAAGAACAGCCCTCCCTTCAGCCACCATCTTGAGGAGGAGAGAAAGGCAGGCGAGCTCTAATAGCCCTTGCCTGCAAGTAAAAAGAGCCCTCCCTTCAGCCACCATCTTGAGGAGGAAAGACAGACCAGATCCAACAGGCCTTGCCTGCAAGTAAGAAGAGCCCTCCCTTCATCCATCATCTTGAGGAGGAAAGACAGACCAGATCCAACAGGCCTTGCCTGCAAGCAAGAGCCCTCCCTTCAGCCACCATCTTGAGGAGGAAAGACAGACAAGATCCAACAGGCCTTGCCTGCAAGCAAGTAGAGCCCTCCCTTCATCCACCATCTTGAGGAGGAAAGACAGACCAGATCCAACAGGCCTTCCCTGTAAGTAAGAAGAGCCTCCCTTCAGCCACCATCTTGAGGAGGAAAGACAGACCAGATCCAACAGGCCTTCCCTGCAAGTAAGAGGAGCCCTCCCTTCAGCCACCATCTTGAGGAGGAAAGACAGACCAGATCCAACAGGCCTTGCCTGCAAGCAAGAGCCCTCCCTTCATCCACCATCTTGAGGAGGAAAGACAGACCAGATCCAACAGGCCTTCCCTGCAAGTAAGAGGAGCCCTCCCTTCAGCCACCATCTTGAGGAGGAAAGGCAGACCAGATCCAACAGGCCTTGCCTGCAAGCAAGTAGAGCCCTCCCTTCAGCCACCATCTTGAGGAGGAAAGACAGACCAGATCCAACAGGCCTTCCCTGTAAGTAAGAAGAGCCCTCCCTTCATCCACCATCTTGAGGGGGAAACACAGACCAGATCCAACAGGCCTTGCCTATAAGTAAGAAGAGCCCTCCCTTCATCCATCATCTTGAGGAGGAAAGACAGACCAGATCCAACAGGCCTTGCCTATAAGTAAGAAGAGCCCTCCTTCATCCATCATCTTGAGGAGGAAAGACAGACCAGATCCAACAGGCCTTCCCTGTAAGTAAGAAGAGCCCTCCCTTCATCCATCATCTTTTGGAGGAAAGACAGACCAGATCCAACAGGCCTTCCCTGTAAGTAAGAAGAGCCCTCCCTTCAGCCACCATCTTGAGGAGGAAAGACAGACCAGATCCAACAGGCCTTCCCTGTAAGTAAGAACAGCCCTCCCTTCAGCCTCCATCTTGAGGAGGAGAGAAAGGCAGGCGAGCTCTAATAGCCCTTGCCTGCAAGTAAAAAGAGCCCTCCCTTCATCCATCATCTTGAAGAGAAAAGACAGACCAGATCCAACAGGCCTTCCCTGCAAGTAAGAAGAGCCCTCCCTTCATCCATCATCTTGAAGAGAAAAGACAGACCAGATCCAACAGGCCTTCCCTGCAAGTAAGAAGAGCCCTCCCTTCATCCATCATCTTGAGGAGGAAAGACAGACCAGATCCAACAGGCCTTGCCTGCAAGTAAGAAGAGCCCTCCCTTCATCCATCATCTTGAGGAGGAAAGACAGACCAGATCCAACAGGCCTTCCCTGCAAGTAAGAAGAGCCCTCCCTTCATCCATCATCTTGAGGAGGAAAGACAGACCAGATCCAACAGGCCTTCCCTGCAAGTAAGAAGAGCCCTCCCTTCATCCATCATCTTGAGGAGGAAAGACAGACCAGATCCAACAGGCCTTCCCTGCAAGTAAGAGGAGCCCTCCCTTCAGCCACCATCTTGAGGAGGAAAGACAGACCAGATCCAACAGGCCTTCCCTGCAAGTAAGAAGAGCCCTCCCTTCATCCACCATCTTGAGGAGGAAAGACAGACCAGATCCAACAGGCCTTCCCTGCAAGTAAGAGGAGCCCTCCCTTCAGCCACCAACTTGAGGAGGAAAGACAGACCAGATCCAACAGGCCTTCCCTGCAAGTAAGAAGAGCCCTCCCTTCATCCACCATCTTGAGGAGGAAAGACAGACCAGATCCAACAGGCCTTCCCTGCAAGTAAGAGGAGCCCTCCCTTCAGCCACCATCTTGAGGAGGAAAGACAGACCAGATCCAACAGGCCTTCCCTGCAAGTAAGAAGAGCCCTCCCTTCATCCACCATCTTGAGGAGGAAAGACAGACCAGATCCAACAGGCCTTGCCTGCAAGTAAGAAGAGCCCTCCCTTCAGCCACCATCTTGAGGAGGAAAGACAGACCAGATCCAACAGGCCTTGCCTGCAAGCAAGAGCCCTCCCTTCACCCACCATCTTGAGGAGGAAGGACAGACCAGATCCAACAGGCCTTCCCTGCAAGTAAGAAGAGCCCTCCCTTCATCCACCATCTTGAGGAGGAAAGACAGACCAGATCCAACAGGCCTTCCCTGCAAGTAAGAGGAGCCCTCCCTTCAGCCACCATCTTGAGGAGGAAAGACAGACCAGATCCAACAGGCCTTCCCTGCAAGTAAGAAGAGCCCTCCCTTCATCCACCATCTTGAGGAGGAAAGACAGACCAGATCCAACAGGCCTTGCCTGCAAGTAAGAAGAGCCCTCCCTTCAGCCACCATCTTGAGGAGGAAAGACAGACCAGATCCAACAGGCCTTCCCTGCAAGTAAGAAGAGCCCTCCCTTCATCCATCATCTTGAGGACGAAAGACAGACCAGATCCAACAGGCCTTGCCTGCAAGCAAGAGCCCTCCCTTCAGCCACCATCTTGAGGAGGAAAGACAGACCAGATCCAACAGGCCTTCCCTGCAAGTAAGAAGAGCCCTCCCTTCAGCCACCATCTTGAGGAGGAAAGACAGACCAGATCCAACAGGCCTTCCCTGCAAGTAAGAAGAGCCCTCCCTTCATCCACCATCTTGAGGAGGAAAGACAGACCAGATCCAACAGGCCTTCCCTGCAAGTAAGAGGAGCCCTCCCTTCAGCCACCATCTTGAGGAGGAAAGACAGACCAGATCCAACAGGCCTTCCCTGCAAGTAAGAAGAGCCCTCCCTTCATCCACCATCTTGAGGAGGAAAGACAGACCAGATCCAACAGGCCTTGCCTGCAAGTAAGAAGAGCCCTCCCTTCAGCCACCATCTTGAGGAGGAAAGACAGACCAGATCCAACAGGCCTTCCCTGCAAGTAAGAAGAGCCCTCCCTTCATCCATCATCTTGAGGAGGAAAGACAGACCAGATCCAACAGGCCTTCCCTGTAAGTAAGAAGAGCCCTCCCTTCATCCTCCATCTTGAGGAGGAAAGACAGAGCAGATCCAACAGTCCTTGGCTGCAAGCAAGAAGAGCCCTCCCTCAGCCACCATCTTGAGGAGGAAAGACAGACCAGATCCAACAGGCCTTCCCTGCAAGTAAGAAGAGCCCTCCCTTCACCCACCATCTTGAGGAGGAAAGACAGACCAGATCTAACAGGCCTTGCCTGCAAGTAAAAAGAGCCCTCCCTTCATCCACCATCTTGAGGAGGAAAGACAGACCAGATCCAACAGGCCTTGCCTGCAAGTAAGAAGAGCCCTCCCTTCACCCACCATCTTGAGGAGGAAAGACAGACCAGATCTAACAGGCCTTGCCTGCAAGTAAGAAGAGCCCTCCCTTCACCCACCATCTTGAGGAGGAAAGACAGACCAGATCTAACAGGCCTTGCCTGCAAGTAAGAAGAGCCCTCCCTTCACCCACCATCTTGAGGAGGAAAGACAGACCAGATCCAACAGGCCTCGCCTGTAAGTAAGAAGAGCCCTCCCTTCATCCACCATCTTGAGGAGGAGAGAAAGGCAGGCGAGCTCTAATAGCCCTTGCCTGCAAGTAAAAAGAGCCCTCCCTTCATCCACCATCTTGAGGAAGAGAGAAAGACCAGCCAGCTCCAACAGGCCTTGCCTGCAAGTAAGAAGAGCCCTCCCTTCAGCCACCATCTTGAGGAGGAAAGACAGACCAGATCCAACAGGCCTTCCCTGCAAGCAAGAAGAGCCCTCCCTTCATCCTCCATCTTGAGGAGGAAAGACAGACCAGATCCAACAGGCCTTCCCTGTAAGTAAGAAGAGCCCTCCCTTCAGCCACCATCTTGAGGAGGAAAGACAGACCAGATCCAACAGGCCTTCCCTGTAAGTAAGAAGAGCCCTCCCTTCATCCTCCATCTTGAGGAGGAAAGACAGACCAGATCCAACAGGCCTTCCCTGTAAGTAAGAAGAGCCCTCCCTTCATCCTCCATCTTGAGGAGGAAAGACAGACCAGATCCAACAGGCCTTGCCTGCCAGGAAGAAGAGCCCTCCCTTCAACCACCATCTTGAGGAGGAGAGAAAGACAGACCAGATCCAACAAGCCTTGCCTGCAAGCAAGAAGAGTATATTTTCTAGATCAAGGGAAGTTATAGTGCTGCTCTATTCTGCTTTGGTCAGGCCCCACCTGGAATACTGTATCCAGTTCTGGGAACCACAATTCAAAAAGGATGTGGAGAAACTGGAGCATGTCCAAAGGAGGGCAACTAAGATGGTGAAGGGTCTGGAAACCAGGCCCTATGAGGAACTAATTAGGTTGCTGGGGATGTTTAGCCTGGAGAAGAGAAGGTTAAGAGGTGATATGATAGCCCATCCACATGGCAGAAACAACCCAGTTTGGCACTGCTTTAACTGCTATGCCTCTCTACTGTGGAATATTGGGCATCGTGGCTCCAAAGTGGAGCACGTGGCGGTTAAAGCAGTGCCAAACTGGGTTATTCCTGCCGTGTGGATACAGAGAGAGACTTCATTTGGATGCAGGAAGACCAACAAGACTGCCATTTCATGAAAGCATGGTTTTCTTTCTGTAACAAAGAGCCTGGGTTGGGGAATTTTTCTATTAGGTCAAATTTCAAGATGGGTCGACTACAATAACCCTGCGGGGACGCCTCCCATTATGTATACCAAGAAGATCGGGGTTCCAAGAAATTGAGCAGAGACAGGCTTGTCTAATTAGTATCTACTGTATTAAAGGGGGGAAAAGACACTCACACAATGCACTTATACATACACAAACATACAAGGCTGAGGAAAGTCAGTAATTAGCATTGGGGATAGTTTGATGCTTGACTAGGGTGATGCTTACAAAAGTATAGATTCTCCTCTGGGAATCGAATGAGACAGTGATTTCTGGGACAAGTCTGCTCCACAACGTGGGTTTGAGCAGCTCTTGTCGGTGTTTAGTTCAGACATCAGACTGGCATGGAGTATGGAGACCTCGTAGTCTGGGAGCCGGAGTGCCTAAAACTGGAGGGTTTTATAGGGGAAAAACACCTTCTGGCAAAGGTGCTTAATGGTGGACTAAATGCCTGGACAATAGGGTTTGATGTTCTTAAGAGGATTAATCTATTGTGGTGATATCCTGAGGAATGGTATCACGATATCAAGAATTCTGAGGAAGAGGGGAGTCAGCAGCTTAAGGACAAACATTACACCTCCTAATGGCTAGGTGATGATCCCATTGCAACTTCCTAGACTATCTGGTCGCAATATTTGCTGAGAGGGGATTTCCCCTTGAGGCAGTGAGTCTGTGACCTCTTGCTTCACCTTACAAAATTAAACCAGCAGCCAGGGTTCATCTAGGGGTCATATAAATGGATATCATTTATGCCATGATTTTATACAGGGCACTTCTGATAACAGTCCCCCTCTCGAAAGCGTTCAGACCCATATGTATGTGGGGATGTCTTTCGCATTAAACCTTTGCCATGTCAATCTGGGGTGTCAATTTGGGGAGGGATTCCTACTTAGGGAAGCATGACCACTAGTATTTCAATGGTGGGGGAAGATGACCATTTGTTCAGGAACCCATTTATACACATCACTCACTCACAAGGGAAACATAAATCCAAAAAGAATCATGGGAAACATAAACACCAATAAAAGCATACAATATGCAATGAAAAAGCAGTAGTCCATCAATATGGGTTCGATGTATTACATTCAATATGTAATATGAAAAGGGCATAGTTCAATGTGTCTCTGAGTCCAATGCTCAGGGGAACAATCATATTTGGAGACCAATGACTGAGAGAGAGTAAATGCAACATGAGTCCAAACAGTTTGCACAGTAATACGGATGCAGAGTTCATCTGGAATGGTTATGAATGTCCCTTTTAGAGTCTTTGGGGGTATGTCTGGGAATGCGGGCATATAGATGTACTGGAGGGGACAGTAGTGTGTGTGGATGGCTTGCAGGGAACAATCCCCTTGCAAGTGGTGTCCAAGCCGCTGTAGTCTCCTTGGATGCGGGCAATACAGTAGTGGCATCTGGAGAGGCAGCATCTCGATGTAGGACCATTGAGGACAATCTGGAAGAGGAGGCAAAGTGAAGGCCAGAGAAAAGGCCGGAAAGCAGGAGAAGAAGCCCGGTACTCACCGAAGCAGTGGCCTTGGCGGCCTTCTTGCCCTTGTCGACGGCATCCGTGGTTACGTAAGTGGTGGCGATGCTGTAGCTGGCCCAGACCAAGGAGATGGGCACAATGGCCCGGAAGGACTCCCCGACTTTGTTGGCGTAGCCTGTAAAAGACAGGTCCCTCAGGGGGGCCACAACGTGGCATAAGAGGGCAGTCCCTGGTCAGGGAGCACATGGCTGGCACAAGGGGCCCAAAGAATGACCATCTGGGGGAGTGGACTCTGTTCCCAGCTGCCTGGGTCACACTCTCTCAGCCTCCTAGTTAGGACTTCTGGGGTGGCACCTCCCTCCCTTGCTGCCCCTCGGCTAGTCATGCCCCCCTCTTTCCCCAGAGCTGGGCAACAGCCAAAGAGGGTTGTCTTTGGAGGAGAGATGCATTATCACACGAGGCTCCGTCTGCATCCCGTTGCCATCCCGCCCTTGTCCCAGAGGTCACTCATTCACTCGCTTACCCAAGTAGCGGAGCCAGCTCTCCCGATAGGGGTCCTTCTCGTTGCCGGAGGAGCCCATCGCTGCTGCCTCCTGCCTCATTGGCAGGCAGCCCGGCAAGAGGGCGTGGCCAGGACGACGCCACGCCCCCGCGGTCCCTTCCTCGCCCCGCCCCACGAGGGAACCCTGGGAGTTGTAGTCTTGGGGGCACAGTTCCTGGTCTTGTTCTCTGGGGCAGCAGAAAACAAGCTTGCTCCCTCCTCAATGTGAAATCCCTTCCAATACTTAAACAGGGCTATCATACCTCTTCCTAGTCTGGGAAGGATGAAGAATCTGGGACCTCCTTTTCTCTAGTTTGCATCCCTTGCTCCATTGTGTCCTGTTCTCTGGAGCAGCAGAAAACAAGCTTGCTCCCTCCTCAATGTGAAATCCCTTCAAATACTTAAACAGGGCTCTCGGTATCATCTCTTAACCTTCTCTTCTTCGTCTGGGAAGAATGGAAGACTATGGGACCTCTTTCCTTGTACTTTGCATCCCTTGCTCCATTCTGTCCTGTTCTCTGGAGCAGCAGGAAACAAGCTTGCTCCCTCCTTCAATATGGCCTCCCTTCAAATATTAGAGCTATCATCTCCCTTCACCTTCTCTTCTCCAGGCTAAACATCCCCAGAATCTCCCTAAGTCTCTCCTCATTTATGGTTTCCAGACATAGACGTTCCTCCCTTTTCCTTCAGTGTCTGCTGCTGCCTGAAACAACAGGCCCCACTTCCCAGAATTCCACAGCATGCAGCCAGGGCAGCTAAAATGACGGTGTCTGACTGGGCCTGGTTTCTTGAGAGGAGGAGCCTTCCTGCCTTGGCTCGGTGCAGAGGCTGAGAGAGTGCGGCCTTCTCCGTGGCTGAGGGGCAGCATTCGAACCCTGGTCCCAGGCCTCAGGCCCCAGGACCAGGCCAGGGCCCCCCGGTGAAAGCCAACACCTCCCATTTGGCAGCCCTGGAGCCCCCCCTTGGCCTGGTCCGGGGCCTAAAAGAGGGGCCCAAGGCTTGGCCTGTAGTAGTAGTAGTAGTAGTGGCACAGGGCCTGAGGGGGCGCTTGGCACTTCCTGGGTTTGGGTCCCAGGGCCCCTCACGGAGACCCAAATCCTGGGGGTCCAAGGCCCATTCTAGGCTAAAACGGGGTCCTTCTCAGTATCACATTGGACCCTGGGCCTCCCCTGGGGTTCGCTTCCAGGACCAGAATCCGGGGGTTCGAGTCCCGTTCAGTACCAAGAGCCGAGTCGTAATATGGCACCCGCCTTCGCGCAAAAGGTCAAAACCAAGGTTGGCTTTTGGGGTTTCGTCCTCGTTGTTGGTTTCAAGCAACGGACGGCCGAATCAGACGCAGAGGACCGCCAATGCCTGCTTGGCACCATCTTCCCCGTTGTGCCGTTCAGGGCTTTGGGATGCCAACCGCCTCCAGCCCCCAGGGAGCGTGCCCCACGGCCAGGGACGATGGGAGCCGTCACCCAAAATGCCTGGAAAGCAACTTTCCAGGGGAGGCAACCCTTGGTCGAGTCCGTCCCTTGCCACCCCAAACGCTTTACCATCGCAGAGACAAGAATTCGGTCGAAATACCAACTTCGGGGTTTATTAAAAGGCCTGGTCTTCCAGAACACCGAAACAAAAATTCATTTTGGACGGGGAAAACAAAAGTGCTGCGTTGTTTCCGTAGAGTCCGCCATGACTCCAGCTTGTGACGTAAAACTATGGGGAGAGAAATCCTACAGAAAGAAGAAGAAGGGGCCGGCGGTGAGGACGGCCTTCCTCTTGGCTTTCTCTCCCCGACTGAAAAGCCTGGGAGATTTGAACCCGGCTCCCTGTGCAAGATCCCAACCTGGAGCAAAGGCATGTAAAGTATATAGTTCAAATCTTGTGCGGGAGGTTTGTGCATTCAGGACACACACCGTGCCGGTGGCATCGGCGGTTGGCAGCCCTTTAGGGCCGCCAAAGCGAACAAGGCGGTCGGACGAAGGGTTTTTTAAGGCAGTCTGTTAGCAGCAAACCAATGCAGGGGCCGGAGGCGTGTGCAGACAGGGCTCATCTGTTTCCGCGTCGCATTTCAAGGTCCACGTTGAGCAGGGAAATGGTCAAGCGGCTTGGGGGGATCGGTCAGTCGACAGGTTTGGTCCGCAGGGAACCAATAAAGAAAAAGAAATTAAGGGGAAGCTAAAAACAAAAATTAAAATCATGGAGGGTAACCCTGCCGGGGACTTTTCGTGGCTAAGCGTACCTTCACGTGTCAGGAATGAGTGACAAAACACTGGAGGAGGAATCGTGTCTTTGGACCCTACTGGCTGACCGTGGATCCTAACACTGGACTTGGGGAATCGTGGTCAGAGCTGGGCTGAGGTCAGAAAATATCATGTAAACAGAAAGGGGGGCTGCTCCAGCCTTCCCACTGGCACCAAATGGGAACGAGAAGGCGGCCGGCCCCCCGATATGCCCATACCCACAGCGCCCCTCCAGTGCCATCTGCTTGGCTGTATCAATCCCAAGAGAACCCCAAAAGGTGCTTTTTTTACGAGGGGGATAGGAAAGGAACAGATTTGGAAGGGGAGAAGACAACATCGGCTGCCTTGAGGCCACAATCCTCCTGGCCTTTGCCCCTTTCCCAGCCCCATTAGACCCCTGCAAGCCTCAACATTTGCTAGCTTTGAAGAGGAGGACAGACCCACTCCCTTGCCTGACAGGGCAACCCTCCCAAAGGCCGGGGCAGGTCCCATCAGGCATCGTTGAGCTTCATCTCTTTAGTCTGGTCGTCCAGCTGCTTGAACTCCTCTTCGGCTTTCTTGTCGGGCAGGAGGACCTCCACCGTGTAGCTGACTTTCTTGGCGTGGATGTAGCTGTAGGTGTTGTCAAACCGCAGGACATCTGCCAGGAGACAGAGAGACAGAACAAGTCACACATCAGGGCTGCCACCTTTGCTTGATGAAAAATGCCAGGAGCCAGCAGTGTCTCAGTACCACAACTTTGGAAGCTGCAAAAACCTGTATGGCATGTAAAAACTAAGTAAGGTGTACGTTGGTTTCCCAAGCGGAGGAGTCAGTCAGACAGAGCTCAACCGACGGGGGATATTGGAGAAACAGTTTGCTTTAACGTCTTCCTATACTTCCCTCCACCTCACTGGTCCTTATTCATGGGTGCAGTGCTTTTATTTCTAAAAGGAAGACTCTACTGCTAGCGTGCATCCACACGGCCTCCAGATCCAAGTCCTGCGCTAGGAAGGAAGGAAGGGAGATTTCTCCCAGTCTGCCCAGTGTGAACCGGCTGAGTCCGGTGCACTTACAGATGCCAGCATCTGTGCAGGTGAGAGAGCCATCTTCAGGCACCAGGTGAGCGTTGTAGCGCTGGTTGGGATGCACTTCGGTCATGTCGCTGGCATGCTGGCGCGCCCCAACTTTGGTCTTCAGGTAGACCCCAAAGCCTATATCGGCACCGTCTGACATAAACTGCCACCTGTCAGAAAACAGAGAGGGCTAATGGACCCAAAGGAGGAAGATGATTCTCGTGTGTGGTTTGCCCCCTCCATGGTTTGGGGTTGAGGGTTTTCTTTTGGAAAACTACCTATGCGGATGTTTGTGTAAATTAAATTGCAATTCAAACCTAGGAAAGAAAAATGTTTCCATCTTTTCTTGTGTCCCTTGGTCTGAGGGAATGTCCTCCAGAAGAACAGGCTGACACTGTGACGGTTACATGGGAACTCTCATTCCTTCTGATGTTTCCCCTCAGTCCAGCCCACCTTGTGGGGGTGTTGTGAGGATAAAAGAGTAAGGGGCAAAGAGCAAGTCCTCCCATCCCATCCCAGTGCCAGCCGTCCCCTGCTCCCTCTCCCTGGTCCCCCCGCCCTCGGCTTACCTCAGGACGCAACCGGGGAAGAGGATCTCGTACTCCATTTGTTGGGAGGAGCCCCTGTTCACCACCACGCTGTGCTCATATTGCTGCTTCACCTGGTCCCGCACGTAGTATTTCTTGGGGACCTCGCCTCCGTAGTTCAGCTACACAAGAGAAGACCACCATCAGCAGGTGAGAGGCTGTCGGCTTCCAAAATAAGATTTTTTTGGACTAGATCCCTTGTTGCAGTCCAACAGCATCTGGAGAGCTAGACTATTTCCACCTTGATCTGTTCAGCTTATGGCTAGGCCTTCTCCTTCCCCAACCTCCATGATGCCTGTCTTTCCTAATTTTACACCCTCTCAGCACTCCTGCTTCCTCGGATAGGGACCTCTGCTCCCACCTGAGTCTTCCACACCACACAATTATAGCACTATGATCCCACTTTAATTGCCAGGGGTTCTAGGTGAGGCAGCAAGACTGGCTTTGCAAGAATTCAGCTCCGGAGAACGTGAGCAACCTCCATACCTTGGTCTTGCATTTGGGGTCCCCGTCTGGGTCGGTGAGGGATCCCCCATACTCCACAGGGAGCTCCTTGGCATCAATGTGCTTGAGCAAGACCTCCTTCCAGTTAGCTAGGAGAAAATAAACATATGGCTTCTGTGGCTAGAAATGCCTTCCCCCCCACCCCATATTTAAAAAATGGTACAGCAGGGAATGAGCGCTAAGGCTTCAGCATCACGTGCGTAACTCCCACGTGAGAAGCAGACGTGCGCGCGGGTAGGAAACAGGTCTACGTTTCTTCCCTTTGCATCACTTATGCAAGACGCCTTTGCAAAGTAGTACAGTATACCCAGCCTGGCTTAAATGCACCCTGAGCAATCTGAAGGAGATTAAAAAGGATGGGCTGAAGTTAAGGAGATTATCTCCTCTGGTGCAAAACCCTAGCATGAGGGGAACCCTGCTGCCTTTGTTTTTCGGGCAGTTTGGGGCAGCGTTGCCGCTGGTGCCAGAGGTCAGCGCACTGAATGGTCATGCTGTCTTACAATATGGTCAAAGTACAGGAGCCGCCGTTTCATCATTTTGGCTTCCAGGGAGAATTTCAAACTTACGTAAACCATCTGTGGCTGTCGCTCTCCACAAACATCCTTCAGCTATCTTAGGATCCCAGCCCTTGCCCGCTCCCTTGAAGGTAGGCCAGTGTTACCCTGATCTCGCACGCGTGAGACTGAGACCTACAGTCAGGTTTGCATAAGGCCGCTCAATGGGTTTACAGCAAAGGCAAAGGTGTCATGTGGAGAATTTCTGATTCCTGCTCTCGGCCACCGGAGCCCTGCACCACTAATCCTATTAAAAGCAATTGCTCTAAGAATACGCTGAAGATTTTGTTTTTCCATTAGTAACTTGGTTCTGAATTTTTGATAGTAAGTCCAAGAACTAACAGTAAGTCCAAGAACTATACTCTAATAATAATAAATTAATATTAATACTCTAATAATAAGTCCAAGAACTAAACTCTAATAATAATAATAATAACTAGCACAAAAACAGAGAGATGAGAAATCTAGGTCTCCCTCTGTTAGAAATCCACGTCAAATTCAAAATGCCACTCATCTGTTTGAATTTAAATGCTGCAACCTGATCTGCTCTCCTCAAGCGCTTGCCAGTCTTCCTCATGAAACCTTGTACGCAGAACTAAGGGACCCTAGTGACCCTGCTGCTTGCATGCATTTTTTCCTTTTTACATGGAAGAGGGCTAGGAATGTGCTTTCCTAAAAAGAACCAACAACAGCACGCTTAACCTTCAGAAAAGAGACCTACAATCATAGAATCATAGAATCATAGAGTTGGAAGAGACCACAAGGGCCATCCAGTCCAACCCCCTGCCATGCAGGAACTCCAAGTCAAAGCATCCCTGACAGATGGCCATCCAGCCTCTGCTTAAAGACCTCTAAGGAAGGAGACTCCACCACACTCCGAGGGAGTGTGTTCCACTGTCGAACAGCCCTTACTGTCAGGAAGTTCCTCCTAATGTTGAGGTGGAATCTCTTTTCCTGCAGTTTACATCCATTGTTCCGCGTTCTAGTCTCTGCAGCAGCAGAAAACAAGCTTGCTCCCTCCTCAATATGACATCCCTTCAAATATTTAAACAGGGCTATCATATCACCTCTTAACCTTCTCTTCTCCAGGCTAAACATCCCCAGCTCCCTAAGGCGTTCTTCATAGGGCAAGGTTTCCAGACCCTTCACCATCTTAGTTGCCCTCCTTTGGACATGCTCCAGTTTCTCCACATCCTTTTTGAATTGTGGTGCCCAGAACTGGACACAGTATTCCAGGTGGGGCCTGACCAAAGCAGAATAGAGTGGCACTATAACTTCCCTTGATCTAGAAACTATACTTCTATTGATGCAGCCTAAAATTGCATTGGCTTTTTTAGCTGCCGCATCACACTGTTGACTCATGTTCAGCTTATGGTCTACTTGGACTCCTAGATCCCTTTCACATGTGGTCTCGTTCAGCCAGGTGTCCCCCATCCTATATCTGTGCATTTCATTTTTGCGCCCTAAGTGCAGAACCTTACATTTCTCCGTATTGAATTTCATTTTGTTAGCACTGGCCCAGCTTTCTAGTCTATTCAGGTCATTTTGAATTTTGATCCTGTCCTCTGGGGTATTAGCTACTCCTCCCAGTTTAGTGTCATCTGCAAATTTGATAAGTATGCCCCCAATTCTGTCATCCAAATCGTTAATAAAGGTGTTGAATAGCACTGGGCCCAGGACAGAACCCTGTGGGACCCCACTGGTCACTTCTCTCCAGGATGAAAAGGAGCCATTGTTAAGCACCCTTTGAGTTCGGCCAGTCAACCAATTACAAATCCATGTAACAGTTAACTTGTCTATCCCACATTCTTCAAGCTTGTTTGCAAGAATGTCATGGGGAACCTTGTCAAAGGCCTTACTGAAATCGAGGTATACTATATCCACAGCATTCCCTTCATCTACCAAGCTGGTAATTTTATCAAAAAAAGAGATCAGGTTCGTTTGGCATGACTTCTTTTTCTGAAACCCATGTTGGCTTTTTGTGATTATGGCATTGGCTTCTAAATGTTCGCAGACTCTCTGCTTAATGATCTGCTCTAGCACCTTTCCTGGAATTGATGTCAGACTAACTGGACGATAATTGTTGGGATCCTCTTTTTTCCCCTTTTTGAAGATGGGGACAACGTTTGCCCTCCTCCAGTCTTCTGGGACTTCTCCTGTTCTCCAGGAGTTCTCAAAGATTATTGCCAATGGCTCTGATATTACATTTGCTAGTTCTTTTAATACTCTAGGATGTAGTTCATCTGGTCCTGGAGATTTATATTCATTTAGGTTAACCAAGTATTCCTGTACTATCTCTTTACTTATTCTGTGCTGAAATTCCCCTATTCTGTTCTCTGCTCCATTATCCTCAGGTTGAGCACCCTTTGCCTTTTCTGAGAAGACTGAAGCAAAGAAGGTGTTGAGTAATTCTGCCTTTTCTCTGTCTCCTGTGAGCATTTTGCCATCTTCTGCACGAAGTGGCCCCACTGTTTCCTTCTTCTTCCTTTTGCTGCGGACATATCCAAAAAAGCCCTTTTTATTGTTCTTAACCTCTCTAGCAAGCCTGAGTTCATTCTGCGCTTTAGCTTTTCTGACTTTACCCCTACATGTGCTGGCTATTTGTTTGAATTCCTCTTTCGTGATTTCCCCATTTTTCCATTTCTTATACATGTTCCGTTTAAAACTTAGCTCAGTTGAAAGTTCCTTAGTCATCCATCCTGGCTTCTTGAGACATCTTCCATTTTTCTTCCTCATTGGAACTGTTTGAAATTGTGCCTTCAATATCTCCCTTTTGAGAAACTCCCATCCGTCTTGAACTCCCTTTTCTTTTAGTATTCCTGACCATGGGATCACTCCCAGTATTTCTCTAAGTTTATTGAAATTAGCTCTCCTAAAGTCTAGAGTGTGTGTCTGACTATGCCTAGCTTCTCCCTTCCACTGTATTATAAACTCCAGGAGGACATGGTCACTCCCACCTAAGGATCCAACCACTTGCACCCCATCAACTAGGTCTTCCCTGTTGGTTAAGATCAGATCTAAAATGGCTGATCCCCTTGTTGCCTCTTCCACCTTTTGGACAATGAAATTGTCTTCCAGGCAAGTGAGAAATTTGCTAGACTTTGAGGATTTGGCTGAGTTTGACTTCCAGCAAATATCCGGATAGTTGAAGTCCCCCATCACTACTACATCTCTCCTTCCTGAGTGTGTGGTCATCTGTTCTAGAAAGGCATCATCCAATTCCTCTGCCTGAGTCGGGGGTCTGTAGTAGACTCCCACAGTAACATCCCTGTTATTTCCCTCTCCTTTAATTTTTATCCAGATGCTCTCCACCTGGCTTCCAGTATTGACTTCCTGCATCTCTTCACTGGTGTATATATCCCTGACATATAATGCTATTCCTCCTCCTTTCCTGCTTGGCCTGTTTCTCTTAAAAAGGTTATACCCCTCTATTTCTACGTTCCAATCATGAGACTCATCCCACCAGGTTTCAGTGATGCCTATTATATCATATTTCCCTTGTTGTGCTAGGAGTTCAAGTTCATCCTGCTTATTTCCCATACTCTGTGCATTAGTGTAGAGACATTTAAGACCATGTGTCCTCTTTACTTGCTGCTTTTGCACATTTTTTTGCCTCCTACTGTTGGGTCCTTGCACTGTTTGCCTTGTTCCCTCTATGCCACTTGGACTATTCTCTCCATCCCTTTTGCCTTCCAGTATAATGTCTCCCTCCCCCACATAACTCAGTTTAAAGCCCTCCTGATCAGATTCTTCAGACTGTTGGCAAAAACGTTTTTGCCAACTGGCGTGAGATGCAGTCCATCCCTTGCCAGAAATCCCTCTTCATGGAACCACAGCCCATGATCCAAGAATCCAAACTGTTCTTGGCGGCACCATCTACGGAGCCAGTTATTCACCTCTGCTATTTTCCTCTCCCTTCCTGGACCATGCCCTTCTACCGGGAGTAGAGATGAGATGACAACCTGTGCATCCATCTCTTTCAGCTTCCTTCCCAGAGCCTCATAATCCCTTTTGATATTCTGAAGGCTGTGCCTTGCAGTATCATTGGTTCCCACATGAACCAAAAGAAGGGGATAACGGTCAGTAGGCTTGACAAGTCTTGTCAGCCTCTCCGTCACATGATGGATCTTTGGAGGGGAGGCATGCCTTCTTACCGGCCTCTGAGTGTGGATCAGGGTTACAAAAAGCTTAGTGCCAGTTTCCTGAATGGGTTCATTCATGCTTCCCAGAATACAGAGACGCCTTATGATGCTCACTGGACGATCCAAACAAGGGCATGGGAAGAGGACATTGGCGAGGCAGCAAAAAGGGGGCAGCGGTGGCCAACATGCGCCAGTTTCTCTCCAGCGCACCGAGGAGGGAGCCATCCAAGAGGATGCCAGATAGCAAAGCCCTGCCGCCTTTCCCTTTATTGCTTGGTTCTCTGGGAGATAGTCCTTCAGACCAGTCCTGCTCAGATGAGGGAACAAGGATCACCCAAAAAATGCCTGGGCAGCCAAAGCCTGGCTGAAAACAGTGGCACAAATGCCAAGGCAACGTCCGCCAAATCATGATAAGCCTGTCTTACAAATTGCAGCCTAGGGCCCACATGGAAAAAGCCTCACCCCTGCCATGTAAAATGGCCCTCCACAGCCCCTGGAGAGGGCTTTTTCAATATAAAATAAAAGAAAATTCGCTCGGGGACCTGAGGCCAATAAGGCCCCTTCCTTCCTTCCTCGGTGCTACAAATGGAGGCCAGTTAAGGCAACTTCGACTTACCTCCCAAGACAACAATCTTCTTGCGTGTATCCTCGCTCAAAAAGTGCTTCACCAGGTTATAAGCCACCGGGAACAGCTTTGGTGCTGTGCGCATGGAAAAGTAAGGGTGAGTTAGAGGGAAGAAGGCGTTTTTCCAGCGATGGAGGTGGGAACATCTTATATCATGGGTTGATTTTGTCTCATTGCTCCGGTTTCACTGCCTGTTCGGAGCAATGAGACGAAATCAACCCATGATATAGGATGTTCCCACTTCCGTCGCTGAAAATGAACGTTTCACAGGTAAGACCCAGTGCTCCTTTTCCAAGCCCAGTGGGTCCCACGCAAAAAGATTTACGCTTACCTTTAATAACAAAGACACGTTTCAGGGACTCGGGATAGTTCTCTTCAAACATGGAAAGAAGCTGGAAGGCGAGAAGAAAAATCTCATGACAACATTTGGAGGTGCTTTGCACCAAGTTAGGTCTGTCTAGCAGCCCAAACCTACTCCATCTTCTTCTTCCTCTTCGCCTCCAAGTCATTTCTGACTTATGAAGACCCTAAAGGTGACCCTATGTTTTTGGCAGGAGTTTCAGAAGGACTGCCCCACACTTAAAAGTGGGAAACTCCAGGGAAATTCGTACCAAGGTTCAGAAGCTCCCAAAACACCAAGACCATGGAGAAAAGGCTCACCTCTGAATAGGCCTCCACAGCTGGCTTCCATAGATGCTTCAAGCTCAGCCCCTCAAAATCGTAGATCATCATGATGGTTTCAATCTTCTTCCCCAGCTTTAAAAGATGAAGGAGTTCCAAAAATAGTTTAAAATGCCATTTACACAAAAGCAGGTAACACACTCAAATGCAGTGAACACTGTAACCCACATTTCCTCTAGAATGCAGCAGAATACAATGAGCCCAGTCCAGTAGGAAATCACAGCAAACAATATTACAGAAGACAGAGGAAGGAACTGTTGTTGTTGTTATAATAATAATAATAATAATAATAATTATTATTATTATTATTATTTTAAAAATTTATTCAAATATATTAAATAAAGAACTCATACATGCATGCCATAAAACATAACGTAACCTAACAAAATCTCGACTTAACTACTTCTAAATGATAATCAATACGTAAATACGTACATATACTCTATACGACTTAATGTTTTCTCTCTGTCTATCTCAGCTAATAATTTTTTTTCCTATCTTGAATGGATTCATGTTTTGCCCAGCTTCCAAGTAATTTGATCTTTATTTCCCTTTTTTTCTTTTTATCTAAATGTCTTTTTTATCTTCTTAATGATCTTTTAAACTCAACTACGTCTTGACACTTAACCTCTCTTTTTCTTTTCCTTTTGTTCATTACCATTTTAAATATCTCAATTTTCTTTATTTCCTTTCCAGCTTTCTACACTTCACATTTTAATGTTTGTGATGAAAATCTGCGTAATAGTTAATATGTTTATCCATAAATAAGCACACCCATATATCCATAAACATATTAATACATGTGTATGCATAAATATAAATGTGTCCAAGTATCTAATCATATCTCCATAGTTATATTATTATTCAAGTCCATTTTTTCCACCAATTTATTCCTCCAATAGTTACCAAGCTCCCCTCTTGTATCTCTCCATCATCCTCACCTTTTAATCTTGTAAGTAAGTCTAGAGCCTTCGTGTCCAACACTTTTTCTAACCATTCCTCTTCTGTTCGTATTTGTGAAGATTTCCATTTCTGTCCATACAATAATCTAGCTGATGTTATCGTGTACAGTATCAATTTCCAATATTTTACTTTCAAATTCGTGGGACGGGCATGTTATGAAGGCCAAGTGCTTCACTACATTACAAGCCCCAGGATTCTGCAAGATGTAGCCACAGCCGTTGAAGTGGGATCAAACCGCTCCGGTTATGCAGTGTGGCTACACCTTTTTAAAGGCCAACAAGCGTATTTGTCACAGGAGCAGCTTAAACTATTTGCGCTCGATAGGACGGGTACCACTGCCTTACTTTTTGGGTCTGCTCTTCGCAAAGGCCCCGCAAGATCTCGCAGTCCTGGAACTTTTTCTTAAGCAAGTCTTGTTTCGAAGCCGAGAAGAGGATCCCTTTGGCGTCAAGGGGGCCAATGATCTCATACCAGATGGGGCAGCCGTCTAGGTCGAAACCACATTTTCCTCCGGACATGTACTTCACGATAACCTGTGGGGAATACGCAAGACACATGCACACTGGCCGAGGCAGCACCCGGTTAGGAGGAATGGCAAAATACAGGACGGGATCGGCCGCAGAGACCATGCAAAGCAATGAGGGACTGACCTCTGGGGCCTGCCATTCTAAGATGTGGTCCGCATCCATGCGCTTCCGATACTCAACATGCTGTTGGGATGAAAACAGAATAGTGTCAGAGAGGGAAATGGGCCAATTATCAAAGAAGAAAATTTAAAAAGCCCATTTTCTACTATTAGATATGTTAATTGATAGCTCACTGCCCCCCCCCAACATGTGACATTTTACATGATTTATTTGTGCATATGGTGCACATTATGCATTTGATTTTTTTTTTTTAAGAACCGCTTACCTTTCGGAGCATGGCCTCCGACTTCTGTAAATCGAAACATCTGGCTGCAACAAGAACAAGGAGGTGAAAGAGGAACCTCTACAGTGTCTTACTTTAACAAAAAGCATACTATCTGTATACGACAGCTATTGACATTCGGCAAGTTTACACGTTTTTTCGAGACGGACCCGTGTCTGCGAGGCCAGCTTTCCCGTCAGTCAGACAAGGTAGCTAAATTCTGAAACCATTTTGGAGATATCATCAAGCGTCCTTTTCCTCCGATCAGATTGGTTTTGACATTGCGGAAGGGAAGGGCGCCAACAGCAGCCAGTGAACTAGAGCATTTGGAGATTATAGCTATAACAAAGCCTAAAAATCAGCATTAAAAAAAAAACAAATTAAGACATTTTTGGGACTGCAGGTTTAGCAATTTTTTAAAAAGTTCACACTGATTTTCGGGCCTTTCATCCCAAAATCGGCCCCATCAACCACAAACGTGCAGTAAATGGGGCCGTCTGCTTCCGCCACCGCCACCCAAAGATCCTCCCAAGTCTGAAAACCAGCCCAAATGGATGCCGAAAATGACAGCCGTCTCTTGCCATCCTCTTCAGCACAAAAGGAAAGGCTGCACGCATCGCCAGACATTTTGTTGGGGGCTCTTTCAGCACCGAGACAAAGAGGCAGCTCTGTTTCTGACTCCTTGACTTTTCCCATCGCGCTGTTCCGCTGGCGTGGATTTGCCCAGACTTGTGGCTGCGCTTAATGCATTCTCCTTATCAAGCCATCTCAGTCTTGGAAGAAACCATCAAATCTCTTGCTGGTTGTCCTGGATGGTTTGCCAAAATGAATGTGGCTAGTCCTGCTCGGTATCAACCTACCATTTTTCCTGGATCTCCCCCGCCTGCACTCCTGCCCCGGGGCCAACGGAGAGCATGCAAAGCTACAAAGGTAGAACAAGCATTTTCACACCAGGATCATGCTAAAAAAAGCAACCAGAGGCAGAAAACCACACCCAGGCTCTCATTGAAGCAAAGCACATAGAGGCACGGGATCATCGGACTCCGCGAGTGCTTTTAGATCAACGTTTTCATCTTTAAAAAGCCAAGTTAAAGATCAACGTTTTCATCTTTAAAAAGCCAAGTTTCCAGCCCTCATCTACGTTGATGGCTAGAGGAAAAGCTTGCCTCCCCTTGCTCTTGTTTCCTATCTCCTTTCAGGTCTTCCGTAGTTAGCAAAGTCAATGTGTTCCTAGGCATGTCTACTTTAACAGAAAATGGGGGGACAGAGACAGAGATGGCGTGGAAAGGACATGCTGCTCCAACCCAACGCCAAAAGTCTGTTTTTCCAGCTCGAAAAAGCCCTTATGAAAAGGAGGTTCACCGTCAGAGGCTTTGTAGGAAGGCCTGTGTATGCACCCTTTCCAAAGTTCACGGGAAAGTCTTCCAAATCCCCCACTTATGGCCTTTTTGAGAAATGCTTTGCAGGGTGAAGAAAGCGAACGCCTACCCTTTGGTCCCAGCAACCGGTCCGACTTGATAAGTTTCCAGATTACAGGCATCCACCCGCAGCAGCAGGGGCTTGTTGCAGCAACCTCTACTCGCTGGAGCCAGGAAAGGTTGAACATTATCTGGAGGTTGTATCGCGGCCTTATCTCCGCACCGTGAACTGTGATGGCCTCTCAGTCGCTGAAAAAGTCCTTTCGCTTGGGCCTTATCTTTCCAGCGGTGAGCTTCTAGGGCAGAGTTTTAATCACACCCGATCCGTCAATCCCAAAAGACATTAGCCATCTGGCTCAAACCTCACATGTTACACCTTCTGGGAAAGATGGAGCGGCTCGAAGGTGCGCTTCCACCTTTGTTTATGAATTAATGCAACTGCAGGTCTCTTCCCTTTCTTTCCAATCCTACTAACTTGTCTGGAAAAGGGACACGGGTTTTCCAGCGGGGTTTAACCATGCAGCCCCTGGGCCCTTGCTCTGGGACCTGGGACCTCTATTTTCGCCTCTCCAGAAAACAAGACGCTCCTTGCAAATTCCGAGTGTGCAGCTTGGCATCTCATTATCTTTGGATTTCGTACTCCTTGTATGATGCATATTCTGGGTCGTTCCTTTTAGAAAATGTATAATTTTGCAGAGCTCGTGTTCTGAAGTACAAAAAAACCATAACCCTGCTTCACAAATGAATGCAGAAATGGATGACTTATAAAAGAAGAAAGCGTGCAAAATGGACACAGGCCCTTTGCAATACAATAAAATATGTGCCACGTTTTACAGCGCGCCGGTTGCGTCTGCACCTCTGGACTGAACTGACTCCGCTCTCAACCCGCTGGGCCTGGCCTTGGAATTGTGCACCAGAACTGGCTCTCTATGAACCCTGTTGCGTTTAACCCACGTCTTTTATCAGGCCGGGCTCAAGGGTCACTGATAGCCGGCCCCAGTGTGGTTTTTGGACTTCAGCAGGCAGAAAGCAAACGGGTCCTGCCTGGTAGATATTTTTCTAAAAGCAAAACAGCTCTTGGGCCATCCCAGGGGAGCAAAAGTAAGCCCCTCTGCTGCCCTTTGCTGTCTCCATAGTATCCAGCCGGTCTGTTTCCATATCAGCCTCCAAAGTGGTTCTCCAAGGTGCTGATCCTGTTTAACCAGGGATTTAAACAAGCAATGGATTTGTTGCCCCACAGACGACAAATCTGTGGGGAAGGTTTCCCATCTCTCCATCACCGGTTGCTTTTATGTCTATGGGCGTTTCAAACCAGCATTCAAAAAGGGTTGGCTTGGGACGCCGTTGGTTCAGGAAAGGAGAAAATGAAAAGAAAGGATAGCCTGTGCGTTTGCCGAGGCACATCTCTGCAGCCTTAAACATGCAAAGCCCAACACACAGACTGTATTAAAAATATATATTTCAAATCCGGTCGGCCAGCCCTACAAGGTTTGGCAATAAAATGTGGAGACATGCTTCATGCAGACAAAGAGAGACGGTATTAAAAAGTGGTTGCATAAGGAACGTTGTTGATCAAGATGAGCATCAGATAAAAGTGAAAATTGGTTAAAGCGGCTTGCTAGCCCCCCTTTCTGCAAATTGGTTTGCTAGTTTCCATGGCGGTTGCATAGAAAATCCAGGCTTGTGTATGTGTGGAGAGCATGCAAATGTGTAGATGTAGCAGCTATGCATAGAATATGGATTAGGTAGAAGAAGCTAAGTGTGCCCTTGCTCTGAACGTGCCAAGGCTGCCCCTCTTGGATCTCTCCCTGGCAGGCAGCCGGCGAAGGCCGAGGAACCATCCTGGAAAAGAAAGCTTTGCATTTCAAACATGCTGCCTTTTGAAGCAATCTTTTCGAAACTGGCACTTCCTTCCAAGTACGTTTACTGACAAAAGCGTCTCTGTGCTGGTGACACGGCCCCCTCCCTTCTTCCTCAAAGACCCTTGACTGATCTCAGTGCCCAGGTAGCGTGGAGCAATGGGATGCTCAACCCACGGCAATGTGCCGCAGCAAATCCTTCTATGCATCCCTGACCTATCCAAGGCAGCGAGCCAAGTTTGGTACTCCAGAAGCAACCTGGTCCACTGCAAGCCCTTCCCCACCCTTCCTTCTTCTACGTACCTCGGAGCCATTTCAGGACATAGTAGTCATCCTGGGCAGGAAGCAGAGGTAGGATGTCTTGGATGTTCTCACGGAACTAAGCAAAAGGGAGAAAAAACGGAGTGGGGTTAGCATCTCTTTGCTAGGTTTGACTTTAGAGACAGGATTGTGCGGTTAGAGCAGGGCTCCTTTCACGGGACGCAGTTCTAGCGCTGTGATACCACTCCGCCTGCCATGGCAACACCCCATAACATCTTGGGATTTGCGGTTTAGGAAAGTATTTTCAGCCACACAGCTCCAGGGACTCCCCAAACTACATATCCCAGGACTCCACGGGATGCAGCCACGGCCATTCAAGTGGCATCCTAAGGCTACAATTGCACAGTAGCCGCCCTTGCCAAGGTAAACCTGTCTGGTTTCACCATCTGACAGTGCAACGTGGTGTTTGCAAAACCATGTCTCAACTGTCTTAATTAAAATACCTTTGAACATCATTGCGCTTTGCTCACGTAAGCCTTCCTTCCTCGCACTTTGAGAAGAGGTTGGACTACAGGCCCCAGCTTTAAAACATGCAGAACCGAATAGAAAAGTAGATAAACGAAGAACAGAGCAGCCGGCCACTTTGTCCGGCAGTAAAAATGTGCCTGAAAAACCCAAACTTCACGGGGGGCTGTGAGCGTTCAACGCTGCTTGCGGTGATGGTCAAGGAGGGCGTTGTGTGGCCTTCCTTCCGGATGCTGCTGGACAGCAACTCCCCCCAACTGGGGCCAGCGCTACTCTTTGCTGGGAATGTGAAGGATCCCAGTTACACCACAACGGCTGGGAGTTGCACTTCAGCCACATCCAGGGAGCCGTGTGGTTCCCCCCCAGTTTTACAGGTTTACGGGTTTATGGGTTACGGGTTTATGGCTTTCCTGATCCTCAAGCATCTGTCTCCTGACGGCTTCTTACCTCTGCACGATCTCTTTCATATTCTTTGCCTCCAAGGAAAAGCAGTCTGTCTCTCTGTGTCTGTCTGCAGGATGCAGACTAGATCCCTCCTCTAGACTTGCCTCCTTCAAGGCAAGGAGAAGAATAACTCAGGCCTGACTCTAAGCCTCCTTTGCCAGGCTGTGGTTTGCCCAAAGACGTCTCCATTTTGGGGGAGAAAGGCAGGACGCAAACCCAAGAAACAGTCTTTCTTGACATGTCATCCTACTCTCTGTGCTTCTTTTGTACTCTAAAATCTCCGTGAGTCCCCGTTCCTCTCATGCGCCTTCCCTTCGGCCAGTCTCCAAGCAACCACATTCCCCGGCTGCGGGTGCCAGCTCCTCCGCCACACGACAGAGAAGGAGGAGGTGGCATCCTGGAAAGCAGGGCATGGAGAGGTTGCAAAGGGCCCCTGCTCCCGGGGGTTCAAGTTTTGCAAGAGCCCTTCACCTGCCCCCATCCATCCAAACCTCAGGTGGTTCTCAGATACAGATCGAGCAACACCTTCACCAGCCCAGTTACGCAAAAGAGGCACGTTGGGGATGCCAGCCTTGCCAGCCGCTCCTCTGCCGCTTGCTCAACTGCCCTAGAAAAACAGCTATTAATCGGGTGGTTAATTGGTGCGCTCTTCCCATTAGTGCCTGGAAGCCAAAGAGAACGCGCTCGCTTGTCCCTTTCTCGTGGGCATGTGCAGAGTGATGCCCACGCGTCCCGGGCTCTGTTGCGATGCCCGCTGGTTATAGAAACTCTCCTCTCAAGCCATCGGGTTGGCACCCCAACATACCTGGCTTCCCCGCCATCCCCCAAACCATGTCCCTCGGTTAAAGGTGGCTTTTTATTAGGGCTGGCGTTAGAAGGAAAGCGGGGGAAAACAGCTGCTAGGTTACGTTGTCCGCTTTTCCAAAACGGGTTTTGCTTGGGATTGAGTCCTTTTTTGCCGTACTTCACCCCTGGAGAGCTCAGCTGAAAGGCAACTCAAGAAATACTGGCATAAAGCTGGAGACGGAGACTTGGGTTTTCTATAACCCTGGCAGACACGGCACCCGGGTGGAAAGCTTTAAATCAATGGGGATTTTTTGCATTTTACCGTGGAGCACCCAAAAAGAATTGCTTTGCATGGTTCCTCTCTCTCCATCTTCCTTTTTAGAAGTCTAGCAAAGGGGGAAAGATATCCTTTGTCCCCAGAAATATCTGAATGGCTTCCCAGGACTAACTTTTCACTTATATTGACTATTTTGGAACGGAGAAGAGGGAGAGGAAGACTAAGGGACACGCAACTGACGTAGGACGCGATCCACCAGATGGGCAAGAAAACATCCATTTAGTTACTAAGGGCTCCCAAGGTGAACCAATTAAAAGAATCCTGAAATAATTTTAAAAAACCAACAACAGAGAAAAGAATTAGATGCTGGACAGGCTGAGCAAAGGCACGCTTTAACTGGAGGCTCAAAAAATCAGAATATTATTAGGGTCCCTGTTAAAAGACAAAGGAGTTTCCAAGCAGGTATGCAGACGGTGGGTTGCAACGTTGCAGAGCATCATCCACACTGGAGAAATAATAACCCACTTTTGCACCGCTTTAAATCTTTGTGGCTCAAGGCTGTGGAATTCTGGGAGTTGGAGTTTGTTGTGGGGCGAGACCTCCTGATCTCTTCTACGTTGAGCCTCCCTTCTCTGGGCATCCAAAATAATAATAATAGCAACAACAATTTATTTATTTATATTTATAGTATTATATTATATTTTATATATTTATATTTTATATATATATATATATATATATTAATTTTTATTTTATT